>LUCM01001815.1:9155-157750 GCA_008360955.1 Fasciolopsis buskii
AATTCTTCGGAATGCTGAATATCCCAGGATCGTTTGATTGGATTTGCCATTGGTCTTGACAGGATAATTTGCTACCCTACAAGGTACTACCAATTTGTGATAACATCACCATGAAATAGGGAATATTCCCATAGTAACGCGATTTGCATAATGCATCAAAAATTTTAAACTTACTAACTTCTGAGTCGTGGTCATGAACCCTTGTTTACACAGTAGGCAGATATACACAATATCATCTGCTTAAACGAGCAGAATGCAATGTTTTAGACTGTCTCATTTATAAGGTCACCGACGTCGACAAGGGGAACATAAATAATCAGAAAAGAAATAGGCTATGGAAGAAAACCGACAAGCAGCATCTGAAAAATTGCTCCTTCAGACTACTGAAGATTGTAAAACGACATTTATCGATGACATAAACTTAACTTCAACCAGTAATTTGCACACATGTGGTCCCGCCCAAGCAAACTTTCAGTAAGTCCACCTTTAACAATGTCATTCTCTGTTCATCTGCATATCGGTATTCGCTCCTCATAATTTTTCGCCCTTCGATGTGACATCGCCTCTATTGTGCTGGTCGTCGTTAACCCAGTTATGCTTAAGTTCAGTTTTGTTTCCTCTGGCTGTTTTCTTTACCTTTTTCCGGTTCCAACTCACTATCTTGCAGCCCGGTTCATATATGGCGGCCTGCATTGTAAGCCGCAAACCCGTCAGAAGACCATGAACTCGGTTTTGCTTTTACGCCTTCTACCTCTTTACCATTGTGAAACGGTTCATTTTTCCATTTTATTTTGGCGTATGCTGTGCTCAATTTTTACTCTCTTGCATGTGAACGTTTTGTATGATTGTACACCATGATCATGCGCATCGCATGTGTCACGGCCATCTCGGGAAATAGACCATTACCATTACCATCAATTTCAGGAAACACAAAGTGGATTACAGTAAAATACGAGGGTGGACATTTTGCCACAGGCAAAGTAGCCAAAGCAAAGGATCTTGGAATCGAAGTTACATCAGATTTTATATGTGCACAGAAGGTTATTGAAGACATTTTTAAGCCTTAATTCATGATAACTTGCCGACGTGCAGGGACTTTTGCCTCGTTATATAGGGTTCCCTTCATGCATCACTTAGAACCACATATTGCGGTTTGTCCTTATTCTTTCAAATAAATGTCAACTGTTTGGAGAGGTTGCGGCGTTTAGTCAGGCTTCACTGTTCGCAGTGCACGATAGGAAACCTATGAACAGAGACTGATTGAACCGAGTCTACTTTCGTTAGATCGTCGAAAGGCACCCGATGGAAACATCCAAGGTACTTATGGTCCTGACAGCAATTCGTCTTGGGACCTTCTTCCACTAGAGCCGCGACTCTAGAGGAAACTGGAATGGAAAGTAACTGATAAAGTACTGATGTTTGCGGATGGCTATAGTGCACTTTTTCGGCAACAGAGTGTTACGTGGACAGAGCATATTGTCTAGAGGAACCCGTAAGGGCACATGCAGTATAGGCTTCTGAGGTAGAATTGAAGAGTACGGTTACGGCAGCCACTGTAAAGGTGAGAGGAATTTGCTCTACCACCGTTCATTTCAACGGAAACCAAGCCGTTAAAATACAAGCAGGGTAAGGATCGCTTACGTGAGTGACAGCTCCTCTGCATGTCATCCGAAAAGTTGTGAATGTTTATTTTTCGATTTCTGTTGGGTTTTTTCTTTACCAGCCAAATTGAGTCCATGCGTAGTTTTAATTTTCCGGTGTTCTGCGTGATACTGTGTTACTAATAAAGTTGAGGAAACGTAAAATATTCAGCGTGCCATGCAATCATCTAAGGAGCACAAATGTGCTAGCAGGCTTCTCTAAAAGACAGCCTTCGCCAGTCATGCTTATGCACATTTCACATCTTTGTCCAATCTTTCATGCAATCGCATTCGGTATTTGTTTTCGGAGTACCGCGTTTGTTGAAAAGTTTCCTTCTTTATCGTGGCATTTGCCCCTGGTGACACAAGTTACAAATCCTTCCCCAAAATCAGGCTGTGCAAACCGTGTCTTTAAGGGTATCAGATGAGAATTTAAGACCGACTGCCTCAACGGGGATCTCCTATTATGTTTACTTGCCTTTAACCTTTGTGACCACCTATGTGTCACTCTTACTCGGCTCGATACGATTGCAATACTGACAACCGTGACAGTCGACCGGTATAAGGAAAACGCAGTTGGAAGCGGTATCAGGTTGAGTATATTTTGACAGGAGCGTGCGCGTGAAGCGTATGTGCGTAAGGCGCAAATGGCAACCGCGCTTAGCGAACAACGTCCGGTTAAACGAGCTATTCGGAGGACAAATCCATATTCCGCTACATGACCCCCAGGGAACATATCCATAGCTTGAGATTTCCTGTGGGTGCTGACATACGGTTCTGCGACCATAATAACTTACATCCCTTTCGTGCCCATGACAAATATTTGTTACCATTGTCTCCTACGGAATCCAATTGACGGCATCAATTTTCACCTCCGGTTATGATATATTTGTGCTTGTCCCACCATTTTCCTTGCTAATTCCTCATCTTAATAAGAGTTTCTTATTTATTGGTCACCATTTTGTAGCTTCCGATTCCGATTTCTCCCTTCTGCATGCTCCTGTCCTTTGAATCTATCGCATAAAGCATTCCATCATTCGTGAAGGCCGTTATTATAATGTCAGTACTAAGTGTGTTCCCCGAGTTTTGATGAACATGTGCTAGGCAAGATCGACTGCGTACAAATGTGGCGTAAAGGAGACACGAAAAATAGACCAGATTTGAGACAGGTCTGTATGTGCTCTCATGGCTGACTCGATCAAGATCAAAATCTGCAATGTGATAATCAAAGTATGAGTTTTCTGGCCTAAAATCATGGTCAAATGAATTTTCTGACAGGACTGTATATAACTTTCTGACACTAATCGTTAATCGTGGACTGCGATCCAATTCATGTTTAAATGCATTAATGGTGCGTATCAAAGCCGTAAACTTTGTCTGCAGGACATTGGCAGATGTCGCGATATGACCGGAATCCCTGAAAATCTAGAGGTTTGCATGAGGGACAAGGAGGTCAATCTGAGAAGATGAAAGCTACTGCGAATACGATAACTGAATGGAAAATAGTTAAACCCAGACTGCACGTGATGTGGGGTGGATACGAACGTGGCAATAAACAACAGTAAATGGTCGATATAATGCTGAAGTTGAGGACAGATAAAAACATTCAACATTACACCAGACTTTTTAAAAGTGAAAATTTTCAAAGTATTATGGACGAAGAGACCATGGAACCCACAAGTATGCTCACCGTCGTCGTACGCTGCTGGGGGCGAACTGGATAAAGAGACTCGGCGGGTAAGATGACGATTTTATATACATGATAAAAACAGTTTTTAAATGCACTTCTTATGAACTCGCTCCATGTTAGCATTTTTGATGTCAGAGTATGCGGTGTTGGTTTGAAGTTGAGGGATATGCAGGCCATTTCGGTGGTAGTAATAACAGTGCTTTAGCCAGCCGTAGTAGATCACCTTAGTGGAGGTGCTCAGGGCCATCCCTGGTGCAGTTTCGTTCGCCTTTTATTTAACCGGACCGGTAATGAAGCGCCAGATTTAGCAACCAGCATCTTCGCAGAGATAGATAGCCAGCTCATTGACTACGCTCGAAGCTTTCGGCGACAAGATCTAGGTTGTATCTGCGCTTACCGTCATCCAGTGTATGGGAATTATGGTCATTGGCCGTCCTAGCTAAAAGCAAGAGGCAGTCTGGAATTTTTCCCAACTAGCGCCATTTTAAGCAGATAAAGTGAAAAAAATTTCGAGAAATAGGAAGATGCTCAGGTGGTTGAACGGTTTGAGGAGGTGGTAACAGCCAGGTTCCTACGAGGATTTCAGGGTCCAGACTGCTATCTTGAAATGGGCAGAAGGACGGAGTCTTTTGTTGAAGGGGACCGTCCTTTTGCCTGCTGCCGATATGATACAATGGCTTAGTCGGTCCAGGGCTGCATGACCCTTGATTGTAACGTGTTTCTCAATCAGCTTTTGACGTCTCCTCAGAAACAGACTGAAAGGGTCTGATATGGTTGCTAGCACACGGGTTTTGGGATGACAGTTATTCTTTGTCTTCCTTGAAAATTACCACTGAGCACATTGAGAAAACACAAGTTGGCGAACAAGCTCGTTTTCAGTGATTCGTACTCATGCCATTACATCACTATATATATCTTGACAAAATATTTTCACTATAGGAAGGATTGGATTAGTCATTTACAAATATGGGTGGGGAAGGGATTTGTGGTGCTAATTGTTTTGTTGTCTAGGGTTTGTATTGGGACGGGGGGTGGGCCAAGGGAGTTGAAGCACAACCACAAATTGTTTTTGAGAACAAAGTGGAGGACTGTAAAGACGGATTGCGACAGCTTCCGCAGTGTTGACCTCTGACCTTATACAGGTCAGAGGTCAACAATCCAGGTTGGCAAAGTGTCGCCTCTTGAGCACTGCGGAAGCTGTGCTAGTAATAAGTGAATCGAGTCACATATTTTGGTAAAAGCGCGAAAAGCAATAAGTTTCCCCGCGGCGTATTTGAGTCCATTGGGGGCTCGTCGTCCGTATCGCTCTGTGTTATTGTAACGCACCTCGTAGGCGCCATATGCACGCAGCAAACCGAAGTGGACCGATAACGTTGTCGCAGTCGCTTAAGGTGATAAACTTTCTAAATGTTGGGTATAAACGTGGATCAGACTTGGTAGAAGAAACGCAATGAATTGGGGAGCAAACAATTTGGAGGCAATTAATCACGGAATGCATAGTCTGGTGAGCAGTACACTAAACGGACATTGGCATTATAAAACACGGTAAATTTAGAAGCACAGTCCGCTGGGCAAAGCAGACGGCGGCTGATACGAGGCAGAAATTTTTTACTCGTATGACAAACACATGAGGTCTGATTTGGGTAATTAGCTAGGCCCAATGACGGAGGTAGCGTTGGAAAATGAACAAAGGGAACCGGAAACAAATTACGCAATGTCTGGCGGACTCGTGCCCTCAGCTACTCAGGTTCCGTATATCATTCGAAACGACGTTTATGTAAACAGACCACAGGAGATTGCAGAATCTTTTGGTTAATTCTTTTCATCTGCCCTGGTAAACGACAACAATCCATCTACCCTATGCCAATCTCGCTTGACTACACAGTCGTACTCCACAGTTGTATTTCTTCCGAAAGAGGTAGCCCAGCTGTTGGTAAAAATCGAAATTGGCTACCATTCTGGACCCGATTCATTTCCGCCGACTGCTTTGGCACTACGTGGAAGCGATATCCCAATTTTGTTAGCAAACATCCTCAACTTGTCCATTCAGTGCCGCACATCCCCGTTACAGTAGGAAACCTTGGTGATTACACCCGTTCACAATAACGTGCACGCTATGACCCTGCAAACTACCGCTCAACAAAACACCTCTATAGTTTCCAGGATCATGGAACGTCTGATTAAGATTGGTCTTATGTCTTACCCTCTGGAACATGAACCTAATAACCGTTAACAGCGTGGCTTCTGTCGTAAGAAATACTGTGCTACTTGCATGACTGACTGCCTGAACGGGACCAACGAGGCCCTGAGCACTGGGAGGTCACTTATAGTAATCTTTTTAAAAACGATGAAAGTTTTCGATAGTGTCCCACCTAGGTTGCTAAATAAAATTGGCATTCTTCAATACTGTTGATTCATTGCTGTAATGGATTTCATCTTATCTTTCATTTAGAAAGCAGATAGTGCAAGTAAATGGCATTATATTTGAACCTAGATTAGTGTCCAGCGGTGTGACCCAAGGCAGCATTCTGGGCCCCCTGCCTTTCCAGTTGTCCGTTATTGGTGTCTTAGATGTTATTCGAAACGGCATCCCGTTTCTCTTCACAGACGATATCAAAACTATGTACACCTTTTTCCCTGAAGCTTTAGAGTCCACCATAAGCGGCACATCGCAAGACCTACCGTCACTCAACTCCTGGGAAAACGACTGGATAATGAAATTCTGCGCTAAAATAGCAGTGTCATGGGGTACAAATGTGTTATATCCTCCAAGAGAACCCAGGCTTGGAAAACAAACTATCCCCGTCGGCTGCCAAGGTCGTGACCTGGGCTTAAATTATTTCTGCACCGTGAACGTCTTGGAGCATGCTCTCGCACAAATGGCGAAAGCTATTTCACAAAACTCTGAAGTTGAAGGAAAGCAAAGTGTAACTTTTTGGAGCCCACGTTAGATGCATTCTGGAGTATTTTTCTCTAGTCTGTTCTAACATGAGGCAGTGCGACAGAGTGGCGATTGAAAACATCCAGGGTGCACTTACCAAGCAGTTGATCGGCTACTCTGAGAGCCTAAATTACATGAAACGCTGTGAGTCGCTAAAATTAGATCCCTTGTGGCTCCGACAAAAAGAGTAAATATGGTACTTTTTAACAATATTTTTACAGGAGATAGCTGCGCCTCCGCGCATCGTGTTAGAAACCTACTTCCATACTCTCTTCGAAATGCGGATTTCTTCATAACTCTCTCTTTCGAAAGACTTCTATCGGAGCCAACTTCCTTATTGTTAGATATTTGTCATTGTGGAACAAACTCCCTCAGCATCTGCACATTTCGTCGCCTTTATCTGTTGTATTACAAACGAAGTACGCCGAGTAGTTATTGTGCCCTTTCTCATTATTCTGTATCACCCATACTCACTTCAAGATCGAGTGTATGAAACTGGATTGGGCTTACGAAAAACCCACTGATGTCACCTCTTTGTTCATTGTGGAAAGGTAAGTAAATACCCTTACTCCTATCATATAGGAATCAACCAAGTTTCTCCCACTTCAAAAAGAGCTCCGGCACCAGCGCAAGCTATTTATTTACATGCAGTTACACGTCGGATGCATCTTACCGTTCATGTGCCTGCAAAAATGGTACCTATTGCATAATAGTCTGACTTCATATCCATAAACCTTATAGTTCTAACTGCGTATAGGTTTGTTCACCCAAAACTCTCCCCCATCCACTCACCCAACTAATCGCAACACCGTCGCCAAAATGATGTGGCAACCATTCCCGGCCACCGTCTTCTATAATAAACATTTACTATCATCCTTACCCTTACGTTTCATCAACTCTTCTCTCCAAGCAAATGACGCTGGCCAATGAAATCACCTTGTTTCTGACGAACCCAAACGGTACTCTCCCAACGAAATTAGGTCAACTTCTTGGATTCATACTCTCTCACTCCTCAAAGATATCCTTATCCGTTTCGGACAAATCAGATCTCATATCATCTCCAAGAACATAGAGTGCTTCGTGATATATTTTCTTCTAGCAATGACCTTTCCCATCTGATATACTCGTTGGCCCCTACCATTCCTTGTTTTCGAATTGCGCGGCCTACTGGAGTGGAATATAATCCATGATTTGCATGCTGAATTTAGTCAACCCCTGGTGCATTTATCTTTGTAGCTCGATCATTATTTATATCTGCAGCAGTTTTTTCCTGTCCATTTTACCAAATGCCGTTTCATTCCCTTTACTCATAGCTTGGATGATCCAAACATCAGGTTAGCCAACCCATCTATTTGAAAAATATATATAAAAAAGAAAACCCAGATTGCTCAGCTACCATTCATATATATTGAGCTGCACTGTGCACTCTAGTAAATTCCTTCTCTAAGCTGCTCTTAAGGTTGACCGTTTCTTAATGTGCAGCTGGCAGCTGGGCCAGACCGACGTCCGTCTTTTTTCTCTTTTCCAAGCTGTATAGTTCACCATGGATAAAACCACTTACCCCACGCTCTGGCGATTATTCGAACCTGGAAAGACAATGTCTCCCTACCCTACAATATTTGAATTTTTCCTCCACACCGCGACTACACCGACGTTGCCAAAATATTGCGGGAAGCGATCATATCAACCACGTTGGCCGACACACATCGGGCTGGCAGCTCGGCTGCAGTGGTGTGCAGGTATAGCTAGGTTGGCAAGTTACACCTCCTGCGTTCACCCTCAAACGGTATTTTCCAGGTTGGGTGGCCAGCACTCGGTCAGCCCCACCCACTACCACTGCTGTGATAAACAAGTCTAGCTCCTGCGTTCACGTGCACCATTTTGTACTGGCTTCCTCTTGCTCCTTCCTAAAATTCTTTTGCCAAAACCATACAAAACGGACTCACGAAGGACAGTATTTTTATTGGCATCCGATATTAACTGACCTTCACAATGCATCTTGACATTCAAAAACAACTGGGGACCGTCATTCCTCACGAACCCTCCATTCTGGTTCGCAAAATTCGGCAACAGACCACCGCTCCTAGTAGCAGTTTACCACACGAGTTCACCAGTTCCTCGAAACAAGACTAATCCGTGAGGTTTGTTTTGAACAAATATGAGTTCATAAATTTCAGCTTGGTCCAGAGGTAAAGGTGGGGTCAGAAAATAAGAAGAACCCGAACCAAATGAGGCAATTTCTGGTGGACTCGTGTGGAGTACAGTTGCCAACAGCAATGGCATATTGCCGCATTTTGCGGAACCAGAGTAGCCATTGGTGAAAAATGACGGTCCTCAGCTGTTTTCGGATACAAAGATGCATTGTGAACGTCAGTTTATATCAGATGCCAGTAAAAACACTGTCCTTCGTGAGTCCGTTTTGTATGGTTTTGGCAAAGGAATTTTGGGAAGGAGCAAGGGGAAGCCAGTACAAAATGATGCACATAAACACAAAGAATAGACGGCTGTTTACCACAACAGTGTTAAAACTTTTGGTCTGACCTCTGTTCCTGTCACATCAGTTAGGACTGGAAGCTTGCTGATTTGAATGGAATAAAAGATTTCACTTCTAAATTGATGGGCTGAAAGGCAGTAGCCGATGGTAATGATACTGCGCAAAAATATGAAGTTTGCTTTCGCACGCCGAAGCCAAAGAGATTTACGTTTCAACAGTGTATATCGTTCCTTATAATTTAGGTTTGATGAAATGCCTATTACACGCTTTGTGAATGCACGTTGATTGATTTCACTTTCGACTTCGTCTCACTGTTCCATGTCGGAACAAATTAGGGAGCAATACCCTGGAAGGAATCTGACATTTGCTTTAAAAGGTTCATTTCACTCCTGTTTCATCAAAAGGTTTTTGTGGCCTTTACAACCAGGGTGACCGCTTGATGTAGAATGTTGGGTCTGCGGAATTAGCTTAGGCCCAAACCTCGAACCTCGCTAGTGTTGTGGACCACATGACTTCCAGTTTTATGCCTCGTTGTGGATACGGTGCACTTGCAGAAAAAGACAGCGTTTTCAGCTAAGTACATCATCGTCCGTTCGTTGCACAAGGAGTGGAGCAACAGCGGGCCTCGAGTTGTTTCGGCGGTATTAGAACCTAGAGCCTCGGTCCAAAACTGGCAACCAATTTTCATGTCACCCTTGAAATGGAAAGGATCAACGTTTCTAATAACACTGGAAAAATCAATAACGTGTAAAAGAGACAGCGTTGAGCCAACAACACTGCTTTGTACCTTGCTGCTCGTTAATGACCTGAGGTGGGAAGTGAAAACACTTGCGTATCCCCTTGACGTCTGAACGGAAAATATGACGTAAGCCTTCATCGTATCGGATCCGTGGTCCAGTAGGATCTGATCTAGTTTTTTAGCCTACGTTGGGATATATTGAAAAATGCCTTTGTCACTTAGAAACGGACCATGGTTACCGAACCTCTGATATTTGGAGCCATTGCGATTGCTTTTAGGCAGTCAGTCATAAAAGCATTACAAGCTTGATTTCGGAGGAATCCATGTTCGCCGGAGTTGATTAGCTTGCTGTCTGTAGGATACATCATAAACTGCTCTCTAATTATTCGCTCCATGGTTCTGGAGGCAATTGTTATTTATAAGAAGCAACGCATTGACAAGGAGATTAAGAGTTTTGCCAGCGGCTTTTGAATGTTTGCCCTCACCCAGTGCGAAGGCGGCTGGAGGTGACAATTCTGGTCCGTGGTGGTGGCTGACCTTTTTTTATCTTGCAACGGAGGCACCTCCCTCGACAAAGAGGAAACTGCTGAGATTTTTTCCAAGTCAAGCAAGATGGAGGCCAGGCCAGAGTAAACAAATATATTTTGGGGAAGATGCAAAGAATCTGTCAAATACCTTAACGATTTCGTTATTGTTTTCGACATCATCGCTGTTTCAGAAGAAAAATTAGATTGGATTAGCGAACAGCTTGGAATGGATGGATCTCGATTTTATCAGTCGTCAAAGACCCGCTTTTGGGCTGATCCGTTTGACAGCAGTTAGCTCTTGTCTTTTGCTGTAGGAGTCCATTTTTGAAAGCTGTTTGTTCGAAAGGAAAAGGAAAATTCTCATTCCTCAGAAGGAATCCCCGAAGTTTAGCTCTTTTGCCGCTTAATCGGTCGTGGCTGTTTTTATGGTGGAAATCACGAAAGTATGATACGCGCAATGCCATCACGTTAACTGAGCACCATTTAATAAGGCTTCTCAGTTACCATTTGCACCTCCATTGATAGAAACAAACAGTTCCAACTAGAGCTGCAAAGCACACCTGGCAACCGATCCAAAGCTACTTCAAATTACTTCTCCGAGATTCACGATGAGAGAACAATTTTCAGGGGGTTGTGTAAGTGTGCAGCTGACGGGAAGGTGAATACACAGATAAACTGCTTTCAACGAACGCGCGGACATGCGTACTGCTGCAAATTGGACTGAGGCACAATGGAGAAGAAAATGTTTGCGTAACAGGTAAAAACAGTTCTCAAATGCATTAGTCATGGATATTCATTATGCCGTCATTTTTGTCGTCGCAGACTTTGGTCTTTGATGGCAATAGGTATGCGGAATTTGAGTGGGTGCACAAGCCATATGGGCGGCAATGGTGACTTGATCTTGCCTTGCGCATGCCTTTCGCAGGTCGAGAAATATACATTGTTATTAGTACTGACTGTGTTCTTGTCCAGTCATGAAGACCCAGCTGTGCACGGGCATCCAAGGCGATCAGTAGCGTGGTTTGGGTTGAATTGCTCAGTACTCAATCTCCAGCAGGAGTAAGAAGCCAGTAAATTTGGGTTTCCCTTAAGAGGGCGGAACTGGTATTAATGCGTATAGCCTGGTTGCTGGATCTGAAACAAAAAAAAAGAGGAGCCCGGCTTGGGCGTCAGCCTCGGGTATGGTGATTACCGAACCGTAGAGAAATAGGACCATCATGCGACCTAAGGTTGGCCGTGTGAATGAAAAGTGAGAAGGACAGGTTGCAAATATTGCTCTCAATGTGTATCTAGTGCTGATAACTTATCTCAAAATTTGGACGCGGCGGCCAAGCAGTAAAACCACGCAAGGTAAAAGTCAAGATTCATGAAGGAGGACAGGGTGTTAAGTTGAATTAGCCTTAAGTCAATTCTCGAAGGGTTTGTTGGTGATACATCGAACTGGTATCTTTGTTAATAATAAAGGACTTATGTGATAGGGTGACCGGTATCATACCGGGATCAAATTGCCATCATGTAGCAAAGTAATTCGGCTGCAAACAAGCTGGTGACTACTCTGAATTATTTGGTGCTGCTTTTTTTACGCTCGCCGTGTTTAGCTTGCTCTGTGCTGCTTACTTAAAAAAGGCTATGGCTGGCAAATTGCAGAGGCTGACTTGTTGAGATTAGGATAAAACGTTGAACTACGGCATAGCATAATCTATTTTTTGATTTATTCCTTTTTTGATGGAATGGCAGGACGAATGGTATAGCGGCTAAATCGTTTGTGTCAGTAGTATTTTTAAAAAGCCGGTACAGTTTGTCACGGTTTTGGATGCCTAATTTGAGGTGGAGTTAAAGTCTAGGTAGCCTTCGAAAGCTTGGTCTAGAATGATATTTTTCTCAGTTAATGTGAGGACACGTTGAGAAATTTGGGCACTACTTACTTGAATTATGACAGATTCTGACATGACCGGATAAGGTCCGGTAATCTATTCCATGAGGTAGATTATAAAACTGTGAAGCATTTGGATCCACAAGACACCTTGGAAGGCTGTATTCTAAGGGATAATGGGGGATTCCTGAGGGGGCAAGATCACTCGTTAGCTAATCGGATGGGGTTTCCAGCCGCGTCTGCTTGTGACATTAAGAGCCTGAAAAGTAATATAAGGTCCAGCTTGACACGGCGTAAACACATGGGTCAAGGTTCAGCAGTTCGCATCTTTTTCTATAACTAAGACTCGTTGTAGGACCAAGAAATTTCTTTGTGAGTGGCCACTGTACTTTTTCTGTTGCAGCACGATCAACTCTGAGCATGTTCGAGAAAATTATCTGGCAGTACTGCAGTTGCGGTCTACAATGTGATTTGTATACCATCAGCTTACATCTCAGAACGGTAAATGTTTTAACGATGATGCCGTTAGTCCTGTTTGCGTTTGCGATTTGGCAAACCGACTTCTCGTTTAAGTTGAACGAGCAGGAGTATTGCAAGCCCTAACCTTTTACAAACTAAGTGGTTAGTATTGGGATATCGTCTACAATGAACCTACCCGGGGGAACGTGACACTTATAGGCAAGAGGATATATTTTATTGGCAGGAAATGTCATCGCCAATAGCGCACATCATCCGTCCAGTGAGTTTAAATCTTCGGTTATACTAGCCATGGTTTTGGGTAAGGATGATAGCTCGGACGAATATATTGGATTGATTTCGTCAGCGAATAAGGTGCGCCGCGGCTTATTGCTCAAAAGATGTTGCTTACGTAGTGCAGTAATAGTAAGGGACCGAAGACACTACCTTTATTACACCACTTGTGATTGTTTAGGATTGGGATAGGGTTCCGTTGATACTGACTACTTGAGAGCGGTCAGGGAGGCAGGACGTTAACCAAGATTGCAATGGATCTTCTAAGCTGAGATTTGATTTTTAAGAACAGTCGTTCATGGGGCACGCGATCGAACGCCCTGGTTAAGAAGAGAAAAATCATTATGATGACCTTCAGTTCCTAGGAGCCTGGAAAAACTAGCGTGTCTTAAACGAGCTGGCCCATTCTTGATCCTTCATACACCTAATGTTTTTTAATCTCGTTTAGATAAGGGTGGGTTTACGCAAGCTTGGAATAAAGCACACGACAGTTCTACCCTCAGAAACCTGATCCTTATCTCCGGGAAGTCACGGCTAAATTGGCCACCTGAATGAAATAGCTGGTATCTACATTCTAGCTTAGGTTTCTCCAAGGACGAACTTAAATCACCGGCATATTCTATCCGGTGAGCAGTTTGACAAAGGCACATGGTGGTAACAACATCCTACTTGGTTTTCAGCGACCTGGTGGATTAAATTGCATAAACGCCTCACAGTGCACCTCCGCTTAGGCGAAAGCTACACGAGATAGCCTATTCGTTCCATACCTTGAACAAAAGCTTCCTCTGCAACCGTTACTTCCAGATACGGGTTGCAACCCCGCCATCAGATCAGCACCAACTCAGCCGCGTACTTCACCATGCTTGATTCTCGGCCCATTCATTCTATCGATACAGCTAGACTACTTTCTGGAAGCCATCACAACCAAATTAGTGATATATGCCAACGACGTGAACATCTGGTGCGCTGACGCCGGCGAGTGCAGCTACCAGCAGAATCATCTCAAAGTTTGTCCACCTAAGGAAGCTTGCCCATAAACGAAGACAAAGCTGTAAGCAGACCATTCGGCACCCGCCGGATCAAACTCTCTGAAACGGCGAAGGAAACCAAATCCACAAATCCAAGCTTCACAAAGCACCTTGAACATACATGCGTCCTATGGACAGAAAGCAGGCAAATATGCCCAGCGTGCACTTAATCAATTGATCAATTAGTTAATAAATTCTAAGGGTCAAAACCTACCCGGAATTTACAAAAAGGCCTTCATCAGCTATACAAAACCATGTTCACCCTCGGCTGCCAAATAGTAGCAAGATACTGCACTTCGGCCAAACGTAAGAACCTGATGGGCCACAGTAAGTTCAAGGGAATGTCGCCAAACTGGCAAAATTTGGAAAGTGCACGCCGTCCCGTCAGACTGACTGCCTCCATTTCAGACATGCAGATTTAAAGGACCTGCCCCTTACATTTATTCTTTTGAACTATTCTTCATGCGCCCGAACCTGGAAACCTCCAGAGAAATATTAGCGACTCTTCTTCAAACGTTTCGTGCAAGGGGAGTTCTGGCTGCAGACATTTCATCATTGTGGAACAATTCACCACCCGAAACACAGGGTCTCCTCTGACGGATTCACTGAGGCTAAATTTAATAAATGATTAAGCCTTACTTGCTTTCCCCTCTTTCCAATGACTGTCTACCGCAAATGTCACTGGCCCTGAAGTGCTGCATGTTACTTTATCACTTTCACAAGGTTTAACGATGCCGAACTTCTGTACGTAGAACTTTATTCACGCATAGTCAGAAACCTTGATTACATACAAAAGACCTGAAGAAAACTGTTAGGGTTTTGCAGCCCAGGTCATATATGTTGTTTGGTTAAAGTGGACGCAATGTGCCCACATAAATTTATACCCTGCCTTGAAGAACACTGTTTATGATAATATCCAAGTTTGGGCGGGTCGCCGGATCATCATTATTTCTCATTTCATCTCAATAGAAACAGCACAACACGACACATAAAGATTCGAGTTATATCGGTCTAAGCCTCAAATCTAGGTTGAACTACGAGTACCTCAAATCTAGCACGCGTTGTTAGTGAGAGCATCTGCACTTTATCTCAGGTCAAAGCTTGCTTGGGAAAATGCCAAAGGATAGGAAGCGGGCAGTAGTAGCTAACATTCTTAATGGAGGGCAGAAAGCTCAGGTCCATAACTGGTACTTTTTCAGCACCAACTTCATAATACATAGGTGCTTAGAGAAGCTGGTAAGAACCTTCGTATGCTGGCACTTAGAGCAACATGAATCAATGCACACGGTCCAGATTAGAAGTCCCAAGGGCAGATATGGTAACCACGGTGCCACATGAGGTTTGAACGGTAGGAGTGGTACTTGGACTTTACCAATACACTGAATTTTCGCCGAACAACCGCGTCAAAAATGGAGGCCCTTAACAAACCAGGGAAACTGTATCGATGTTCGTCATATGTTTCAAACGATAAGACCTCTTTCATTGGAGGGGATGATGAAAGCGGCGCAGCGAAATGTGAATATCGAAGTCCCCCAAGAGTCCGTCTACGGGCCTCTGCTGTACCTACTCTACATCAGCCACTTGGTGGCAGATGACGTACAGGTGGTGGGAGATGGTAACATAACAAACTTATAAAGTTCTGGATAGATCCGCAGGTTGGGCTATAACATGGGACGCATATTCCCTCTGATCACCAGTTCCCTTGTGAGGCTATTAGATGCTGGAGACTATGGAACATTCTCTAATTACGACCCAGGTCAACGAGTGTTTTGGTGATAACGATGACCGAAGACTACAAATGGGTTAGTCATTGCATGGCACGTCAGTATGACGCTATGAGATAATTCTTCAGGCTTGTGGAACATTGACTTTAGTGGGCCAGATTTGCTCATGCTGCCGTATGAAGTACTAGTTAGGCCATACTTGAAATACTGCGTGCAAGCCTGGCTGGCGATACTTGGAAAAAACGCTGTCTGTCAAAAAACAAGTATAGCAATTGGCAAAGCCAGTGACAGATAGTCAGAAATGGAGTACGTATCACCAAATCCAAAACTATCGAGTTTTATCTGTTAGAGAAGCACGGAATATGAAATGATATAGTCAAAGGTTTCGAAACTCCAAAGCAACGAAACTGGTCGAACACCGAAGATATTTGTGTACTCTGTTGAATGGCGAACTATGACAGACTGCGCCATACATTTAAATGAGTGAAGTGGGCTGGAGTTAAAGGCTACCTTCTCCTGTAACAAAGTAATTAAGCAGTTAAACAGGAAGGACAAGGAGGTGCTTGGTGCACAGTCACTGAAGTACTTCAAAGACCCTTGGGACCGAAAACTGCATAGTTTATTTCCCGAAGTTGGGTGTTAGCCCCACTAACGGACAATTGCAAGTTAGACGGCCTGGGTGGGTCTGTGCATGGTGGATGGCTCAGTGGAGATGGTATTTACGACCTGTTCACATAATAGAGCGCCCAACCAGCAGCCGTCTCTCGCCGTGGGAAATGAGTGCGATTCCAGTTTTTCCTTGCAGCGGTAGCCCGGTTACTCTGGAGCGCACGGGGAAGAAAGCATCTGTATAACCGGAGGTCTATGGTAGTGAACGCGATCTGCAAAATTTTGGACATTGTTTAGTTATTGGCGTCACCTCTGTCATTTTCCAGCTGAACGAAATATCTTAGAAAATTGATCTCCTCAAAACAGGGCAACGTATTATGTTTTTGTATATATCAGCTCCTGTCAATAAAATGGGCCTGAGTTGTGCGGATACTGAACCGAACAGCATAACTTCAAAAGTATTCTGGACTTTCGAACGGAGCGATCCGAAATCCCGTCCATAGAAACAGTCCTGTTCAACGATCAGTTTCGGGGATACTGTTGGTTTTTCCGTCTTCTGGGTATGGATGGTTAAATTTCCATGTTTCATCTTCGTAGGTAATGTGAAATTAACGATGGTAGCAATACCCTTAATTTTGTGTGGGGGCGGTGAAGGTAGTTAACTGAGCTATACAGTTGGACATGCCGCCAAATGAAAGTGTTCATCTGCTAACCCAGGCCTCGGATGGACTGGCAGCCGCTCGGTATCGTGGAACGGTTTCGGTCAGTGCATCGAAGGTTAGTGACGCCCTCGGAGAGGAGGTGACTGCGGACTCTTAGAGGTTGGAACAGTGTGTGGAGGCCAAAAATAAGACCCGCAGGTCACAGAACCGGGGGCCTCTCACTGATTATTCATGACGAAGCGTTCGGATATGCATAATGCGAGGGTGATGCAGTGGAGCAAGATCTCGAAGATCCGACGCTGTGCTCGCCCAGAAAGACGGATATACCCATCAATAACTCGATGCCACAAGGAACAGTGGCATATGGTAAACCAAACCATTTTGTTCAGATAAGCCCGAAGAACAACAATAAGGCCGCGGCGACGTGTAACAGGTCTAATCATATTACTGACGGGGTAACCACCGGAGTATTCGGAAAAGATAATAGCGTGACATGCGTAAGAAGAAAACGGTGATCTACTCACCCTGAGGCGTCCGAACGCCAGCACGTAGGGCCCAAAAACGAAAGGAAACTGAACTACGTCAGGGACGCTCACACTAAAAATCCAGCATCCAGAACCAGAGCAAGGACCTGAGTAAGCGATGAGTAAAAGCGTCCGGCCAGTCAAAAAATGCACGTTACTGAATGCGAGTGGTATACTCTGTCAAGCTGAAGAACTCGAGCTGAAATTCCTAACGAGTCACAAAAGGATGCGCCCCTGGAAAATTGCTGCCGGGGGCACAGCGGGCAACGGAAGTTTAACAGACGTTGGGCTACAGACAAAAAGTTGTTAACCTGTGGTACACTAATGCCTGCAGTCTGGGAGTGAGGTGGCTGGTTTCCAGGGTTCGATGTTAGTAGCTGTCAAGGAGAATTGGTTGAAAAAGAACCACCCCGCCGTCGTTCTGAAGGGTTTGCTTATTATGGGCACAACATGATTGACGGCGCTCGATTCTTACTTAATGAAATGCCCTACCCATTCTGGTCAACAGAAATGTTCAGGTCATTTCGTGCTCCCTTCGTCTGGGTAGGGGTTGCAGCAAAAGTGCTGTGCCTTGATTAGGCTGCTAGAAGACATGGTTGGCCTTTCACCGCGACCTACTGCGTTGAGAAAATTGAAACCCCAAAATATCAGCTCGGCCGACGACAATTCAATTAGAAATACCGCTGGTGATGTGTTCTTGGCACGGCTTCATATTCAGGGCCTGTCTCCGCAGGTCAACCAGACGACTAGATACAAAGACAGGAAGAAACCGTCGGCGTGAGACCTAGTAATAATCACGCATAGCAAAGATTTCTAAGCTTTAGTGCTAGAACAACCACTAGGCAGAAAGAATCACAATGCACTGAAAGTGACGGTGGTTGCAGGGCATACGGAACCGACGATCAAAGTTCTCAGAAAGGATGCATGAATCAGCAACGAGGGCCTCAGAAATACGGCAACAGATAGCTCAGATTTATCGATTGAGGAGAGGTGGGTTGCAATACGAATAGGATAATTGTAGTTAATTGAATACTAAGCTGTGAAGGATTTAACCTCATCTCTCCTCTAGGAAGCCTGCAAAAGAATGTGGGAGTAAATCCCAAAGAGGGCCATGGGTTTAGCAAAAGGATCATAAGTCCTACGGTGGTCATTAACCTGCCGCGCTCAAAGTATGTGACATCATTATTTCGTTCTTTTTCAGTGGGACTTTTGGGTTCCGCATGGTCCCCGGTCGCCAATAGAATCGCCCGCAATCATGGCTAACTTAAAACCTTGTTTGTTCACATCGTGTTCTGGGATAACGTACTGTCAAGCCACAAAAACTCTTTGATACCTCCAAAAGTACGATTCATGCTGGCTGGCTTGCAGTATTCAAATAAATTTCGCCGGCCTTCATGTCCATTTGGGCATTGTTGATTACCAACATCTACTCTCGGTTTTCGAAAACGTCGAACTGTCCTCCAGAATTTAGTCACCGATTCATGTCCACGCGTGTGTCATCAGCATGCAAGTATCTTGGCTAAACCCGGACTTTGCTGGCTCACTCCCCTCGATAGGTAGCTTCAGGATCCACCAGTAATAAAGAGGTTCGAACAAGGAGACCGGAGGAGGCAGCAGAGTAACTCATCATGGTCTGGCAAGTCTGAAGTCATTTATGCGTTCTCGCTCAGCGGAGTTGAATGTCTTGGCAAGCAGTATGATCTCATACTTTCCTGCCATGTCAGCGCAGTTATAACGAACTTTAACGTTGCTTTTTTTAGGCAGCAACAAAACGGCATACCATTCTCGACTCTATACTGGTAGGCAATTTTCCCTCATCTTGAGCAAGGTCTGCGTATTATTGTGAGTAAATTTAATGATGCATCTACACTAAAATTGGCTGTATTTGATTAGGCTAACCTCTGGGTGTCTGCCACGAGATGCGGCTCCATTTTATATGGAGTCATTACCAACCACTTTCATTTGTTTTTCCTGAAACTGAGTGCTGCAACTTCGAGTATAGATCATCGTCTGGTTCTGTTAAGACCCCAAAGTTACTCTTGATCAGCCTTCCGCTCCTCTAAACAAACAAATAGTATCCAAAATCGCCTCTAAATCCTTCCATTCAACGAAAGTTCTCTTCTTCAGAATTCTCTTCTACACGGATCTGCCTGCTTCTCCTTCGAGCCTCTGCTTAATGGCAATGTCTGACTCATCATAGAGACAGATAACTCGGCCTCTGCTATTTGCTGCCCCTCGGGAACAATATTATTCTCACAGAGTCGTGCCTCAACCCAGATATTGAAATCTCTAAAACGACACAAAGAGCACTTTCACCAATCCCGCAAAAACTCAGGTATGCGGTTTATTTCCAACCTATTGAAAGGCTATATTCGAAAGCATCGGTACTACATTCGCCAGCCAAAGTTTGAGCGTTGACAACAATCGATTCCTACTGAAAGACATTTGACTGTTGTTTTGGAAAAAAGAGAGAAATGTGAAATATTCTGCGGATGTCGACAGAATCAACCATGCCTTCATCTATCCTTCCGATTAAACATTAGTCACAATTGGACAAGATGATGATATAAATGTTACATGTCTTTCTGGAGCTGAAGTGCTCTACCTTCCATACGGCAGTAAAATTACTACAGGGCTTGTTCCTTAAAGTCTGAGCCCAACTCTTTTACTGCACGGCGCCTAGGCCATGAAGAATGCATTCACTTCTCTGCTTGACCCATCGCTAATCGTGTAGTCAGCCACTGCCTATTGTAAACATTCCAAAATCTAGCATTTTCACTTCTTCAGCGGAAAGCTTTCGTCAAATCGCCTTAGCATCTTCTGGTCTTATACTGACGGAGCGTGTTATCGCTGTCCTCCCTCCCCATTCACAGCATTTTTAAGTCTTTAAACACGGATGAAATCTGTGTGTTGGGCCTTTCTAAAGTGTTCGTCGGCATTTCTTTTGAACCCGCGGTCTCTTCTAATTCAAAAATTGAAAGCTTTTGGTTGTCCCAAGCCTTTATTAGCATGGCTGTCGGACCACTTTGCTAACTGAGCCCAGTGTACGCAAATAGGCGGCGAAACATGAAGCCCGCCGACTAGCAACTTAGGAGTGTTTCAGAGTGCAATTCTTTTACCGTTTCTCTTCTCTACTTACATCAGCCATTTATTAACCAGCTCACATTGTCATCGGTTTAAGTTCACTGATAATGTTGCCCTCTTTTTGGGACTAGAAAAGACCCGGAGTTGAAATAGCGGACATAATCACCATTGTGAAGTGCTTCTCAGTTTGTGGACCAGACGGCTTTCTTTACCAAGACGTAAGTGATCGCAAGTGTGGTCGCGCGATAATGCTTGCAAAACTGTCGGTTGGGCAGCAATTTTTTCAGAAACAGGGTCTGGAAAACTGGTAATCATGCGGACCGTGGTTACTTTTAGGCAAACGATGGGTCAAAACTCCGGTGCCATATGTCCCGGGACAGGGCACTAATGAGTAGTGGGGGTGTGTTTTCGATTATAAATACCGCCATCCTTAATTTGCACCGTGACCTCTTGTAACCCTGGCCATCAGGATGAGATGAGTTGTACGGTTTTCTGTTTCTTTTGGCGAAACCCTCTGAAGTGGAACTGCTAGAGGTCTCTTCCAAAAGGCCATGCCATCAAACAAAGTCTGGGCACTTCAGTACCGAGGATTAGAACTAAAACTGACCTGAACAAAGCTGCACTGCATCGTCGACAATTTTTATCAAATGAGATCTTTTATTTCTCCTTAGGGACAACCTGGTACAGGTTCTAACCCACTAACAAAGGCTTTCACTTGTCTAATGAAGACAAATTAAATTCCACGTGTGATTCAGATTATCTGGATAATTATTATTTTTTGTAAATTTATCTTGATTTGTAATCTCTTCGTTCCCATTTTGTCTAATCATTGGTTAGCTGTTTCAATTTACTTATTTTTGAACTATTTCTGGGAGATTTTTGGCGGTAATTAACCCTCACCGCCGTTTATGTCATACCACACCTAGTGGGGAACACTGTGACTGCATATTGTTCAGTTCATTACACACTGTTTATCTTTGGGATAGAGTAAAATGGTCGGTGGCAACATAGAGAGTAGCTAGCAGAGGGAAGTCACACCCAGAGGGCTTTGGTTTCACGGATGATGTAGCAAATTTTCCAAGGAAGCGTCAAACGTCCATAAAAAGCACATGTTTCTGACAATGGATCTGTTCAGATCCTTGGAACACTATTGTAATTATGAGATCAGCAGCCCCAAGGATAGGTGTAAAACTCTGCACGGTGGGCTGGGGTCTGAACACCGAAGTACCACAGTTGGCGCACACAATGACGGGGAAGGTAGCCAGGGAGGCGGATCCAGATGAAAACTTTGGCCTTGGCAGTCCTCACGCAAATAACTCAATTAGGGCCGCATGGAATCCGGACCAAATCACCAAAAAACGTGAAGTGAACATGGTGCTAACAATCGCCATAGACCAGAAAACTAGTCATGAGCAAGCGGTTCGCACTGCAACACCAGCCTCTCAGTCGTTTACGATGACCTTAAGGAAGGGAGAAATTTTGAATGCGCTCTCAGACACTGCACAGTCGTTGGCATGCAGGAAGGGAGACACATGCAATCAGTGAAACACAACCCAACGGGACACGCACGAAAATGGCCTTAGTACCAACTCCGTTACTGCAAGCAACCTCGAAAAAACACCTCACTCCGGATAGCAAAGAGAAAGGGCCATAAATGGGGCAGTTTCCTGCAAATTTACAGAAAAATATCAATTGCGGACATCCAAACAGTGGGTCTCAGAAGTCTGGCGAACAGCAGTGATACAGTCTTTAGCTTAGAACCCCAGGCTCCTCAGGGTATCACTAGAACGGCTGAAGGACACAAGGAGACTGCCGTCAACAACAGCAAAATTCCGGGTAGCCCGGAGGCGCGCAACCGCCTGGAGCCCCCTCGCCCTACGCGAAGTGGGCAGAAAAGACGGGGGCGCTGCAAAATCGCATTTCTGTGCAACAGCATCGATGCATCTAAGGTGATGAAGTCGACAAGTGAAGAACAAATGCAACTTGTTCTGCACTACATAGGAAAGTACAATTATATAGCTTGGAATTTATCCATCTAGGAGCTGGTGGTTTGTGGCCACCGTACGTAACGACCATTCCCCGTCCAAGACAGCTTCGGGTCGCACTGCGCTCCACTTCCATGGCAGACAAAATGTTGTTGAAGTGGCACATCCCAAAACGTAGTTTCACATTTGACACACACTTCCACAGATGCCGACCAAGCGATGACCGCCAAAGGCTGAGGCATAAAAGAACCCAAGCCGTCACAGCAGTTCCAATGTCAGCCTTGCTGGATGACATGAACGAACGAGCGGAAGTCATTCCGGGTGCAAATTATTAGGATGCTACTTCCCACGGGAGTGGCAATCACAAGTTAGGCTGAGTCCAGGACATGCACACACTCACACACACACACAAATCCCTTTGGTTGTGGGTAGCCTGCGTGTGAACGAATCTCTGGCCAAACCGCCATCGACTGACTACCTAGCAGTTTATTTCACGCATAGGTAGCTCAGATGGGAAAACAAAGTGGTGGTGTAAACATGCATCTGTATCTACACCAACGACCACTGCTTGAGAAACCAACCCCCGAGCTTTGAACCCTGGTAGCCCAGGGTAAGGCCCTGATGGCCGGCTGTAGTGAATCCTCGGCACATACAGGCATACCCGATGAAGAGCTCCGCATTCAGCCAATGGACATCCTGGGGACCGATCGGAGGGATGGCGCAAGCCCAGGGTGAGCACAATAGCAACAATCTGGATGCCGCTTGCCTCACTGATGTCATGGTAGCCCAAGTTCTGAAGCTGTTTTGGGAAACCACACGGATGCACAAAACAAAATTGTTCTTTTGCAGTGACCAACAATTCTACAAATTCTCAGATACAAATACAGCCAAACACTAGCAGCACACAGGAACGGGGTCACGTTGAATCAGCAACGCTACCCATTAGGGGACTTTAAACTGCTTCATGTGTGCTTCTGTTTTCTGGGGTGTTTTGCGGGATACTGATCTACTTATTGGGTAACTAAACTGGATTGGCTTGAGCATATGAGGGGACCCACTCATTGGGGAGGGCACTCCGCCCCGCCCGTATTGAACTGGATCTTTACCAACGAGCTGTATGCAGTCGACCAACCCGAGGTGTCGGCAGCCCTGCCACTGCATGATCACGGCGTCATAACATTTCAATCAATGCACACGACCGGCGCCAACAACGGACCACGGGCTGCAACCACAATAACCTTGATTTAACGAGTATCATAAGCCTCCTAAGTCACATTCCATGGCCCGCCTTACCATGCGTCGATCTGCAATGGTCAGCAATCAAAAGAAATATAGCCGAATCGGTGCACTCACTCGTGCCTCGATCACCAATGAGAACCTTAAAACCCAGGCCGAAACTCAGCAGCCGTGCACTAAAGAACCCCAACAAAAAGAAAGCTGCATGGAACCGCCAGCGGCTGTTACAAAGTTCACGCGGCCATAGTGCTTACATGCACGTGAGAAAACTTTATAACACCTGGCGCCGACATAACGCTATGGACTAAAAGAAGTAATCCATAGAACGGGTTTAGACACACCCCAGAAACTTCCATAGACACCTGATTTGGGCGTCAGCTGCCAACCAGGGGATCGCAGATACGCGTAGGTCGGATGGTGCAACAACAGTGAGTAACACTGAAGCGGCCACCATACCGCCTGCCTACGCTTTTTAACTTCCGCATACCCAGGCCAGAGGTGACGAGAGATGAGAGCATGGCAGCTGGATCGCAGATATGAACCGCATTTACTGGCTATTCGAATGGACAGGTGTGGCGTAGACTAAACACACTGAAGTTAAGATATCACAAGGCCCCCACGAGATCTCGCTTTTCTTGCTTCAACAGCACGCAGACCAACTGGCTAGTCCACTGTGTGAGCTACTTAATCATTCCATGCAAGCAACCAATTCCTAGAGGAACAGATGAATTGTGTTATCCCCGATGTTTGGGTCTAAACGTCGTCCCAAACTTCAAAAATATCGTCCAATCATGCTCCCATCAAGGAAAATCTTATCGATGTCGTTCTGAACAGCCTCCTTCAGGACAGACACTTGCATGACGAACAACACGGGTTTAGTTTCAAAAACAGCTCCAAATGAGCCTCGATCAGAATATGGACATGTGCAGCGGAGTAATGGATAAAGGAGTTCGGTTGTACGTAATCTTACTGGGCCTCGACCGAGTGGTCCATGCCCGACTATTAGGACGGTTAAGAGCTATCGGGCTGAATAAAGCCTTCATCACCTGGGTGTTCCATCATTTGTACAATCGAAGATTCCAGGTCAGAATAAGTGGGTCTCTTTCCGGTAATTTGGACGTCCCATGCGAGGACCTGTACTAGATTTGCATGCACCGCAGGTAGACTCTGAAGGGACACTTCTGTGGTCCGCCTCCAATGTCCTTCCGTTCAATACAGGTGAGCGCAGGGTAATGCATACAGGTGGACATGGCGTCAATGTGAGCACACTTGACGGAAATGTACTGGAATGATGAGGTATCTGAGGTCGACCGTGCCGGACGGCCCGTCACGAACAGGTCACTGTTATGCGCTATACCAGAGGGCTATGCTCAGTCTGAACCGACTCAATCGCATCCAGGATAAGTTCACCCCTGGTTTCTTCTGGAAGCTATTCCCAACCGTAGTCAGGGCCTATCCGTCGGTCCTGAGAAGGGAGAGAAATGTAACCTAGAGAGTCCAATGGAGAGCCACAGAAGAATTATGTGGTTGCCAGGACCTAGCCTGTCACGATAGACTCCGCTCTTTGAACCGACATTGCACGGAGTACAAGGTCGGGTGGTGACCAAATAACCGTTAGATATATCTTCACAATGTAGGCACCTGTTCATGCTAGCTGCCACATGGGCGTTGTGCAGTCACTCATTGAAGCATACTGGACAGTCCGAGGATGAGGGCTAAGAAATAAGCCTTCCCCGCCACGGTAATGCTCGTGGAAAGCTTTACGTGAGGCATTCATGCGGATAGGAAGGAAATAAGAGTTCACAATCGAATTAGACTCGTGCTGAGCAGCACACCATTGCACCATTTGAAACACGGCTGACAGTAATCCACTTAGCGCCGCACTCGTTTCGGCGGAGGGACGATCTGATTCCAGGTATCGCCTTGGAGTATAGGCCATACGGTATGCGTGACTGAATGACCGACTGAAAATTCATTTTGTTTTTATGTCCATGCTTGCCTTGATGCCTGAGAAGGATTTATTCGTTGTGTGCTAGAGACAGGAAATCCTCCTCAAAATCTTCCATGCTTGTTGCCTTTTGTTTCCTTTCAGCGATAGTTACCGGTCGCCAACACCAAGCAGCGCTGTGTTCATCAAGAAGAATGTACTGGCATAGCATGGCTTCCGTCATTCCCATGCCATTACCATTAACAAATCATTGCAGTTGGAATGCAAACCATCAGCACCCACTGTACCTCTGTCGAACCAGAAAAAGGACAAACAGAAAGCGAAGCCATAGTCAAAAGTTAACCCCAGAGAAATGGTGGGAGAAAGGCAGAAGAAAAAAGGAGTAGAGAGGGAAAGAACAAAGTAAAGAACGAACCAACAGAAAGCCGGCCGTCGAGAAAGTGTAAGATGCAAGTGAGAAAAATGGACTACGGAGCCTTTAAAATCCCAACACAAAAACGAACGGAAGCAACCCTGCAGTAGAAAAGAAGAAAAGAAAAGAAAACAGAGGAAGCAGAACTGAATAAATAAAAGCGAAAAATAGAAAGAAGGAAAAGGGTTGTGGGCTTCCCCCAACGCACGCATGAATACAAAAGATTGCACCAAATAGACTCGCACCATCCATGAACTCACGAACAGCGTGCATCCACGCAAACCGGTTTCAGGACATTCCGCGGCAGTACAACTGTTCGGTATCCGCCCTGGTTTTATTCTGAGCACGAAAAGCATAAGAGTGCTTTCTCATGTACGACATCATGATGGAGGAGACCGTTGTATGGTGTGCAGTGAACTATAAGACCACTGCAAGGTTGGCGCTGGCTAGTGACTTATAACCGAATGGCCTACGATAGGTATTGAAAAGCATAAGATGGTGTTAGGCAAACGTCCCACCGTCATCAAGCAAAGCAGTCAGACATTTCTTTCCTATTTTTCTTGAATTTCAGATTTTGTCTAAAAAAAAAGAATCGTACCAAACGATCGGAAAAAAGTTGGATTATTACTGCGCCGTAAAAGTACCGGCAGAACTCGGGCCACTCGAAACTTGTAGTCCATAAGGTCGTCAAACCTCGTGGAACCATGTGAAAACTTGTCCCGTGAAAAGAGAGGTGAACTGAATTGAAGCATGACCTTGAGGAGCTGTATCACGTTCAGTTAGCTGTTGCCTCCGGTTTGTGCGTGTCGCGTTTTCGCACTTTTCCTTTTAAGATATCGTTTATTTCGAGATAATTGTTATAAGTATCTGTTGCAAGTAACTCAATTTTTTGGCAACTTCTCTACAAGGTTTGGTCTCTAGAGACCAGTGTGTTCGAAATTCGAAAATATTTCCACTTGTCGACTTTCTTTTGTTTGGTATGTGAATGGTTGCTGCTTCTTTCGTCTCATTTCTGCTGCCGGTAACCGCGAAGCAGTATTCTGGGTTAGCTTCTTAGAGCCCCTCCATTCCGAATATCTGAACGCAGCATAAATTTGCACCAGATTGGGCATTAGTCAACTAGATCGGTTAATGTTGCATATAGACAGTTGACAACAATTCTCACGAATCACCATAACTTGAGTTGCACGCAACTGCACGTATGTAATATATGCGTGTGTACGTGTTCGTAGATGTACATGTATACATATGCATACATTTGTGCTACATAATACGTGAGTTGCAGGAAACCGACCTGAGGTTGCGAAAAATAGGTGATAACGTGCTTGAACTTTTGTAGTTGTCGTGTTTGATTGCAAAATAAGTGACCTAGTTTGCGCGCAGTAGCGCAGTTTATCTACGATACCAGGAGTCGGTTTGGCTGATTCAGGCGGAAATCGGTTTTTTGCCTAGATTTTTTTGGTTCCCTTAGCCGATCGGATGGCGATGACGGCGGTTATACTACTCGAGCTGCACCAGATCGGGTTCTTTTTGGGCCAAATGCATGGTCACCACAAAGACATTGGGTAATGTTTCGAACGAACGACCGGAACAGTACAAAGCACGATCAGTGACTTTGAGCTGAGTTCCCTGCGCCTTTCCCCACGTCTTCTGTCATTTTTTTCATCTCTCCTTGTTGCAGTATGGTCCCGTTCGAGAGGCATTAAAAACCCGGGAATGTTTTGGCGCCGCGTCACGAGATAAATAGAAGTTTTGTCAAGGTAATTGGACCAAAAGAACGAATAATGTAGGACAATTTCATGTCGACAGCTTATAAACACTCGGGAACATGATTAAGGACCCATGAGTCCTGTGCATCATCATGAAAAGCAAGGTTGGAATAAACGTGTCGTTTTTACCTTGCCTAGTACTTTTGACCGAAAAATGGAAATGTTTGGCTTTGACTTCTCTTGGAACAATATATTGTAAAAGTAGTCGCCGCCGGAATTTCATTTGCTACAGACAAACTAGTTTGTTAAAATTAGCATCTAAATGGTGTATTTATTGTCTAAATTGTAAGTATATTACTTTTTCAGATCGTGCCAAATAAAACATGGCACAACTCGACGGGTAGTTGCACATAGTCAAGCTGGTAAGAATGAAGAAAAGTAAGAAGGCGAACTAACAACTACCAATTTCTTCGTTTTGTTGTGTGCACGTTTTTCTCCTTTCTATTATTTCTTGATAAAATTTAAAGCAAGTTCATTCTCACCATGGGTTTCGGGCAGTGTCCATAAGTGGGTATATTTTGCGCAACTCTGACTACGGGTCAGATGCCGGGGGAATCATGGCAAAGAATGAAACAACAGAGTCCACTCCGCGTCAAAACGTATAGGGTCGACTTAGAGGGGTTTTACCACGAGCTTCTGACCCAATGGTCTAATTCAAAAGATAGCAGAATGATCTGATGGCAGCGTAACCCCCTGGTGACTGTTCTGCTCATACGCCCGTCGGATGGGGCCAGACATCCCGGGTACACAGCGCAGCCGTACGCCACAGATGCCGGTGGGCGTACAGCCTTATGCTTTATACGCTATGTTTGTTTTGGACTCAGGGTTTGGCTATCTTTCCTAGACTGATCGTGAAAAATCCATCAACGCGATGGAGAGCGCCGATCATTCTCCCGCTCTCTGTTGTTCCGCTGTTGTTTTTACTTGTCTATTGAAGGAAGAATTCTTGACCTTTGGCCAAGCCCCGTCAGTTCTTGGTTATGTGCCTTTCGTACCACCGAAAGAACTGCATCAAACTGTGCAATATGCATCTACCCATGTTTAAACGATTTGCACAGGGAATTCCTTTGTGCCCATCACATTCTGTATGCAACCGTCGTTCTTCACACCGAGACCCACTCTTCGGTTCCACGCCCTTCCCCATAAATATCTGTAAGAACTTGGATGTTCCCTACTTACATCTAATTCTCATCATTGGGGAGCGCGTTGTATCCGACTTTCTAACTAGTCTGTCGTAAATTTGCATATTTTTGTCTGTACTTTTCATTATATTTTGATGAGATGACGGATACATCCATTTTTGACTTATATGTGGTTACCTGTATGTACAGAAGTGAATGCTGTTACGTATACAAATGCTTGTGCGGAAATGCGCCGGACACATGAAAGTAGTGCATAGAAATTCCGCAGCGAAAGTTCCATGAGACAGATTGTAAGACCGATTGTCTTAACGCGGTTCCCGTATTACGTTTGCTTGCCCTTGACCGTTGTGACCACTTGTGCGTCACCCTTACTCGGCTCTGTACGATCGCAATACTGACAACCCCGACACTTGACCGGTAGATGGAAAAGACGGTCGAAAGGGGTAGAAGGTTGAGTGTAGTTTGACAGGAGCGTGCGAGCAGGGCGTGCGTGGGCAGCGCACAAGGGGCGATCGCGCTGGGTGGCTAACGTTCGGCTAAACAAGGTATCCGGAGAAACGAATCCGTGTGCCGCTACAGGGTCATTTGGAAACATTTCTGGAGCGAATAGCAGAGTTGGGGCTTGAGACGGCCACCCCGACCATTTTGGGGGCATTTGGAGGCCACTAAGAGAAACAGCCCTGATTCTTTACGTTGATTTACCCTACCTGGTAATCGAAGTTACCATTACACATGGTAGAAACTCTCATTGCTTATGCGTTCCGTCCTGCAACGTTTTTGCGTGACATTTCCCAACCAGAACCAGGGGGTGGGAGGCGCTTTTAATAGGTATTGGAGACACTTTTACAATATGGTCTTTTCTAGCGAAAAGCCGGCTGTATCAAACATTCGGCTGCATATTTCAACATTGCTCCCACGAAACACGACCAGTGCTACGTAAGCAGCGGGCCTCAAACAGCCAGGCGACGAATGTTCGGAACCCACAGTAAACATGTTTCAGAACCATACAGCAGTAATGGGGGCACGGTGGTATTATATATCCATTTTAAAGGCAGTGGCGGGATGTTGCCGCAGTGGTGCTTGAGGTTAGGAAGAGGTGGTCTGCTTAAAATCCATATAGGTATTTCCTCTCACACCTTTCTAACTTTAAACTTTCGGCACCTGTCAGTCTTCCATTTCCCCAGTGCAACGCAGATACAGATTATTGCCAGAGGCAAATTAAAGTCTATGATAATGCGAAGTGCATACCGTATCGCGCCACTTTAATTATTAATGAGCTCGGGAGAAGTTGAGCTGCTTGGATGTGAGGAGCGAGGGGTACGGCCTCGTCCCATGAGTTACATCGGCAAAAGGGCTTCCATACAATTTTGGTTGTCACGCGTTGCTCATTGCATCGAGCGAAATTATTGGTGATAAATATGCTGCTGTTCAGAGTTCCTTCTTTTATTCAACCGCTGTCTTTGGTTCCTATCCGTTCTTATTGGTTCCACCCGCCTGTCCGTGATGCTGCCATTTATAACATTCGCGAAACTTGCAATAGTTCACCGTCAAATGCTATTGTAAATAGCTTTCAATCTAGAAGCTCATCTCAAGCCCCGTCACCCTCTGGATCTCGACTTCTTCAGCATGCACACCCATGCAGGCTGGTCAACAGGCCTGTTTGGCTCTGACAGTGGACTCACTTTCGATTGGTCACTGCTGCGTCAGTGAAACACGAATTCAGGATTCGAGTAGAGTAATTCAAATAACCACCAAATGTCTCGTCAAGATATTTCTTGCACTTTTCAGGAGACGAAGCAGCTCAAGCCGTGGGTGAACGCGGCGCAGGACTAGTCTTACTTGAGAAGGTTGAAGCGCCCCTTTTAGATTGGATTCCAGTCAACAGTCGCTTGTGCACCGTGAGACTGCAGGGATCAGTCGGCGTCCGGAAGGACAGTAGTGTTAAGTGCAGTTTATTTGTCATCTCGGCATATACTCTAACAGACTGCAGCACTGACATGCAAAAATACGGTTTCTATGACGAGCTCGTCCCTGTTGTTCGGAAGAGCAAAGGCTCTGACATCGTGGTGGTGGTAGGTGACTTCAGTGCACAAATTGGAAAAGTTAGTGTTACGGAAGCCTGTTTAGGTGGGCGGTGCGCCTTGCCTGTTCAGCGAACAAATGACAGGCAAGGGCTTCTTCAATTTTGTGCGGATAATTTATTCCCGTATAGCAGGAATTCCGGAGACAGTTCGCGTCGCACGGCAACATGGCGCTCCAACTCAACGAGTAGCCTGAGTCAGATCGACCATATTGCAGTAAGCAACCTTTGTGTGTGGTTCGGTCCAGAACTGTAAATCGCACTGGACCACGTGCGTGCCTGTGGTAGTGAATTTCTGTGTAAGGTATTGGATCTTAGGGTCCTAGATCAATCACCCATCGGGGACACCGGATCTCGCTGCAATCGTTGCGTCTATCGAGCGAAAACCTCAGATGCCTAACTGTAAGGAGGTGAATAAAATGCGATCCGCGGTGGTCAGGTGGACTAAATGACTGTCACCAAAGAGTTGAATCCCAGGTCCGTCGGCCATCCGCTGTCGCTCAGCTTGTCACACACCTAAACTATTGAAAACTCGTGTTTCTATGGCATTAAGTTTCAGGGTCACACCTGCCGGTCCTCTCTCGTGTAGTGAACGTTAAGGGCTGTGGGAGGATGGCCCGTCCACTACGCTCGCGCTTCAAGTATGTGGTGAAAAAGCGTCAGTTAAAGATAAGCGTTCAGAAAGACCGTGAAAGCTGGTACGATGAGGTAGCCGAAGAAATGGAAGTAGCAGCTGCTTCAGGTACTAATCAAAGACAATTCAAGCTTATACGCGACACAGATGGCTAGCGAACTTTGTTTAGTCAAGTCTTGTAAGATAGAAATGGAGAGCCCATTTATGGTAGACAGCAAGGGCTTGGCAGTTGGGGTGAACACCTTAGAGATCAGTTTGGCTGGCCACGCTCTATTATAGTTACTTCGACGGCCGAAACTGCGAATCCTTGGAAGACAACTCTTGACCTCAAGGCGGAATTGAAATTAGAGTCATATATTCCACTGCTATAGAGAAGGAAAAGTGGCCAGTACCGAAGAGCTCTCCTCTCTTCTCAGACTGGATGTGGAGGCCCTGATAAAAGCATTTACATCTTTGCTTCGTCATATTTGGAACGAGGAGCGCACTCCATTTTTGTGGGCTAATTACTGATTGTGCTCATCTTCAGTATGAATTTAACAGCCATGGTGGGGGTAGTTTGATTTCGATCGTTGCTAGAGGGTTAGCTCCGGCTTTCATGCGCCGTTTGACACTGGCTTGCGGGAGTAACATTCACGAGCAACAGACCGGATTTCGTCCAGGTCAAGGTTGCATGGCTCAGATTCTAATTTTTGGGCAGCTAACCGAAAAGCGCGCCGCACATTGCGGCCTCACACTCGTGATTTTCCTCGGTTTAAAGAGCGCCTTCGACTCAGTCAACCGGATATCAGTATCCAGTGCTATCTAAAAAAGTGGTATGCCAGCGAATTTCGTGAACCAAGCATTGTACCTACATAAATGTGGTCACGTGAGAGTATACGGTGAATTATCATGTTCATTCAAAACCACTAGTGTTGCTCTATCACGGTGTCTCATCTCTCCGTTCTTGTTCGACTTCGTTGCGAGGTCTTCCAAATTGAAGCGTCCAACTGGCAAATGACAAAAGGCTGTGTAACGTAAATTACGCAGGCGACCTTATGTGCCTGTTCGGATCTGCGGGACATGCGCAACACGCACTAAACAGACTCTCGAAGTATGTAGCTCGGTTCGGGATGTGCTTTACATCTTCAAATTGCAAAGTGGTGTTACAGGACGGGACGATAGTGGTGCCGAACTTGATATTGGGTGGAGAGAAACTAGCAATTGTGGACCGTTTCGCTTACCTCGGAAGCTGCATGTGGAACGATGTTAGCTCGACAGTAGGGATAAATACGCGTATATCGAGGGCTCGAGCAGCTTAAGCTGGACTGAGGCATTTGTTAGGTTGGTCTAATATTTCGCTGAAGTTGGAAGGTCGTGTGTACTGTGCCGCAGTACACTCAGTTCAGTTCTGTTGTATGGTTGCGTGACATGGAGTATGCGTGTCGGAGATGTTGGTCGGTTGGAAGTTTTCGATCACCGATGTCTGCGTAGTATGACTGGGATTGGATGGATTGATCGGTTGAATAATGTGGAGGTGAGGAATCTAGTATTGGGTGCCGGTTCTGAGAACAGTTTATTTCGGCGTGCGAAACTTAGTAGACTACATTGATTGGGTCAGGGGTGGCGTATGGTGAGCGAGCACTCGTCTAGCATAAAATGCTCTATTTTGCGTTCCTCCGAGGAAGTGGGAGAAGGCATGCAGAGGTCGACAGATGATGTGGCAACATGGAATGAGAAAATGGACAGCGGACTTGGGCAGAGTTACAGTGGGTGTCTCACGTCTCCGTGGTTGAGGTCCAAAAGATCCGTCAACTAGCTGGCTGGAGACACTGAATGATATGACAGTGAACTGTGAGTATGCCAAATCAGAATGTTTGAAGTGGTGCATCTGTTCTCCCAGAGTATTCTGCACGATCGATTGAGTCGAAGGTCTCCTTCACATCAAAGGAAACAGAAATTGTGGGTAAACGAAACATATGTTCCAGAGTGAATATTTGGTCAATCCAACCACGACCAGGTAGAAAACCGGCTTGGTTCTCACGCATACATCAATGACGGGTACTCGATAATCGGAGGGGAGTAGTACTTGCGAGCGCCTCGGGTACCGTGCTTACCAAACTAATTCCTCTGTGATTTTCACTTAAGGATCTGTCACCTTTCTTATACAACCAGCGATTCACTCAACCCCGTAGAGATGTCTTCTTACTGAGATTGACTCCAAGAGTTTTATTAACTCATGTGTTAATACTTTGCGGTCTACCTTGAAAAAAGGCGGAGTGAATTGGCCTATTATCCAATACATTATTGAAGGTGAAGCGCTGATCGCTTACTGTTACTCAGGCTGGCTTACTCCATTTAGCTCGTAACTACCTTTGCGCTTCTCTCGCATTTTTTGTTGAGTGCAGTTTTACAGGACCTTTCTCTGATTAGAAAGATTGGGGTTTCGCAAACTGTGCGAAATTGGTTTTCAATAAGAGTGCCCATTAGAATCAGCGTTTAACTTCAGTACAGTACCAAAACTCAGCTCTCAGATCATGTGAATTTTCAAGCAATTTTGCTCACTAAATATCAACTACAGCAGCGTGGTGTATATATATAATATATATATTATATATATATATATATATATATTCAACCCATCAGTGTAAAATGCTGTCTAACCTAAACCACAGAGGATGTCTACACTCTGAATAGCGTTTGGCCCAAGCGTAACACAACTCATACGAGTAGACAGAAAACAATTCGTCTACTCGTGACACGCGCCCAACTACAAAGGCGGAAAGCACCAACCGGGACCGAAATCGAAGCTAATTTTTCATACCTATGCGCTAAGTCATAGCCTGACCGCCACCTCGCTTCTCCCATCCTTGCCCAGCATCTGCTAAAAAATAGCGCGATAAACAGGCATACACAATACGTTTCCAAGGCACCGAAGGCGATGCAGAGCAATTACGTCAACCAGTGGACGACCGTCTGCGCTATCTAAGAAAACATTTTCATATCCAATAACTAAGTTTTGTTTCCTAGCACAAAAACGTTCGTTTTCCTGTGTATCCACGGGACAATGAGGAAAGTGAAGTCATTGCACTGTTTTCTCAGTCAAGCTGAACAGACCGTAGCTGACCGTTTATCATTCACCTTTGTAGAACCGGAAAGAAGAATACGCCACTGTTCTCCCTCCACAACCGCAGAGGTGATGCCAGGTACACAAGAAGCCTCGACGTCAAGAGAAAATGAGAACCCGGTTCATTCAGCACTTTCTAACCAGAATGTTACATTCAGTCTGAAGGATCCTGATTCGCCCTGTGGAACTTTCTTTCCTCGACCATGTGTGACCGTCGAAAGAGACGAGCGATTGCAGTGTGGTTTACTTGCGTGGCGCCCACAATGCTTAGAGGGTGCGGGAAATATTAAAGCCTTCTTGGCAGCCGCATGCTTTATATCCTGTCTACAGGCAGCATACTCTGGCTACTCTGCATCTCAGGTGACTACTCTGGAAAAGCGTTTTGCTGTTGGTAGCAGCGTGATGGGCGTTGTTAATTCATTCTTTGAAATAGGATACATATTTTCAGTTGTGTTTGTTAGTTATGCCGGCGGACGGGGTCACGTTCCCAGATGGATCTCTTGTGGACTGTTTGTGATGTCAGTTGGGGCATTTTTGTGGTCCTTGCCGCATTTCTTGTTCTCGGGGACCACATCCATTACCACGTTGACGACTACTGAACCTTTGTGTACGTTAGCGTTTGAAGAGCAGAATTGTACTGAAGTCGGCTGCACGGTAACTTCACCGCCGATTAAGGCGGACGAGGGCATCTCGGGATACGCATTTCTGCCCATATTTTTTGCCGCGCAGTTCCTAATCGGAGGTGGATCCAGTCCAATTCTTACTCTGGCTCCACCATTCATTGATGATCATGTACATCCAACTAAAGCACCTCCTATGATAGGTAAGTCTGACCATTCAAAGATATCGGAACGCTACTTGCTTAATTTAATTCATATAACCAGTTTCAGCGTATGTTACCGGTACTATTTGTGTGCTGCAGTGTCCTGTCCTTAGTCTTCGAAGCCCGAACTCAACCCCAATCCTAATGGTAGCCGTGGACCACTACCCAGCACGTTGGCATCATCTAGTTAATCACAAGGTCACGTGGTTCTCTCTATGCCAACGACGATTTCTTATCGCCCTAGATGTGTCCGTTTCATTCATGAGCAGCGTGAGCGCTCCAAGCAAGCGCAGTTGGCCGGGCTTCTTACGTTCAGTGTAATCAAGACTAGAATTGACAACCACGATTTTAAAACTTTCGCGTGACTTGAAATTACGTACAGTACCAACAGATGTACTGTCCTAGTTTTCAGAAGATGCCTCTCTCTACCTAGGTCAGACAACATTTTCCTGTTTCACATATACATCTGACCCTACTCACCTATTAGGAGTGATAATCGAAGAATCAGAATAGGTACTGCTTTTTACTTCTGAAAAAGTGTCGTACTTTTCTTGTCGGCTTAATTTTTTCGACTTTTCGTTACTCATTGAAATCTGCTTTTCAATAGCTTCCCAGTATGCCGCAGCTGCAATGGGACCAGTTCTTGGATTCGCTTTGGGTGCCCTAGTGTTGCAGTACCCGGCCGACTTATTCGTTCCGTTATCGTTTAAACCGACGGACCCGGAGTGGATCGGTGCATGGTGGGTCGGATTCATTTTTCTCGGTAAGCTAGGCCACTCTGGCCTCTAAGTTTCCGCAGTTTTAAATAGTTTGTTGAATGAACTTATGTGGGAACCATTTTGTCTCCTATATCCGTTTCGCCTAATTGTCAGATGTTTTGCACCTCGGAAGTAAAAATGTACTTCGCAAAATATCGAGTAGACCTATGATTCGGATCTAAGCACGGAGCGTAGATGAACATGTGGTTCATTCCCGAGCCACCACAATCATATTCATCTGGCAAGGATGGGGACTTAGGGAAGCTGTTAGTCTAGAATCAGTCGGTTTGTCGTTCGGTCGGCCGGTTGATCGTTTGATTAATCGATAAACAGGCGAGCGTAGAAATGTGGTCAGTCTTATCGCGTGATAATTGGTAACCTTTATCGGTGATACGGCCCCGAGCGACACCATCACTTTTTGGTTTGGATAGTTCTAGAGCACACACTAGCCTCTTCTTCGCACACACCTCATACTTGAAGACACGTATAGTGGTTGGTTCAGCGGTCTGTGACGTCCGGGATCTTATGGCTTTAAATTCGTGAAGCATTACTGTGTATACAGCATGACGAACATTATTTACCTCTAACAGATGCCCTGGGTCTCGACAATGGCCGTTTATTCAGCTGTTGCTCGTTGATGTGTCGGGATACATGTATCCCCGTTCGACCTATCTAATTGACACCACTAGGGCACGTGAACTGCCAGACGTTCACTGAGGAGATCAGCAAGGGCAATTTATCTTTGCTCACATCTGATGATAGGCCTGGTTGAGAACTGGCATCTGGTCGTAGCCCCATTGAATGTGTCGATGACCGCAGCAAATATGATTCTACCGCTCCTGCCCTCTCTGACGTCGCCTTTAAAAGGAATATTATTAAATACTTCCCCTAGTTACTTCCTGTACCCTCTTTGTGATCCGTGCTTAATTCGCGTTGCCAATTTCAAATTTGTCCGAGTGTATGCCACTTGCCAGGATGATATTGATTGTTCTTTATTCGGTATTCGGTGTGTTGCGTAAGAGTATACGGTGAACCGTCAAATACATTCGAAACGACTATTGGCCTTCGCCCGGAGTGTCCCATCTCTCCATTCTTGTTCAACTTCCTCATGGACAAGGTAATGAAGAACGCCTTAGGAAGTTTTCAGGATTTAGGTGTCCAACTGACGAATGACAAAAGACTGTGTAACGTAAATTACGCAGGCGACCTTATGTGCCTGTTCGGATCTGCGGGACATGCGCAACACGCACTAAACAGACTCTCGAAGTATGTAGCTCGGTTCGGGATGTGCTTTACATCTTCAAATTGCAAAGTGGTGTTACAGGACGGGACGATAGTGGTGCCGAACTTGATATTGGGTGGAGAGAAACTAGCAATTGTGGACCGTTTCGCTTACCTCGGAAGCTGCATGTGGAACGATGTTAGCTCGACAGTAGGGATAAATACGCGTATATCGAGGGCTCGAGCAGCTTAAGCTGGACTGAGGCATTTGTTAGGTTGGTCTAATATTTCGCTGAAGTTGGAAGGTCGTGTGTACTGTGCCGCAGTACACTCAGTTCAGTTCTGTTGTATGGTTGCGTGACATGGAGTATGCGTGTCGGAGATGTTGGTCGGTTGGAAGTTTTCGATCACCGATGTCTGCGTAGTATGACTGGGATTGGATGGATTGATCGGTTGAATAATGTGGAGGTGAGGAATCTAGTATTGGGTGCCGGTTCTGAGAACAGTTTATTTCGGCGTGCGAAACTTAGTAGACTACATTGATTGGGTCAGGGGTGGCGTATGGTGAGCGAGCACTCGTCTAGCATAAAATGCTCTATTTTGCGTTCCTCCGAGGAAGTGGGAGAAGGCATGCAGAGGTCGACAGATGATGTGGCAACATGGAATGAGAAAATGGACAGCGGACTTGGGCAGAGTTACAGTGGGTGTCTCACGTCTCCGTGGTTGAGGTCCGAAAGATCCGTCAACTAGCTGGCTGGAGACACTGAATGATATAACAGTGAATCGTGTATAGCGGTGATCATGTTGAGATTTTCTGTCAAATTGGAATGATTGGAAACACGTGCGTTTTTACAGTTAGACTGTGTTTCGTGTTAGCTACAATGGCATCCCCGGCCTGTGTCGGTCCACTCCTCTTTCTCCTTGGGCATTCACTGTTTTGTAGAAACGTAACGTAAAAGGGAGTGGCTCATTGAGGCTTGCCTTGCTATTTAACCGAATGATGATAATGGTTTTTGCTTTTGGGCTTCTGCGTTTCAGATTTGGTGCTAAACGTCGCATAAGATTTCTTTTTTGAAGTATGGTTCGAAACCGTAGAACTTTTCGTATTGCTCATTCTGCGCCGCTCTGCTTCTTCTTTGTTTTGAGCCATCCGGATCCCCGTGACCCCGACGTCTGGATACTGTAAATGTTTATCCTTTTCGAGCTCAGTATAAGTTTGTATCGTTGGATGTAAATCTTTGGACTATACCACAATCTGATCTAGGCCTTCATTTTGTCCAATATTGTGGAAATGATCGTCCAGGTGTTGAGGTAATGACAGCAATCTGAAGTCCTTGATTTCAGTTCGTTCCCTTCCAAGTTGGCTTTAAAAATAACCGCTGGGGAGGTTTTTGCAACTCGTTTAAGTCGATGACATATTCCGTTAAATAGAATATGTACGTTGAAAATATATTTTAGTTTAGATATTCTTGGGCGTTCCCGTGGGAATTTTTATCGAAATTTGTTTTATCCCCAAACCAATAGACAGTATATCGTTCTCGTCGATGGCGCGTCTGTAGAAAGAGTAGGAGAGCTAACCTCTTACAAGAACGTTATCTTCTCGACAGTTACACCTTTAGTAACCGCAACAAACTGAAAGCTGTGATGGAGCATGCGCTTAGCAATCTGTCTTCATTAAGGTTGAAGTATTTCTCTCACATGATAGGCTGAATTGGTCATGAAAAGCCTAGGGAGCAAAGATGTGTTAGTCTTGTGAGTCTTGGTTAGCCCATAAAGTCTTGGGTATATCCGAGTCTGAAAATTTCAGTTTTTCAAAACGTCCCCAGGAAATATGCCCGTTACATTTCAGTGGATCTCAAAGGAAATTTTCATTTCAGTTCGATCTCCCTTATTTTGTGGACAGCCAAATTTTGGGCACCAGTAACCGATACCGCGACCGTGGTACGGGTTAACTGTTTACTGGGACGATAGGAAACATCCCGATCGGGGCCATTCGGGATTTCCGACTGAGGAATGAAACGGCCGAGTGTTTTGCTCAGAGAGAATTCAGCTTTTTTCCATTGTGAACGTAGTTTGTGATCTGCTTTTTTGTCATCTTGACACATAAGTTCGATCGTACCCTGACTTTGAGCTCTGCTTCATTTCACCACAGTAATCTTAAACTTCGCTATCCTTAACGGATTAAGTACATAGCGTTTTAGTGTTTTAATGTTTTAATATATCCGGCATAGAAGCATCTGTTCGATACTTCGGGGAATTGCTGTTCACTCACACTGGCTAATGAGAATTGAGTCATCACCATCGGGCTGTGAGATGAACACTTATTCAAACAGTATCTCTTATTGTATGACGAATAATGCCCGTTCCATACTATACTCGAGCGATTTACACCGATCTCGGGAATATTCTGACAGTAAACCACTTAAATCAGAGGAATCCAGTAAAATCGAAAATTATTGCACTGGACCGGAACATGGCTTAACGCCAGAATGCTCCTAGAATAATAAACAGCAGTTCACGAACTGTGTTCAAAATATCTGGAGAAGTAACTAGGACCTTAACCGTTTAACTTCTCAGGTAGAACTCCCGAATGAACCTGAACGATATGTTCGCAACTTTCTCAGTGTGCTATTAACTCCTACCTTGATTGAGGCGGTATCACTGGGGTCCAGATTTTGCTGTCCAAAAAATAAAGGCAATCAGATTGAAATATACATTCCACTTTACATATCCAGTAGACAGACATAATTTAGTGCTCATGTCGATAGTTGATTTAGAGCATTCCAAGTACTGCCGTGCTAGTACTACTATGTCAGTTCAGAAAGCACGATCCGTTAACAAGAAAACGTATCCAAAAGTTGAAGGAATTAGAACGAGACCGGCATATCATTTTAAGTTTTCCGCACAAACATGCCTTGGGATCGTCTTAATAATTCGTTGCGGTTAGATTGTGAAGTTGTTACAGTTACTCCATCGAATAGAGAAAGGCTCTTTCGCTTATGAGATATGCTCTACTATTAATCTAATCTGGTAGAGCATCTGCCCAATAAGAGCGAGGTTGCCGGTTCACCTTTGGTTCGTGGCATCAATTTGTGGACGAGCAACGCGAGTAAATTTTCTCTTCTGCATTACATCTAACTCTTTGCTGTGCCTCAAAACATTTGGAGATCAATCATTTTTTGTTGCTTAGATGGTAAAATCTTACCGGAGGAATGTGTATTGGAGGCTGTTTTAACCGATTTCGTACTTCTGTGGCATCCGTGATATTCGGTCGGATGTACACCGCACCAGTCAAGTTGGTTTCTCGATATGACTCGACAGTCTATTTATTGTGGATGGTACACCAGCGTTTTACGTGTGATGAGGGTCCTGGTGTCTTGGCAGTGTTGTCTGACTGGCAGTAGCCAAACGATCAATGTCTTGGCGTCTCCACATGAATGTCGTGTGTTTGAGACATTTGTATTACCGGCCTATTCCTCATTCCTGGACAGCGTTAGAATAGTCACAGCTCGCTCCGTACCATAAATCGGAGTAGACGATTAAAGGGAGGAACTTCGGAAAACCATACCAGTAACGTTGGTGGTCAAGCGGTCGACACCACGGCGTTTCAACATGAAGGCCGGGAGTTAAAATTCTTCCGCCGCCGGTCGGCTTCCCTATTTGGCAGCCTGATGCCGATCGCGATGCCCTTCACAAAAGTGATGTACATTTTTATTTCATTAATAAAGGAAGTAAAAAGGAAATGAAAGGAAGTACGGGGGTAATGCTGGATGTAGGCTAGTCTGTTTCAGAAGCCATTCATTACTGTGACCTCGGCATTCATTAACTTGCTCCCCATGGACTATTTGTGTACTCTTAGTTTTTCCTGATTTTTCCAGTAAATGCTGTTTTTGATTTTCCTACGGCGTGCTTGATGCATGAGCCTGTTTGAAAGAACATATCCTGCAGGCCGTTTGGTACTTCGCTTATTCCTCTCATTACTCCTCGTTTTGTTGTGATTAAAGTGCTACCGCCGTCTCCAAGTTTGCTACCCACCGTACTCTTTATCACACCTAGATCGCTTTCTTCTACTAAATCCCGTGTAACAATTATTGTACTTGTGATACCGTATCATTCGTTTTTAGAGAAACGATAATGATCATCGGAAGGTGCCCACGCGTAAGGTATGCATCTGGTGTACTTTTCGGCAATCAGATCTATGATCACGTGAAATGCATGCACTACAACACCTAGATGAAAATAATTCCGTTTTATCTAACGGTCCCTCGATTTAGTTGATTGTCTGCAATCTGTAGACTATGCTACATAAATGTTCACGTGTCATTCAAACTGACAATTTGTCAAATTTGATTGTAGTAGCCCTTTTGATTCGAATTCCGACATCCGCAAAAGATCATTGATCATATATATACATATATATATATATGTATATATGTATATATATACATATATAGATAGATAGATAGATTGATATACCAAGTGAAAGTAGTAGTGCGATTGAAAACCGTAAATCTCGTTCCATATGAGTCAGGCTAATGTTTTCTCAATATCTGCGATCATTCGATTCATTTGTCATCATTCCGTTCATCCTATTGCTAGCAATACATTCGTCTTCCTCCCGGTCTGCGGAGTGTGGAATACAAAAAAAAACGGTCCTCATTGTCCAAAGCTGTCTGAAGTCAACAACACATGCTTTATTCGTTCAGTTTTTTGGTTGCATGCTTGAACTTGGAGTATTGTGGAACGAGTGTGCGTCATATCCTCCGAGGTGCAGTGCACAAGGAGGGAAGGCGGTACTGACAACCGAAACCCCTGGAACTTGAAATGGAATATGAGTAGTTTGAGGTAGCAACCCGAACGAGTGCAGACAAACACGAGGTCAATAGGTGCTGCAAAAACAGAATTGGACTGATGCGAGCACATACGGTTGTATTAGATCGGACGTGATAAAATACCGAGCGACAGCGAATTGCCGTTTGTCTATGATTGTACAGTTGGAATCAACAAAAGATACTACTTCCCTTAGAGGAGACAACAGTTTCGTCCGACTTGTACACGATACTCCAGTGAAGGTGCTTAGTTAGCATTAATTGTTTCTAAATCCAATTCACATTCACGAGGCAAAGTAGGCAATTGATCCGGAATTCATGGTTACGGAATAGCTTCTCTTAACTGATCGTTGCGTCTGCCTCGATTATCTTTCACGCAATCGGAATACAAAGCTGCAAGTTTCTGTCGATTTCATGGATGCACAACGTTTGTCTCTCGATGAATTATAGGAAAAGTGCCCGTAAGATGACCAGGTCGTTCACGATGAACATGTTCATGGCCTGTAAAACGTTTTTTGTCACCCTGTGCATACGGTGACTTTCTCACACACACACACCCCCTTTCGGAACCCCCAGCGTTTTTCCCATTCACACTAGCTTGATAAGAAGAACCTAGAATTTCAAGTACCTCCAAACAGCAACTTCTCAGTTGAAAACAAAGCACACTCGTCTTATGGGATTAGTGATTCAACTGAACGTCCACGCAATGCCCTGCTACTGGAACGATCAAGAATTTTGAAATCTGCAATCTGATTTACATATGGTCGTTTGTTAGTTTGTTTTTTCATGTACTTGCCATTAGTGTTCGGCTATTTATGGATTCTTTTGATCTAATGTATTTCGATTTCAAAATGCTGGTTTGTCTTATCGACTCTACCTCGACAGTTTACGGCGTTGGTTATCTGTTTCTCGCTATTTTCCCATTAGATATTATTGCCTGACGATGATCAGTTTATTTATAGGGTTCCCACGAAGGCCGACCATGAAAATTGTTTCGCAGTCATAAACCTTGCACTAACGTGCGGTTTACATTTAGGATGACATACGTTCTCCCACCATCTTGTCTGTCTCCAAACTACTTGGTTTGACTAGCTGCAACCACTCGTGATCTTTCCTATGACTTCTTACGAGATTACTAGTGACAACAATCGTTAAACATCATCGCTTAACTTTTACAGTTGCCGAAACGTTTGGTGCCATCCTGGTTACGAAGAGATGTTGTTTACCGTAATTATTTTCATCTGACGAAAGTCCTATTTGCTCTGCCGTCGGTAGCTGATGATTTGATTTAAGGGCTTGGCTATCCCTTTAGCTTGCATGAATTTCACTGGTTTGTGTCACTGTCGATGGTACTGGCCGTGCGCAATGAGCCCCTTCATCTTCTCTCGCTCCCCTCTTTTTTCTTTATTTAGGCATGCTGGTCTTTGTTGGAGCAATCATCTTGCTACTGTTTCCGCGCAAACTGATCGGTCTGTCGGATAGTCCTCTGAAAAAGTTACCCAAACTTCGATCAGCACCAGTTCTACAGGAGAATGGTTCAGCCACATTTAGTCGAAGTAAGTTTGTTTCTGTTGACGTGTATGAACCCTGATAAGGTCTGCAAAACCAATTCCTCTAGTTTGCGGGTTCTGATCCGCTTTTATTGATGTTTTATACTGCCTGCTTATGGTATGAGTGATAAAATTTGGGAAGAGTCAGCAACCACGACCTTAGAACGTGAGGTGATGTAACAACACAGGAAGTATCAATAAGCCACCAGCCTCTTTGAGTGAAGACATGGATGTCATCATTGGTCGGTGAGTGTAAAGTGGATGAAACGTTTGTCATCTCAGAAAGGTCATAGGCTCGAGTCTCCGAGACACCGATTACTTTAGTCGTACACGACAGTTCACTGACCCAGCGCTTGCCAGCATGCTTGATATAGTGAGTCCTTTCGTTGTTGCAAATCTCATGATAATGGTTCACGGTTTCTCAAACCTTCGGTGTGATGGGCCACGAGGCTTGTCGTTACCACTGCGCTGATGCGTCAAACGTGATAAAAATAAATCTCCTTCATATAGTTCCTTTATCTGGTCATCTAATCGGATACGACTCCCATTCTAATCTATTCTCCTTATCCATTTTCTTCAGCACCAATACAACCAAGAGGGGAAAGTGGTGCTACCTTTCACTCGTCATCCGACCCGACTCTGAGTATCCGAGTAAGCCTATTTCGTCTTTCATGCTGATAAATTCTCGCGTGATCGAATGCACGAAAGAGTTTGTCGATTCGTTTGTCTATAACATTGTTATTTTCAAATTAATTGCTAGCTGGTCATTAAGGATTGAATACCACGTGCCCATATTTTGCTTAGATTTTCGTACTTCTTATCAGAAGTGACCGGTGGTGGTCTAATGGATTAATCGTCTGCCATCCCAAACAAGTCTGGGGTTTGTATCCCAGGTCCGCCGGCCACTTTAGTGACAGGTGGCATTACACTGTCCTCCCTTTCGTTACTGCACCTGACCTATTGGGACTCTATATGGTTTTTTGCTGCTCTAGGTTCCAGACATGTTATAAAAAGTCACTAATTCGCTTTCCGCCTAGGATGGTGGTTACTCACCAACCGCAATGCCATCGAAGAATTTCCACGTATGAAACTAGTGTGACGAACATGACCTTACAAATCGGACTAGTGTTTAAGGCCCGAACCTCTTGCTTTGAAATCAGGTCTATTGGTGGTTTCTAAAACTTAAATTACAGCTTCTGGTCATTTTTGAGGTGAAATATCAAGTTCTCCGACTCGCTTGTATCCTGGTGATGGTTTGGGTCATTGCGACCTGCACCAAGGTCATAAGTTCGCTCGCAGCGAGACTGCACCTTGACGTGATGTGACGGTTTGCGTGTCTCCATGATCCAACAAGCTACACAGAATGGCTTACCTGAAATCGAAGATTCAATCATGTCCGGAAAGTCAATGAGTAGAGGCCTGACGAAGTAGTCTGCTGGTTCGCCTGGTCGGCGGTTGATCTGAGTTGGCAGCTTAGTCAGAATAATGGATGTAAGAATAATTGATCCAAGTGGATGGGCTTCCACTCACCTACACCCCGCTGCCTTGTGGTCAGGTTCTTGTCAGAACCAAAGGCTTTAGTTGAGAACCTTTGTCGTTCCTCTCCTTAACGACTGGACCCCCTAGCAGCACCCGTTCATCAATCCCCACGAGTTACATGTCTACAAAGAGTTCCATACTTCATCGATCGTTGCGCAGGATAATCAGGACCGCACTGCCCGTTGCATTGGCAGGTGTCTGTTGACCCCCGCAATGGAAGTGGAACTAGAGTCGAATATTCGACTAGTAAATGGAAGAAAAGCAGTCGGTCCCGACTGGGTGGAGAAGCTCTGGTGAAATCACTTACCTCCTTGCGTCATGATATTTGGAACAAGAAACATATTCCGTTATCGTAGATGATTCACTGACTGTACCCATCTTAAAGAAGAGCACACGGAGTGACTGTTGCAATCATCGTGGGATTAGTTTAATTCCGATAGTTACTAAGGTGTTAGCTTCGATAGTGCTGCGCCGTTTGACACCGATTAGCGAGAGTAATATCCGCAAACAACAGGCCGGATTTCGGCCAGGTCGAGGTTGCATCGACCAGATATTCACTCTCCGACAGATACCCGAAACGCGCCACACGCATCGCCATCCTAGGATCGTAGTCTTCCTCGACTTGAAAGGTGCTTTCGACTCCGTGGATCGACCAGCACTACTCAGTGCTCTCCATCGGAAGGGCATACCATCGAAGTTTGTGAACCTGTTGCGAGCATTGTACTTGCATACCTATGGTTGCGTGAGGGTATACGGTGAATTGTCAAGTTCGTTCGAAACAACTAGCGGTGTTCGACAAGGGTGCCTCCATGGAGTATGTTTAGGGGGTGACCGGGTGAGTAAGGTAGATATTAGGAATCTAGTACTAGATGCCATTTCTGAGAATCACTTATTTCGGCGTATGAAGTCTAATTAACTATGCTGATTGGGTCACGTGTGGCGTATGGTTAGCGAGCACTCATCTAGCATAACATGCTCTATTTTGCGTTCCTCCGAGGGATTGAAAGAAGCCATGTGAAGGTCAGCAGATAATGGAATGAGAAAATGGACGGCGGACTTGGAAAGAGTTACAGTGGGTGTCTCAGGTCTTCGTGGTTGAGGTCCGAAAGATCCGTCAACTAGCTGGCTGGAGACACTGAATGATATGGCAATGAATTGTGAATAGTGGCGATCCTGTTGTAATTTTCTGTCAAATTAGACAGTTAGACTCTATTCCGTGTTGTTGATTGCTGCAACATTCTGATCGTTTCCCATCTGTGAGGAATATGAAGCGATGTGTGTGTGTGTGTGTGGCTTTCCTTGCTGTTTAACGAGTAGTTTCGGTTTATTTCCCTTGGCATTTAGATCACCATCGTTTCAGCCGGATTGTTAATAATCGCACTGGACTGAAATTTGCTCGCGTTACGTAAATCCATTTTTTCTCTCTCTCGCTAAATCTTCTCCCCAAGGATCCGTGGACTTGTAGCTCCCGATTGTCCGCTCGATCCCGACGATCGCATTACAATTGTGCACCACACTTGCGATGTCGACTTTTCGAGTCTCCAGACGATTGGCTAAGTTAGTAATTTTTAACTTGTCCTAATCACTATTTATTTGAAACATTTTTTTCACACATGAATACTTTACGGTGAGTTACAAACATGCACGCGTCTTTTTTTTTGCGCTAGCCTGTTGTACTACCTATATTGCTGTCAGACGAGTTTCACAAATAAGTGACCGGAAACCCCGTGAAATTGCATTTAACGCAGCTGACTGACATACCTTTCTGGAAACCTGGTTTCATCTTTGTTTGCGATGAACCGCCTTCAAAAACCGTTCATAGTCGAATGCAGATGTTGGATTGACCAGTTCACAGTAATTACTTGGACTTTATCGTCAGCTATAGTGTTAGTATTTCTTCTAGTAGGACGCTTGTCAGACGAATACCCATCACGCCCTCAACACTGCTATTAGTTGTCCGCGACCGCTTAGTTTGTGAGCTTGGTTCTACCTTATTCATGGCTAACCACCGAAATGGTAGCCGTTCCCTTATCCCAACTCGAGACGCCCTCGGCAGAATTCACATGCTTTCCTCTTCTCAACATTTCGTGTTCTGCAAGTGCTCCATTGCTTTTATTCTTCTCTCATGCGGAGATAGTTAATGCAGCGGTATTTTGATGTGAAATTACATGTCTTGCTCTTGGCGTCTGTCGATTTCCACGTATCGATTTCTGAACTCGTGGGAAAAGTGATAACTAAGGCCGTTGGCCGATTACATCAATCGTTCAATAATTCCAGCGGTCGTGGTGTGTGTGCGTGTGTGACGTGACAAGATATTTTGGTTCACGACCAGATTGTTTGCCAGGCACTATGCTTAATCTGTCACCGGGGGTTACGAAATTTGTTTTGTTAGTTGTTAGGTTTCACGATGGTACTATATTCTGTCACATACGTGAACTGCAAATCTACTGAGCACAAATCTCTGTATAAAGCATAGTACCATCGGAGTACCAGTGGGACTGGAAAACAATACGAGATAAAACAAAATACAATAGGCATTTGTTCATTACCACTAAACCCTATTTCACTACAGAGGACAACGGACAAACGTGGCTCTGTAATTTCTAGTGGCATGCAGGCGTATAGGTCAGGTGTTGTAACCAGGTGGATGACAAAAAATTACAGCCTACCACCGAAACAGTTTGTCTTGGGGGTATTTAAAACAGCCGAAGATAGCGACACAAAGTGCTTTACCTACCGGACCCACACAGGTGAAAACTATTACATTCTTTCTCGTTGTTTGGTTATCAGGCAAAGAGTAGTTCTTGTTCGAATCATCTCGATCAGGTTTAATCTAATCAACGTGAAGACGAATTGTACAACAATACCTCGGGAGTTCCTTTAAGTGTGTCCAACGCAGTTCAGCCACTGGACGTCTGTTGGAAACTGACGTTTGTTCATCAAGTGTCTACCCTGTCGGAGTTGTTCATCTATTTACTGGTTTATCAATTATTTTTATCAACAACCGAGACGGCCGCAACACTATTAGTTGTCCAAATTAAGGTTCAGCGGTGCTGTTATTTGTTTATTTGTTTATTCAACTTTTCATGACCACAGGTCATAAATCCACAAGGTACATACAGAGCTTTCTTTCACAAACGCAACTCATTCATGCCCGAACACGCGTGAACACACACACACACAGGTAAATAAGTACGATCGCAACTGTATGCGACACAAATAACGTACGGCAATTTTGAGTTGCTGGGATTCATAGGCATGAACCATTATAGCGGCGAACCGTGTGCATCACACAAACAGTATACAGCAAAGCGATAATCATTGTCGGCTCCCGGTATCCGTGTGTCGTCGCAGAAACCACATTCCAGTAACAATTTACGTGTAACCAGAAGCTGTAGTGCACACCAGACTAAGGAGGGACACAGACAACACAATACGGACACAAATGCCGGAACCAAATGACCACAAACGCAGATAGGACATCCGTGTGCATCATTTTCTAGTGGAACGTAAATAAATATACTGTGCAAACGACCTGTTAAAGATAGACCATTAAGAGCAGCTAATTTTTTGCTACCAATGCTCTATCCGTGGTCCGCACCTCTCTATCTTCCATTTACGATCCTTTGGTCTCGATCGACAATTCTTCCACGGTTTCCCGCAACGCCGTTTATCTCTGACTCACAGACTTTATCCATATCGTCTTAGGCGAGTGAGATCAAGGTGTATCAGGAGTATTCGGAGATCGATAGGTGCTGGAAAAGTTTGTTTTTTTACTCGCGTTATTACCACAATGTTTGGTGCACGGGCGAGAGGATATGAATATCTAAAACTCTCGGTTGATCCCGGTACCAACGTCCAATGCTCCACCCGAAATTGATAGGATAAGATTTGAACGGTACACGTGTATTGGCGAACCATCGGTCGCATCATGTGATTGTACTATTTTCAGTGAGCCATTTTTACTGCTCCAGTCTAGAAAAGTTAGTCGATTTAAAGTATTAGAAAAACCGACCCATTTGAAGATTTTGGAACATGAAAAACAGCGATGTGGGGATGTAATGTTTACATCTGAGTGTAAACTTACCTCGCGAAAGGATACCTAATATAACCGAAACGTCGGCTCATTGTAAGTATTCCCGAGCAAGTCGTTTTTCATATTTCAAGATCCTCAAATAACATCACATGGCGCATCGTTTTTTCGATACAAACCCGAACACCGTCGGTTCTGAAAAGCACACCTGTTTGAAAATGTTGAACGCCTCTTCTGGTGGGTTAAAAAGAAGTCCGTGCTTTGGGAGCAATCGAATTTAATAGCTGATGTATAATTTTGCATTGAAGCGCTCCGATGAGTGGTCGCACCATTACTGGTACGAACGGCTGGGACACTTGGTTCCCTAGTACCCTTAGACGCGGATACAAATGGCATATTTTTCATATGCCATTTAACCTGCGTTCGACATCCATACTTTACGATATCGCCGACGGATGAACGTGCTAATGCGTTCAGGTTAGATCCTTTATTGTAAAGCAGATTTCATAACCCGCTTTTTTGTTCCCACAACCTTGTAGTTTTTTGTTGCTTGACGCTTCCACTGGTAGTCTAGATAGGACTTATATCACTTGATCGGTAGCGGTCAAGCGGACTACTTGTCTGTCACTCCGGATTGGTTATAGATTTGAATCCGGGATCCACCAGTCACTTTAGTGGGAGATCACGATTCGCTACACGTGACCTAATGTGAGACCTTATGCGGTTCTGTGCCACTCCAAGTTTGAAGGTAACGGTTAGCTTCCCTGTCCCTTTGTTGTGCAATGGACCTTATGGGCCACGGGGAATGCTCTTTCCACTGCACCCATGCTTCGAGCATACCATGGAAAAAATCTTCACCTCTCACGGTGTGTTTATATCATTCTATTTTCGAACAATGAAATATCACTTGTTGACATTGCCGGGAAAAGTATCAAAAACACGCTACTTCCGGGGTATATTGTTTTGTAGTTATGACCCCTAAAAAACCAAGGTACAATGAAACCTTCGAGAATACCTTAGTCCCCTAGTGCATAGGCGTTTCATTTGGAAGAATTCGACAGAATGTCACTCCGCTGGCATTCCGCGGTGGACACAGTTCACCCTATTACTACCTGCAGTTTATTCGTAAGGCAATCTATGAAAACACTTTAACGGCTAGCTGAAAGCTTGCGATCACGATATCATATTCTCTTAGCCGAGATGTGTGGAACTAATGTTTGTAAAGTAATTATTAAACAAACAATCATGTCAGGTTAGTTCCGTACTATTTGATTTGGCTCTCCCCCTCTGATCCCACTTATTCATCATGCTTTGTAACATCAAAATGATTAAAAATTAAACTTTTCCAACATCCGTTGGCCTCAGAATAATCCGATACATTCTCATCTCACTTGCTTCGTGATATTTGGAACGAGGAGCGTATCCCGCTACCGTGGGGTGAGTCACTGATTATACCCATCTTCAAGAAGGGTACACGGAGTGACTGTTGCAATCATCGTGGGATTAGTTTAATTCCGATAGTTACTGGGGTGTTTGCTTCGATAATGCTGCGCCGTTTAATACCGGTTCGCGAGAGTAGTATTTACGAGCTACAGGCCGGATTTCGGCCAGGTCGAGGTTGCATCGACCAGATATTCACTCTCCGACAGATACCCGAAACGCGCCACACGCATCGCCATCCTACGATCGTAGTCTTCCTCGACTTGAAAGGTGCCTTCGACTCCGTGGATCGACCAGCACTACTCAGTGCTCTCCATCGGAAGGGCATACCATCGAAGTTTGTGAACCTGTTGCGAGCATTGTACTTGCATACCTATGGTTGCGTGAGGGTATACGGTGAATTGTCAAGTTCGTTCGAAACGACTAGTGGCTTTCGACAAGGGTGTCCCATCTCTCCATTCTTGCTCAACTTCGTCATGGACGAGGCGATGGAAGATGCTTTAGGAGGTCTCCGTGATGTAGGAGTCGAACTGAGAAATGGAGGGAAGCTATGCGACCTAGATTATGCAGACGACGTCGTGTGCCCGTTCGAGTCTGCGGACCATGCACAACGGGCACTAGATAGACTGTCGAGATCGGTTGCTCGGTTCGGCATGTGCTTTGCACCTTCAAAGTGCAAAGTGCTGTTACAGGACTGGACGACATTAGCGCCGAACTTGATACTGGATGGAGAGGAACTAACGACTGTGGATCGTTTCACCTACCTTGGTAGCTGCATGTCCAACGATGGTAGCTCGGCATTGGAAGTAGGTATGCGTATATCCAAGGTTCGTGCAGCTTACGCTGGACTGAAGCACTTGTGGCGTCGGCCTGATATTTCACTGAAGTTGAAAAGTCGTATGTACTGTGCTGCAGTGCGTTCAGTTCTGTTGTACGGTTGCGAGACACATGGCGTATGCGTGTGGGCGATGTTCGTCGGTTGGAGGTTTTCGACAACCGATGTTTACGTAGTATGGCTAGGATTGGATGGAGTGACCGGGTGAGTAATATTGAGGTTAGGAATCTGGTGTTGGGTGTCAGTTCTGTGAATGGCTTGTTTCAGCGTATGAAACTTAGTAGACTGCGCTGGTTTGGGCACGTGTTGCGTATGACGAACACTCGTCTACCATATCGTGCCCTATTTTGGGTTCCTCCTAAGGAATGGAAGAAGCCATGTGGAGGCCAACAGATGACGTGGCAACGTGGGATGAGAAACTGTACAGCGAACTTAGGTAAGGTAGGTGTCTCACGCCTTCATGGTTGGGATCCGAAAGACTCGTCGACTTGCTGGCTGAAGACACTCAAGGATATGAGAGTGAACCGTGAATAGTGTCGATCGTGCTGTCATTTTCTATCGAATCAGAATGATTGAAAACACGTGCGTTTGTACAGTCGGGCTGTGTTTCGTGTGTTGGCTGCTGCAGCATGTTATGTTTTCGCGCTTGTGTTCCTGTTCCCTGTTCCCATTGGATATCCACTCTTTTAATAGAAACGTGTAACTCTGGGGAAAGGCAGCAGTCAGTGAGGCTTGGTTTGCTGTTTAACGCGGAACGATGACAATGTTGTTGATGATGACATCTCTGACTTGCTTACGGTGGTGTTGCTAAAGTTCGTGAGTCGAAGCTGCATGCCAGTGGCAAATTGCTAAAGGATTGTCGGGATCGAGGCTAAAGAATTTCGGTTCACGGGTATGGAGTTGCGTTGTTTGGATAGAGCTGCTCCAGAAACGGTGTAAAAAATAGAGGTATTTGATGCCCACATATGTCAGAACACGGTGACAATAAAGCTAGCGTTTCTGACATATTGCACGCATTAAGCGAGGAACTGAACTTTGGTTGATATCTATCTTTTAAGTTTTAAGACTACCAGATCTCAACTTAGATTATATCCATGGAAATTAGTTGTTTACAACTTAAGTATATAAGCGATTTACAAAACGATACGTGGACAGTTTATGTTGGAGACCAATCTGAATGTGCACACGAAGGTGAACACGAGAAATCATTTGAAACGAATAATTTCATTGCGCATGAAGATCTTTTGCTTCTGGGCTACCGCCCATAATTACAAACGGAGCAAACAATGGGATTGCTTCTGTTCAGGGATTCACAGAAAGAGCGAATTCTCGGTTGAGAACGTATGGTGAATGAGATGAGGACTGTACTCGTTATCGAATAGTTAATAGTTCATCTGTAACAGCGGTTTTGTGCTAAGTTAGTAATCTATTCTGCGTAAACCATTAAGGCATAACACTGAAAACAATGAATAGATACGCAGTAGATTACAACCTGAGATTCTTAGTTTTCCCAATCACAGCAACACGTAAGCGAACCTGTTTGGTATTCGGTAAGTCATATTTCAATATGCCCAATTTATTAAATATTAGGAAGTGACGAACAGTAAAAAAAGTTTAGGCACGTGGTGACCATCGTTTGGGGACGGGCGCGTGCCATGCTACTATCAACGCGATCCTTACTGCAACGTAGTGAATGCGCGAATCTATTCATGTACTGATAGAGAGTGTGTGCGTGTGTGTAATTCCTAAATCCGTTCCTGTGGCTTTCACAAGATTTCAGTCTTTCGCTCCCTGATAAGGAAATCGAAAACGTTATTCTCGGTTTATTTTTCATTAATGAGAACAAATTCCAAATATGCAAGGGATAAATAAAAAAATTGTCGACTTAGATTAAAGAAAAACTCCTGGTTCTAATCTCACATAAATTCCAGTGATTTGACACTTTTACTCCTTCAACGGATCTCATTTTTGCCGAATAATTAGGGTTCCAATACCGCACTATTCGCATTCAATCAGATCCAGCTCGCAATTATTTTGCTGATCAATAATTCTCGTGTCACTTTCTGTCGACTCATCGCACCATTGGTTCTCCCTGTTCTGTACTTGACCGTCGTACTGGTTTGTTACACGTATGAATCCACTCATTTTCACACACGTCAGTGTTGTTTAATGGACCATAACCATTCTTATATTGTCTCTAACGAAATTTGACTTTCTCATCTCTAGTGTTCTCCATTTCGTTCCTTTTTATCTCCCGTCGTGTTCTATCTTGGACAACACTAAACAACACAATCGGTCAAAAAACCATTTCATCCGCTCTTGAAGGATTCTCACATACCGTCGGATCGATTGTCCGTAACAAAATTTATCTCGTCGTCTGTTTATGCATTTGTTCCGAAATGTTCATGATTATCGGGTTCGCTTCGTTCCTTCCGAAATATTTGGAGATGGAATATCACATATCGAAATCCGCGACAAGCGCGATAGCCGGTACGTTTCCCGTTCATCCCAATTTCCGGATTGTTAACTTTACTTCCGTTAGTATTGTGCCGTTTCGGTTTCTGATGTTTGTACCGTAACTAATGCGGGATCTTTTGTTAATTGACGTAGATTTTTCCCATCTGCGTCTAAATCTGCCGGTCGAATCAGCCTGTAAACCTCGATGAATTTTTCACCCTAATACCTTCAATTCCGATCTGCACTAACGTGTTTTTTTGAAAGGAAATCACATCACTGACCAGTCGGCGAGGGTGTATAGCGTGTTCGTCTAATCCTGTCTTTAAGACGTGAGTGATCATTGTGATCGATCGATCGTAACCAAATCCATTACCGGATTTGTTATTTGATGAAAGAGCAAATCTTTACGGCTTAGCCGAAAGGGGATAAGTGATTTTATATACACGACGGGTCGATCTTTCGATCGTTCGATCTTGATAGATGACTTTAGTTTGTTATCATCATCTCTGGCTGACTAGGCAGCACAAGTAGTGAATGAAGTTGATGAACCTCCGAGACTCCGGAGGTTCATTGCCGTTAGTGGATGAAAACTTTCAGGGATCGTTTGTCGAACGTCTTTTGTTTCCATCTGTAATAACACTGTAATTCACAGTTTGTTAGCTAGTCGTTATTCTCATACGGTCAACCTATGCCTCAACTGTAAACATTAACAAAATAATATGGGGTGTGAGTGAGTGAGGGCTATAGTTAGTGGTGTTGATTAGTCACTACAATAGCAGACAGACAACTACAGGGTCTTGTGATAAAGGCTCATCTGGGTACACTTGCCGTGCATGAACCATCTGTCTATTTCCGTCGAATAACCACTACGCATATCTACAGTTCGGTCAATTTATCACTATTCACCGCCGTTCAACCTAGACGTGAGCACAATGTTTTCGAGCGCGGTTCCCATAAAACTGTCATCGTAGTTACTTACTAAGCTTGTCGTCATTGTCTTTGAAATACGAAATCCAATAACTGCGGTAGGAGCTGACGGAACCTCCAAAATCATGTAGCTAGTTTCGCTATCTACTCAATAATCTCGTCCAACCATCAGTGTAACTGCACACTTCGTTATTGCATTCGTCCCGGAATTTCACTTTGAACATCGGAAGCGGGCATGGATCAGAGTTCCGATTCTGCTATGGACTCTTCAGCTAGGACCATTGAACATCCCTGCTGATATCTCAAATAAGATTATACGATAACTGTATCAGTACAGTGTCCACAAAGTTTAGTCCGTAGGAGGAAATCGGGTACGCATACCTGGTGAGCAGTGATAGCCGTCAACCGTCTCATCATTGAACGAACAGCAGTAAAGGTTTTGCTCAAACCAGACGATGCGGGTACAAAGTACTATTTTTGTGCTGCAGTCGTTTGGAGCAGTAGGTCACGTAAAGGTATAGGTGGGTAGCTCCAGGTCCGGAGGACAAAAGGAAAAGATTCGGTAACTGACTGAATAGGACCGGGAGTTTTCGTTCATATATGAGTGGCATTCGATAACTGGGCTAGACGCAAGCTGGTTTCCTTGGTCAAGATCACCAGTGAGTTCTCCTTTTCCCATTGTGGTCTCGTTATACCACAAATTACGGGATTTTTTCAAGAAGCTCATGGTGGTCACATCGTTTAGACGTGTGAAAGTTTTCCCGGTATCAGTCTGGCCAAGTAACTAGATCTACCGCTTTATTAGACCTTCATGTTGAAGCACATTTGCTCAGGACACGAACTACAAACGTTATGATAGATCAAGATGACTCTTGATTACGCTTGCGACTGAACACCAATTCACATGGACAAAATTAGCGAGAGGTATTACATACGTAATTACGAATATGAATGAATATATCTGAAACTAATAACTTCACTGTGTTCCGAACGAAATCCCCATTCCCCCGGGGACCAAAAAGCTTGATTCCCGTGTTGACTCAGGCCTCACTCATTCACATAATGATTAGGTAAATCACTATTAAAGAAAAAAAATAACGCTGCATTGAAACACGAGCAGTGGTTTGTGAATCCGTGCCTCATGGTTCCGGGGTTGGTGACAATGGGAAGCATAGCTCTCCGTAATATTCTCTTTATCAGTTGGTCGATAAGTGCCACAATCACTTAGCCCAAAGATTTGTCAAACCATTTTACGCAATCTGAAGATTTTTTTTAGTTCCTAGTCGACATAATATCTTATCAAATGATACCATAATTTTTCTCTCGAATTCAAATACAAGATCGTAGACGGACAGAAAAGAGACCTTTTCTTATCAGCATTCTTATAACGATTTTCATTTAACGGGGACGCTCTTTATTGTCTTGGAAAACTATTGGTTAGATTGAGCGATTCCTACACGTAACTTATTTTCCCAGTTAGTAGTTTTCTCTTGTCACCTCCCCCTGCCCCGTGCCACCCCGCTGACGATGTCGTAAGGAATCCGTCGTGCTCGTGGCTCCCAGTTCTGAATTTGCGTAACCAATAAACTTGCACCAATACGCTCTGATTTTAACTGCTATCTTGCGGCACCGAATAATTGTAAGCGAAAAATCAAAATGGCAATCGCAAAGCAACTCGAGTGAGGTAGAAACATTTCGAATTCATGAACAACACTGAGTGCGGTATTTAACCCGATCGATTTGGGTCTCCAACCGTCGCGTTCGGGGATCTCGTGGACCCCAACACGGCAGTCTGGCTTCCACTTATTCGTGACAGTCTACTGGTTAGGATTTTCATATTTTTCCGCCATGTCGTGGATTGACCACATTGTATGTCCCATTTTCTTGGCTTGAAGAATAACATGCATCTAAGGGGTCGGTTTAAGTAGGTAATCCGATTCAGTGCATCTGTTTACATCGAAAAATAATCGCTCGATCGCGAAACGTTACGTCGACCTTCAGTATTCGATCCAGAATGCGTGGTCATTGGTATTCACACATCGATAGCGTTCGTAAATCTCTCGTTCATCGTGGTTGTGTTTCGGAGCCCTTTTGCGAGAGAAGGATATGTGCACATCGCGGGGACTCACATTGAAAAGATCGTACAGGATCACACTGATAAATGGATGGCACTTCGCTAGCCGAATTCTGGAAGCTGACCATTCGCACTTGATTAATGAATTTCTCTAATACGAAGTGAGCGAATGAAATCACCAGAATATTGTAAGGCCAACTAAGTGGAACGCGACTTCAAATTTTGGAAGATAAGTCTTTATTCTAAAATCTGCCTCAGAGTAACGATGTGAACGATGAAACCGCAATCGACTTTGAAACCGGTTTGATTCTCACGAGTGCGCTAGCATTTAAGCCTGTGGCATTTAGCGAACTTGTTTGCTCTTGTTCAGTTATACACTTGGTATTTTTTTCAAAATTATGTCCTTTTATTATAGCTGAGTGGCTGTATTCCAATTCATGAAATAACCCACCGCTTTATGCGCGGAATTGGCAATCAAGACTGTGAAATCTGAAGCCATTCAGAGATACCCAATGGTCCTACAAGTTAGATGCGCTAGTAAATTGCGGATTGGTGTTCATCATGAAAACCATCTCACACCGATCCCGGTCATCGATTAACGTCCACCGGTTGTTAGAACTAAACTGATCCTAGGTAGAAATTAGCAGATCCATTGATTTACCGATTGGTGTTCTATTTAGATCCTGGCCCCAGTGGAAACTCGTTTCATACCTTTGGTTTTGAATGTATCTTAGTTATCTGTACTCGATCTTAACAGGCAGACTCCCAGCGATCTAGTTCGTGAATGAAAGAAGCCTAGTTACTTTCCACGGCTAAAACGATTCCATTCAAGTGTCACGTTCAATTCTCAATATAGGTACGATTGTGTCAAGAAAAAAAACATTGTCAAAGTACAGACCCTGGCAATTTCCGATTGCAGGTCAAATTGCTGACGGTTGTCCCGTTTGTTGATGATGATGCATGTTCGTTCATCGTGTGAGGTAGAACATGAACTGAGGTCACGTGAACAAAATGTTTTCCACGACTAGGCGGAGAAGTGAATATGAAATGAGATCGAGAAATTGTCAGGTTGAACAGTCGACATCATAATTCAATTTTCTAGTGAATATCAAATACTGGATTTGATAAATTGGGTCAGCAATGATGAACAACGGATTTTTGCTTTTTTATTTTATTTATAGGCAACTGATTTCTGAGGCGCCAGAAAGTTTGCCTCTGGTCATCATTTCACTGCACTTTCCAATTCTGCTTACTAATAGTAATTATTATTATTATTATTGTGGGTAATTCCAAGTAAAAATTCATCCAAAATATATTGAAGTAAATTTACCGTGATTTGAAAATACGGTTCGTTGAGTTCTCAGCGAGGGATTAATCTCACAAAAATGTCATCCGCATAACATTTCTGTAAACGGAGGCAGTGAATTACCAATTCAGGTAGGCCACTTTATCGTAAAATCGAATGGAGGCCTCATTGCTGCACCGTCCTTTTAGCGGCTAATTTGATTGTCGAATTTGTACCGTGCATTGTACGTACAGAAAAACACTGGTCGTTTCAGGTCTTCTGTCGTAAGCCTTGTCACTAAATCCATTGTTCTCGAAATAGTCACACAAATTCAATTACCTTTGTGATTCGAATGTTGATAAAATGAGAAGTGAAGTCTAACGAAAACACTCGTCACCGTTTCACATCACAGTCGACGGGCTTACATGAGTCCTTGAAACTAAGTCTTTTCATCCCCTATTTATCGTGTTCCAACAACCTTACCAACCATTTTCACCACAGCATAATACGGCGAATTGCACATATCAAGAATAAATTTCAAATGAATTCCGTTTTCATGTATATTTTTGATACATTCTCGGAATGTTAGTTCTCATAGGTCACTTGTGACCGAATCTTTCAACCGCCTCAGCATGCAGAATACAGGTTTCTTTTATTTTTGGCATGCTTTTTACCGCCTGCGCTCTACAAGCCTGGCTACTCAATCACATCACAATTCTTCGGGTAATGTGAGCATGAACCATGTGCTTTATTGGTTATCCGCGGAAATTGGGCAACCTTTCTGCATCTGCCATCAAACTGAATCTTCCATATCTGGCTGTCTACAATAAGATTTTTCTGTCAACTAGCCAAAGCGAAGCGGCTGAATCTTTCAACCTGTTTAGTTGCGAACAAGACGATAGTCAAATGCATTTCCAACTACGCCAGACATAGGTGATATCATGCATGCCAAATTGTATAACTTCCATGTGTGAACTTTTTTCTTGTGTTTGTTCACTTAAATAGAACGTAGTCAACATAATTAACAGCATACGAATATTTTGGTCAGGATTGATTGATTCACTTGTTCAAACGATCTGGATTACGGTTGCTCGTGGTAGCCGAAACATTGACAAATTACAAACTATTTCCAAACCGCACTGGCATTCTTATTGAGCAATAAAATTTTGCCCTTAGCATTGCTTGCGGCTGATCGATTTTTCCGAGAAATCGCGAACCAAACTCGGTTCTAGTACGGTAACGTATACCAAGCGTAAAGCTTTTTTTTAGTGCGATGTAAATAGACCGAGCAGAATTTTCTAATTGGTAAGGGTTGTAATATCTTCTGGCAACATTTGATTGGTAATCTTAAATAACGCATCTCTTTAGTTCTACTAAAGTACTTCCTACCGATTTCGAATATCATTCTACTTGACAGTTCGAGAGAGCGATCAGAGTCACTCAATCACACAAGTCAAACTGCGCAGTGCCGGGAACACTAAATTCCGCTTCGATTTCCCATTTCGTTCAACCGTTAGATACCCTCATCGAATTCAAGCACAGTTGGTTGTTTATTTGCACATGATGTGTTGGCCGTATTCTTCTTCCAAATTTCTCATTCGATCAGCTTCGCTCGTAATACGAATCCAAACATCCGCCCCGTTCCTGGTGCTTGGACGGTTCAATGCTAGGCATTAACAACTGACCGAGAGCACAGGAAGTTGGTGATCAACACGAACAAGACTCGATTTCTTGTTCTCATTCTTTTCATTTTTCAGGATTACTAGCCTTATAGTGAGTGATCTTAAACAGGCAGTGCGCCAAACAATGTGTGTTGATACAGCCAAGGGAAAGGGAGCTGTAAGGTTAGGTAGAGTCAGGGTGAAAAAAATATGAGGATAGCAAGATGAACAAACAACAGTTTTTTTTGCTTTTGTTGTTCCTTTTTGTCACTTTTGATGACTGGAACAAAAGGAGATCGGACGAACCTGAGAGTGAATTTGTAAAGAATTCATCAACGAGAGAATGCAGTCCATGACCTTTTTGTGTACGCAATATTTCTAAGCGGCTGAAGCCAAAGTAGATGATTATTTTACAGTTCCGCTACCAGAGCCTTCATCCATCCAAATCTTAACCCACACAACAGCGGGTCGGGGAGCAGGGTCCGAAACCGACTTGGATACCGTTGACTAATTACTCAGTTCATGCACCTCTCGGATGCGGCCAGACATCCTGAATCTCCCAATCGCCACAGATGCCGGTGAGCATAGAGTCATGTTTCATAGACCGTCTATGGTTGTTTCGGAAGCAAGGTTTAGTCATCTGCTGTAGACTGATTACCAAAGACTAATCATCTTGGTGGATTGCGCCGGTCATTCGCCTTCGTCCTCCCACTTTCGTGAAAGAAATCTCCGTCTCGAGAAGCCAGTGAGTTTGAGACGCCGGTCATTCGGGAGTATTTCGAAACTTCTTCGGAATGAGTGGCCAACTGGGAGCCTGGTATCCATCTACGGACATACTGAGATTTTTGAAGTCCATCGTGGGTGATGATGATCCCAAAAATCTCATAAGAGTCACCCTCAGGGCGCATAATGGTCAGTCACAAGTTGCATGTTAGACAGAGCCCGCTCAATTAGGTCACAAAAGTCCACGCAGTATAGTGTCAGTTTTCTCGCACACCTCATTCTCTGAGCCACTTCCTGTTGTTTGTTCTAGCCAGCAACCACTGTCGTGTAATCTCGAACACTCAGTCATGCGTGTCTATAAATTTCCCAGCTACACGACACACATTTGCCATAGGTAGATGTTTGGATTGTCGTGTCCATTTTCTAACGTGAATGTATTTCTAACAAAGAAACCAAACGGACTAACAGTCTAAGTCGGATCATTTTTTCCTCTCAAATTTTGTGCAGAAATACTGCAACCAATGTTTACTCAGTACAGATGCCCCCAGCCATGTGCACGGCAAGTCATGGGAATCAACAAGGTTTGTTCAGACACTCACGTCATCTGTACAGAGACTGACAGTGGTTTTTAAAAAACCGCCACATTTCGTCATTTTCTTGCCTTGATTGACTTTGGACACGTTACGCTGGATCGCGCAACGTTCTCCACAGCCGATTGTCCGTAACTAATGGCCTAATTGTCTCACGCTTGTGAATGACATGATCGGTGTGATCACATTAGGATAGCGTCAGCCGTTTACTAACACGTTTATCTCTAGTCCGTCTTCGTGGGCCACTCTTAATATCTCCTGCTACATGCATGCCCTAAAAAAGATGACTGAACTCGTTGGAGACTTTGTTGATTAGGAATACCCCTTACTGAAATCGAACTGTTTGATTGTGTCTAAAATAGCGTGCTTTTTCTCAAATTCCCTAAACACTATATGGTTGGGCCACCCTCGGACTATTGTACAGCATTCATCTATCATCTACCTATTGCTGCTGTCAGCCGATTCATACTAACTTGTGATACATCGTCTTGTTCCTCCTTCGAGGTAATCCTCCGCTCTCGTAAAGAAAGATATTGCGACCGCTGGTCCGACTTCGCGCATTATTAACTAAAATATTAATTCATTGGTCCACAAGATCGATTTCTATTGTTCATTCATCGAGCTGCACCCCAACTTGACGTTGAGTGACGATCATTCGATAAGAATTCGGAAATGTTTCCTTGACCGATGTATTTGTTCGCTGAGCCAATAGAATATTATATGGCTGAATACTAATAAGATAGCAGGCCTAACGACCTTCACTGGTGTTATCGTCACGTGAGCTCACGTGTTCCGATAAACATGTGTGTTGTCGGATTGGAAAGTACAACCCAAACTAAGGGGTGGGTTTCTGACTTCCATGATTTCCGCTCGTCCAACTACAGATTGCGTAACATGAAAGTGCAATTGGGCATGTCAATATGGGCATATTCCGAGCGGACGGTGTGCGACCGTCGTATCACAGTTTAGTCACGACAACATCTTTTGGCTGAGAGGCGTATAGATCGTGCTGGGTGTACTGTGCAATTGACTTCCTCGTTGATACATGATGAGAAGATTGTTTTGGATTTCTCCATTTCGTGATTAGGGGAACCTGGGATGGAACCGCTAACTGTTTGGTGACAAGTTTGGTTTTCTATTTTTCCGATCTCGGTAACATTTGGTTTGGCTGTCCATCCGCACTGTGCGGCGTATACGTCTCATAAGTTCTGGTTAGGTATTGCGGACTGTCGGTACTTGAGGCCGAAAACAAATGTTTGCATCACGACAACTGACGTCGATGTTTAAATAATGGGCTTTCTTTTTGATTAAACTTCCACGATTCGGTTGCTCTTCAAGTTTGTTTTTATTTTCTCGCTGTGTTGTTAACTTCATATCATTCACAATAAAAACGAATACATGGCACATCAATTCCTCTTGGTGAATGATCTCTATCAATCGGCTTCGTATCCTTGGATTTCCCGGACGGTGACAGCTGAACACGATTAGAAGTTTTGTGATTTAAATCACTTCTGCCATTCTATTCAGCTTTTTCTTTATCGGATTTTTCATATTCTATGAAACAGGATTAGATCTGTTCAAGATGACACTGAGAACTTGCGAACATTATTCCGTCACTTCCGGATTGGTTCAATTTACTGACTAGCGGTACAGCCGAAGTCACTAGTACTAGTATGTTTCGAGCAAACAGTTTCATACCCAAAAGTTAACATCGTGTTCCGAAATCGAAATGGGAACTGTCGGCTTATCGGGGCCATGTTGTAAGCAATTGGTCTATCGGACTATCGATGTGAAAATTAATGTCCTTTGTCGTGCAATCGCGATGTCGGTAATGCAAAGCGACCACCTGGGGTTCTGTCTTTGTGTTTCTCAATGTACTTTGATGCGTATATTGCAAAGTGTCCTTTTACTACGGGAAACCAGGTTTCAAAGCTTTTTCGTATCATCTCGAAAGTCTAGTGAACCTTTGGAATATACATGAATTATTATACGGTTATGCGGTTCCATCCACTCGGTCATAATCCGCGTGACTGTTCTAACAATTAAGCTTATTCTTTTGTTCTTTATCACAAGTACACTAACTGTGGTCCCTCGTTTTATATTCCCAACTTCCACAGAACGCTTTATCTGGTCCTTTAGACGGTCCAGTTGGACGCCTCTCAAGGGATAGTATTTTCGACTTTGGGTATGCCGATGATATCGCCTTGCTAAGTGATAACGCACAAGCTATGACATCTGCCTTTCCCGCAAGGGAATGGTGTACAGTGTCCCAGTTTGTAGTGTTCTACTTTACAGTTGCTAGGCCTGGCCTATCCGTAATGAGGATGTCTGGCGAATTTCTGTTTTCGGCCACCGATATATCCAGTACATTGCTCATGTTTGGTTGGAACATTCGGTGAGCAATGATGAGGTGTGTTGTCGTGTGTTGAGTGCAGGCATTGGTCCTCTAACTAAGATGATCACTCCACATCGCCTTCGATGCATTGGACACGTATTGCATATGGCTGCCCATCGTAACCTATTCGTGCTCTTTTTGCTTGTGCTGAGCAAGGCTGGAAGAAACGACGTGGCGGTCAGGCTATGACTTGGCGTACGGATATGTAGTGATTAGCCTCGGTTTTGACTTCGAGTGGTACCTCTCGTCTTCGTGGTTGGGGCCCAAACGATGAGAATTGTTGTTTGTTGGAGACACTGAGAGATATGGCTCACAACCGAAGTCAGTCGCCCGAGCGCTGTGTGGCCTGTGTTTGGAATACGTCATCTCTCAAAAGCCTCGAGAATAACCATAGAATCACAAAAATGTGCGTTGAGAACAAAAGAAAACAATTGGTTTATTTTTGTTCATTTTCCTCTCTTTTATTCATTTTTTTTGTAAAGTTCCATTTGCATGTTGTTGCATCAGCACCATGCATGTTTTTGACCCGGTGTAAAATTTGTAGCTAAATGTAGTTGGTAAATGACAAAATGCATATGCAGTATTCCAGACGCCGAGTTTTGCCTCTGTTTTTATTTTTTCGAAAGAAAGCTACTCATTATTTTTTGTTTTTCATCAGGTGGCCTAATCGTACCCTCCGGAGCTCTGGGGATTCTAGTTGGTGGATTGATTTTACATCGGTTCCGGTTTCATCGACGTGGTGAGTAGTATCTGTGGTCAACAACTGAACATTTGCACATTTGAATAACTTGATTGTATTCGCACATTGCCTTTGTCTATTTATAATCAGGATGCTTCGTACCCCTTTCGGTTTCAATTCGTGCATTGTTTGCCTAATTACCTTTAATCCCCTAGCGCTTCGTGGAAATCTTATATCACCAGGTATTACGGTTATTGTCGCGTTCTCCCGTCCCTATGAGCTATTCGAAATAGAGATCCAAGATTAAAAAAAGAACTCGAGTCCCGTGATTTTGGCTTGGTTTCACAGCCACACATGATTGGTCCGTTTTATACTGTCAACTGTCTGACCTCGTTCCGCTAGTTGATCTTTTTCCTTCGACAGAGACCGTTTAGGATCCGCCAGATCGTCGACCAGATTACGTCAAATACACCGCTTGTCTGTTTGACAGAATAGCGGAGTCGCGATAGTTAATTTCTGGGGTAATTTCCTTTGTAGAGCTCGGTTTGCATGACAAACGAGTAAATTCAATGCGCTCCTCATTTTGAACGTCGGATTGGTTCTCAGTGAACGGAAATCTTCATTCTGTTACTACGTTAATTTTTTGTTAATATAATCGCCCGCCATCGCTGTACGAGGAATTGCGAATCCTTTCCTTTTGTATTGTTACATCTGATTTGTCTAACTTCTAGTTTTGCTTATTAACTTAACAATACTGACAAGTATATATATATATATATACATATGTATACATATATATATGTATAAATATATATATATATATATATACATTGAGTGATGTTATTGTTGTTTACTGTCCCTTCTGATCTCTCTATCTCTCTCCTTCCAATTGACTTCATCATCCACCGATGGGTCTTATTCGAAAATTGGTTCATCATTGTGTTGATACATGGATTTCACCAATCGGTATCTTTTATCTCTCCGCATACCGGATGCACTCTGCACAACTGGATGTGTGAACCACCCGTCAGCTGCGATTCAATTCGTATTGGCCGTAAACCTAGTCATCCTTGGTTGTATTGTCTCGTTCTTTTTTCTCGGTTGTCATAACCCACCGATTGCTGGGGTCACAAAAGAATAGTAAGTTGTTTTCAGCTATGCGGCTAACATCACTGTTCTTGTCAAAATGGATGTTTTCCTGCTGTCTTTGGTAGTTTTGATGAATGGTGGCGTGCAAAAGCGACTGGGATGCCTCCGTATCGATGCCATGTTTTGATTTAATTCAGAGGGCGTTTTTATTCGCTCTACGCAATGTATTCAAATCAAGGACAGCATAACGGAAAACTATGTATGTCATCCAATCAGTGACTTTTAATTTGAGTATAGTTTTTCTGAGCCTATGACGTCTAAATACGTAACTTGTAAGGCCCATTACGCCACGTTTTTGATTGAGAATATCATTTTAGTTGCCTCACGTAGCTTTTCTCGGGGCGGTTTCAACGATCAGATGACCCCGATTTAACCCAGTGGCTAACCTGTACGCCGTGCACAACGCCCGCGACTGGTTTGGAATCAGTGTTTAACCATCTCCCCTAGACTGATTATTAAAGACCAGTCAATCTGATGGAGGGTGCCGGGCATCGTCTCTATCGTCGCACTTTGGTGAGAACACCTCCGCCCCAGGTTGTCACTACACGTTGAATCAGGCCATAATTCCTCAAAGCAATCAAATTCCTGGCACTTTTCATAAACGACCAATGCTAGTTGATGTTACCAGTTGGCGTTGACACTAGCTTTTGAGCAAACAGGCTACCGCAAATTGATAGGTCGGTCTGATCAAACAGCTTATCATAATCTAACCGACGATGCATCCATGCTTTGGGAAGATCCACCGAAGCATGTGGGCAGGTTGATACAGACTAACTCGTGACTAGGGTGGAGAAGCGAGTCAAGAAATGCCCTCAAATCGACCAGGATCGAAAACGACAAAGCCTCTTAAAATGTCTCTTTTGAGGATAATCGATCTACGTTAGCATTTATCTCCTGTTAGATGCACAATATCTGCGCAGGTTTCTTTTCGCCTGAGGTCTTGCAGTTGTTAGTAAAATCTATTTTTGACTGCACCTAGAATGTGCTATTTGAAAAGAATACAAGTCTTTCCGTTCAAGAGCCGTCTTGATCAATTGCTGTGTGAGCTGTTGTACTGTTCAGTCGTCTAGTTTAGAGTAGACCGGTTTATTCTGCTATGCAACTCTAACTTTTGCACAGCAAAATATCATCTGCAAAATAGCAGCATTTTCCCAGTCGAACCGGCTAGCACCTGATCGGTTCGTGCACCTTTTCTGGTAAATTTTCTCTAATCAGTAAGCACTGCATGAGATAATTATCGTTTTTTTTAGTGAACTACGCTTGGCGTGTCACATACCTTAGCGGACTCGTATGAGGCTCGCCCTATTCTAATAAATACTGAATCCAGTAACTAAGACATGAACTAAAACATTTGCAAAGTGAAAACTAAGATTCGAGGATCGAAGTGATAAGTTCTTGCTTCTTCCACAGGTGACTAGGACTAATACTATCGTTGCTCGGTCCGCTCCGGAGATTTTCCTTTTAGTCAGACTATCAACTCAGCGAATGGGTTCTATATTGATAATGCAACAAGTCGATCGACTGATTAGTGACTTTGTTGCCGTGATCATTCTAGTCCTAGTCACATAACGGTGGAGATGTTATACTACCCCCTCCCCTGTCTTTCACACTTACTGGCGACACATACGGCTCTGCCGTACGAAGTTCTGGGGTAAAATATCTTAAAATGGTGGAGACGATTGATCATCAACAGGCACTCGAGAAGTAAACGTAAATGCCGATACGATTGATAATCGAAGTTGACATTGAGCCACTTGTAGTTACGAGAAACTCATTGGTAATTGCAACGGAAACTTGCAGTTGAAGTGGTTTTTTCGCATGATTCTTTCATCCCGCACGAAGTTTGCCGGCTGTGAAGCGTATGTAACCACTAATCGTTCGTGGTTTCCTCATAAACATACACTGTCAACACCGTCATTCCTCTGTTTACCTCGATTCGCTCGTAGTGATTTGTGATTTAGTCAAGCGGTCAATCTGATAGCTGAGTTTTACATGAGTAGTGCAGCAGATAGATGATCGACCGATTAGTCTCTTAAGGTTCCACTTCATTATTTTGTTCTTCGCACAAAATGACAAATTCATAAATGCACACCCCCGCAGTCTTCCACACAGGCTAACTACTTGTATTCTGGTTTGTTATGAGTTTAGTCCACATTGGAAGACGAGATCATAGGGTAGCCAATTCGTGAGGCTGTGCGTGCAATGGATCATCTCGAAATCGGTCGAATAGTTGACCGTATTGGTTGACACGATTGGTAAATTTGCTGGCAAATACGAAGTAATCAGTCGAACTAGTGAATAATTAGCTGGACTTTTCAGAAGAAACATTTGAAGTTGGAATGGGGTAGTGTCGAGCACATCCATCGGGTTCCTTTTATGCATCAATTGCGCAATCAGTTAGTGTGGATTTGTACTGAAACTTGTTGCAACTTCGATGAAACTTTCGTTTCAGTCAGAGGGGACAACGGCTCATTGTTACGTTGGTGAAACAGTCATAGGTAAAAAAAGAACAAAAAGAATAAGCAAAGGATTTCTTAGCTAGTCAAATTCTGTCGCAATACTATCCTCCTTTCTTTATTAACCGGAACGCGAGCTTTGGAGACGCGTCGAAAACTCACCGCAGTTGTTTATGAGAAAGAAGACAAATCGAAATCTTCATCGCTTTTTTCCGTTGAAATGTGTTTTGATACCCTTTAACAGCCTTGGTTTTGTCATTTGGCCAGTATGTTTTAAACTATTGAGAAAAAAACGTTTTTCGTATTGTTCCTCTTAGTTGAATCGTTCAGCTAACAGACTGTTTTGTTGCGTTTTCCTCTCCGTCCGGCTACTCGATTTGAAAAAAAATAATAAAACCAACATCACAGTCCGAGTGAGGATAACGAAACCATGCAGTTTCCTATCGACCCGATCGTGTCTGCATGTAATCAGAATTGTCAATGTGATCGGAATGCCTGGTTTCCAATGTGTCATTCACCTTCGGGTATGTCATTTATCTCTCCTTGTTTTGCCGGTTGCACAAAACGAACGGAAGGTTCAGATCAGTTCGAACATGTAAGTTTATACACCGATACCCGCGAAATTCCATCTTTTTTTGTCTGTCTGACGCATTTTATGACATTGGTCATTCATTTCTTTTTAACTCCAGCCAACCACCCACCCACCCCCTTCGTCAGTTCGATAGATTGAGCTATTGTTTACTTCGAGTCGCAAAGTAAAAAAAAACAATTTTGTTCTCTCATAGTAAACGCTTGCACAAGTGCTTCTTCAGAGTCATACACAATTTGATATACCGCACCGCAACGTGCCGCACACGTAAAGCGTATAATCGTGGCCGCACATCTACTTTTCTCCTATGGCGTGTTGTTTTGCCGAGACCAGCTCGACAACCAACACATTAGCTTTACGTCCTGTTCCCGTCCTTTTTTTCGATTTTTGCTCCGGTTTATTACTTCCTAATCAAACACGAATTTTTAGGCCCACCTTTGCGGCCACTTAGCCCACACACACATAAAACAATGGTGATTATGCGGAGTGTCGAGTTTCAAACTGCTGGATTGTTCACGTGACCCAAAGAGACCACACGAATCGCCAACTCCGTTCTCGATGCTAGAGCGAAAAAGAGAACACCTCATGTCCAGGTTATCCGATCCACCAATCAAGACTCGTTCATGTAATCCGACGCCAATCTTTCGTACAATCAGATCAAATCAAGTGACTGTTTCCCGCAAGCTACAATTTGGAATGCGGCGTAATCCTGACACAGAACTAAATGATTTCACAAGGTAATACAAGATCTAATACGTAGATCAGTTTGAAAGTCTGAGATATGAATGATTCGTGGATCGTATTGGCCACAATCGAAAACCACGTTTTACACGACGAAATTCGTTAGTCATTCTGCTCATTTCGTGCGCTAATCGTCTCCATGGTTTGAAAGTGCCCCGTAAATTTTCTCATCAACATAATCAGTATCAATTCATGTGTCTGGTGGGTGCTTTAAACGATTTAACTCTGTTTCCTTCTTATCAAACTTGTCTCTAGTAAGTTCACAAATGTGCATAGACTTACGGTCTGACGCTCATCGTTCCACGTAGTGTTCCCAGACAAGAATTATGGTGTTTACCTAATTAAATCGATAGATGTTGTATAGCTGTTTCGTGCAACTTAATGGGTACTGTCCACGGATTCATAACTGAGCCTTGAGTCCGGTCTTAATCTAATCGCTAACCTTTGAGATCTACATATTCACGATCTCACATCACCCTCAGTTTATTAGCAAGTCTGACGTATCCCTATGAATCAGAGTATCGCCCTGAGTTTCAAAATCCAGGTTGGCGATTCTCCATAATAGCGTAGTGACACTTTCAAACAATCTGGTATCTTCTTTATCATCCCGCGTGATTCCCGTTCTCACAATCCTTTGCACTTGGGGCGACTAACGGTCAGCAAATTTGACTATTATCGATTTTGTTCGTATTTTGAGCATTTGCTTATTTTCCGGTCACGAGAAGTCCGATCAAAGTTGTCACTCATGAGTTGCACAGCGATCATCAAATCGGATGGCAAAATGTAGATAAAAACAGTAATGAAACGTGAAGCACGGTAGAAGGAACTTGATGCACGGAAATTGTACCACCCACATTGTTTCAGAATTTTATCAAACTCATTCGGAACTACCGGCGAGCTGGCCTATTGAAACCCTGTTCACATCGGTCTGAAACGTGTCCCACTATCTCACATGAGCACGTATCCGCGTGTGTAACGTGAGTTGCACTGATTGCCTGTGCACTGGTTTACAATTCCCTAGCCCATGTACGCATTTCAGGTGTTGCTGAAGAGAGGCGTGTTCTTACCCAGTGCCAAATGTTTTTGGCATACCTCCAAAAAATTTTGACTCAGCTCCGAAATAAGGTGGGAAATGGCATAGTATAGTATTCTGTTGCTAATTTTGTTACCTCTGTCGTTCATTCGTGAACTAGTTATGGAACAGAATTTTATTGACTGCTGCAAAGTAACTGTTACATACATGAAGCATAAACCCTGTGTAAAGAAAATGTTCATTAGTATCTATAACCCTGAATTAGCAACCGTAATCTCGAATGCTATAGTGGTAAGGTCTACCACGGTCACGCCCGACATTGATCCGGAAGACAGCGAATTGCTGTCTGCCGCCAAAGTAAACGATGGATCTCGGATTCATATCTATCAGCCTTTCGAGTGACAGAGGCTTTTTCCACTCAACCACCCGTCTTCGACTTCAGTTTTGGAAATTAGTTCCTTGATGGGATTGAAAAGAAGTCAACTAGTAGCCGCTGGACCACATGGTAAATCTCTAACCTCATAGTGAGATTGCACCTTGACGGCTTGCCCATGTCCCAGATCCAGTGATCCATACAGGATCGTTTGTCCTGTTCCGAAGATTCCGTCCTGTCTGGAAGGTCAGTGTTGGAGGCCTTATGAAGTAGTCTCCTGAAACTCCAATCTAAGGGGTTGATCTGAGCTGGCAACAAATCGGGAAAGATAAGCAAAAGAATAATTAATCCAGTCGGACAGGCTTCTACTTAGCGACTCTCGGCTGCCTTTCGGTTCTTGCTAGACCTAAAGACTTCGGTTGAGAACCCTGACCATTCTCTTGCTTGGCGGTTGAACTCTCTAGCAATACTTGCACACCAGTAAAGAGAATTTCGTACTACACCGCTCGTCGCGGAGGCCAATTAAATCCGTGATGCCCACTGTTTCACCCAAGGTGGGTAGTAATAGATGTGCTGATGCCCCGAGTTTCCTTGTTGGGTTAATGCTTCATTGCATCTTGGGGCTAGACTTCAGAGCCAAAAAAGTATTTTTAGGATTCTCAGAGAAAAAATTGTTTTTTGGTATGGATGGCCGCAAATTATAGCTCGCCCGAATGCCTCAGGACATTTCGTTCTCCCGATATGGGGATCACGCAAGACTCAACAAAAACTGCTGCTCGACAGGTTGATCTGCTATTACTATCAGTTGAAAGATAAGAAAGTTGTGTTCCTCCGAATACCTCATGCAATAATATGCGTAACTCCCCGAGACGTCGGCCGACTAGAAGGAGTCTAATGAATGGTCGTGAGCATTGGTGAATACGGAAATGTAAAAAAAAATGAAGGCTTCAGTTGTCGACAATAGTGGGAACCTTGAGCAACTGATTGGGATTACTGGTCCACGGAAGCCGAACGCAATCGTGGTGATTTCCAAAGGTTTTTGGAAAAGCCATAAGAAAGTTGGGTCAAGTAAACTTTCCCCACTCTTCTTCAGGCACCGTGGCGAAGTGTTAACATCGGAATTAACAAACTCCTGAGGTCAATCGGGGCAAGGGAATAGATTCCAAATACTGATGAATCGTTGATTGTACCGATTTACGAGGAAAGTGATAGGTCCTCATGTGAAAATCACAAAGGAATTTGTTTGGTAACTGTTCGCGGACATAGTTTTCCACCGACTATCTACTACTCGCGAAATGTGTTTGCGTGGGAATCCAGTCGACTTCCATCTTGGCTGCGGTTGCATTAACCAATTTTGCACTCTGTGACAAACCTTAAAACATAAGTATAGCTACCGTAGACCAACGATCCTCGTCCTTCGTGATCTAGATAGACGTTGGACTTAGTCGATTGTGCCGTTCTGGTTTACCGCCTCTCACTGGAGGGTGCTCCGGGGAAATTTCTTTCACTTCTTCTATCTCCATTTTCGAACAGCCGAAGCCGAATTCTTGCTTACGGTGCTGTTTTTTTCTCTCTCTCTCCTACCCAAATTCACCATGACAAGTAATGTTCGTCCGGGTCGCCTAATTTCATCTATGGTTGGGTTGTTCAACTTATTATCTTGTATTCGATTTCTTACTATTTATCATCTTCTCTTCTCACTCGATAATTAGGTAAGATGAAAGTAGGCGAAACCATAATAGTTTGTCGCGAGATTAGTGGTTGTAAAAACGGAACCTTCTTATAAGGCCAGATGATATATCGGAATAATGAATTAAGATTGTAAATACTAACTTATCCATTTGCGTACCTATGTCTGGTAATTTTGACATGACAATTGTGATAGTTCACCGGTACGCCGGAAAATCTGCTCCTAGGAACAGTTAGTCTGTTGTTTTAAGAAAATGATTTTATTTGGTCCTCACGCACGAAATATGCTCGAATTATTGCTAGTAACAACTGGATTTCTGTTCACTCATTTTCCATAAAGTAGGTGAACGTTCTCGTTCCAACTCCGGGGACTTAGCACCCGGGGATCTGCTTTACCAATCGATATGGACTAAGTCACTTTGAGTGTTCAATTCGCTTATTGTATGCGGAATGTGAAACATGCGCACCAGTCTAAATCATCCCCACTCCATGATCTTGACTACTCCACTTTTTCCTACACCTGTAACTCGTGCACCCGTACAACCGATCTTGCCTTTTTTAATACTGAAATTCTACTTCCTGTCGTCCGAGGATTCAACGACTGCTGTATGCCCTTTCCAGAGGGGAAAAAACGAATTCCAACGAGTATAAAACTAAGAAATCTGTGGATTGGTATATTTTGACTACCATTAATGCAATTTTGGTTCATTTAGGAACCTGATTCGCGTGAACTAGTCTTACCACTTTCTCCGACCATTCATTCACTCCACTCCACTCCCCCCCCCTCACTCCGTCCCAACATCAGCAGTTGTGCATGGTCTGGTGCATTAGCATCATTAGGAGACATGGAACAATTTTTTTGCCATTATTTTTCAGTCTTCACATCCCTCTTGTAGCGCGACTCGTCACGTACCGCTTCCAGCAACAAACATGTATGTTGGAAAAAGTGACCGTTTTTGTTTCGCTTCGTGGATCATTTTGTCAGTTTGATGATGATTCTAGTGGATTTAATCTGATTAGTCGGTCGTATGTATCTGACAATCTTGTTCCGTGCGAATCATTCATACTACATTGACATGGGTATTTCTTGTTGGTTTATTAGAAAAGATATGATTCGGAGATTCAATCAGCTAGCAGGATAATGAAATCCGATACTGCTGGTAAACTTTAATAGGTATTAATTAATGCTAACGAGAACAGTAATAACGACACTAGTGGAAGTGATAATAATAAGCTTTCAAAGTGCGAGGAATGTATGGGTTGAATTGAAAAATGACGTATCATCTGATGCATTATACAAAAATATATATTCATCATAATAACGTTATCATCACCATCATCATCGTTCAGCGTTAAACAGCAAGCAAAGCCTCGCTGACCGCTGCCTTTTCCCCAGAGTTATACGTTTCTATTAAACGACTGAATATCCAATGGGAACAGGTAGTGGACCTACACAGGTGGGAAAAGATAAGATGCTGTTGCAGCCAACACACGAAACACAGCCTAACTGCACAAACGCACGTGTTTTCAATCATTCTGATTCGATAGAAAATGACAGCACGATCGCCACTGTCCACGGTTCACTGCCATATCCTTCAGTGTCTCCAGCCAGCAAGTCGACGAGTCTTTCGGACCCCAACCACGAAGGCGTGAGATACCTAATCTACCTAAGTTAGCTGTAAATTTTCTCATTCCACGTTGCCACGTCATCTGTTGACCTCCACATGGCTTCTTCCATTTACTGGGAGGAACCCAGAATAGGGCACGGTATGGTAGACGAGTGTTTGGCATACGTAACACGTGACCCAACCAGCGTAGGCTACTAGGTTTCATACCATGAAAGAATGTGTTCTGAGAGCTGGCACTTAATGCTAGATTCCTGGCCTCTACATTATTCGTGTTATATCATCGCTCAACTCACCATGGTAGCACTTTACAGCTGTTTCATCCTTGTTAGGAATCATCAGCAGTGCATATCCACCGCGCCCTAACTGGGACGCGAACCCGGGACGAACGATTCTGAGTCGAACGCCTTAGCCATTACGCTACCGGGCAGGCTGTGAACGGTTTGTTGAACTTCACCACATGGTGAATTATTTCATGTAAACATTCAATCTCCTACTACTAAAATGTATTATTCATGTTATCATCCGGAGTAGTTGTGAATCGACGATTTGGTCATCACGGAAAAAATTTCTTAAGATAATTTCGATTGTAAACTGCCTCGAAATGGGTTACCCGTGTTGACCGAAACGTCGGTACTTTTTTTACTCCCAATGACAACGCCGAATTTTTACCAAATGCACACAATCTGCAGCAAGTTTACACTGTTTCTGCATTTGGGAGAGCCTCGGTTGTGGTATGGCAACTTGCGTGAGGAAGATGACTGACTCGAGCCCGTAATCTCCGGGCTCAGTCGCTTTATTATCGCCGATCGTCATCCAATTCAGGATGAACATTGATCATGACATTTACTTGTATATCACTGAAGTGGAGGGACCAACTCGACGTCAGGTTGTTCATGCATTGTACCTACTCGGACATGGGTGCATTCGACCCCTCAACCTTCGATAATTCCCTGGCGTTTTATGCGATCAGTCGTCTATTTACTGGTAGGGTACAGGATACAGCTTTGTTCGCAAAGATTTGAGGAAAAATCAAGTGGATTGGTCGTTTTTAACTCTTGGAATGATTTGTTTTTGTGGAGACGGAAAATCTTTTCTCAATGGTCGCACAACGTGACGTTTCACACTCCACAGCTATTTTTCTTATGCTCCTTCCCGAATTCTGTTTCACTATTCTGACTTTCATTTGCGGAGTCTTTCTCTGTGTTCGTACTGCGTTTCAACACAGGTCGGATCAGTGACCTCGTCATGTTAGGAATTTCTTTTTGCTAGACGATATACAGCCAGTGGAACTTACACGACCCTCACTATCTTCGTGGTCGGTCAGAATGAAAATACATCCATCATGTCTGCTACATGCAGACCACGTATTCGTTCGCTGCTTCAGCTCCTGTTGAACATTAGTACGAAGTTGTGTCGAGTTTTCACTTGAAGTGCGCTTGAACGTTTGGGACTATGCGTAAGATTCGAATAACCATGAAGCACCATCTTTTTCGCATCGGTCTCACGATTCTACCTCGGATTGTTGTCAGCTGTAAGCGATGTACAATGAAACTCGCGGACTCACTCGCCTTAAACTGTATTGATCTCGTCCGAAGTACCTCGGTTTTGACTAGTTTTAGGATCGAATAAATTGGCTTCGTTTGAGCACATTCTTGTAGTCATCACCATAAGGATATCCACAGCTGGCCTTCTGAAGAATTGGTCTGAACGCCTAAAACATGTCAGAGGTCGTCTCGCCATCGAAATAGCAAATGCTTCAGTTTGCCAAGTACCATTTTCACGTTGTGTGTTTTCGGAAATTCCTCCATCGATATCCAACTTCTGTGCGCGGTTTAGCTTTCCCTTATCAAATACTTTTAGCATGAAGGGACATGCGCCATAGTCTCCAACCCACTGCCACAACTGTGAAATTTGGATGGTCACAGAACTGCTTAAATTCCTATGAAGTAAGGTACTGTAATGAGCCGAGCGATAAGGAGTTGCCGCCCACCTCCGAATTGACCGGCTGATCTGGTATTCGAACTTCTGAACGTTTTTGATGACAAACGCTTAATCCACTTGATCACTGATGGACTGATCTGCCCAAACAATCGTTTTTCTTAGCATTTTGTGGTTTATTGTCAGGACAGTCCATCCGTTATGCAGATGCTTGGTACCTTATAGTTGTCAATACGGATACCGTAAAAGGATTTCCCGAAAATGTACGAAATAGTTTGAACCGTTAGACAGAGACTCCATTTTCTTTACACACTTAAAGCTTGATAACGAAATGGTTGGGGAAAATTCCTTTTTCATGACACAGTGCTACCTATTGTTATAAGTCGTCTAATCTACCGAGTTGACCAATCGGGGAGAAATATGTTCGTGTTCATTGGCAGCAGTTCTCTTGTTGAAATGACATTTCTCCCCATCTTAGAGTACCGCTATACAAAGACAAATGAAAGTCCATAAGATATGAGCAGTTCGGGATAGTTTCCTGTTGCCTAATTTGACAATCACCCTGAGATAATCGCAAATCAAGGTCGTTGAACCTCATGAAATTTTTCTGCTCGGATTCAAACAAATGGCCTGTTAGCTTTCTACTGTCTTCCAATTTCAGCTTGAATGTGAATCGCTTGGCGAGGTAAACGATTCTGGTTTCCTCATCGCTTGTTCGTTGCTAATACCATTATGAAGTAGAAAAATCACAGTTCAACCTAAACTAGCCAACAGATCGGCCAGTCCGCATCCTGTCGGCTTTATCATTCACTCCCCTTACTTTCGTGCACGAAATCCTCACAGGTTCCGAACCGTTTGGAGCATTGGATAACACAGATAAATATCACGGAATTTTTCTTCTTTTTTTTGGGGGGGGGGAAGGAGAGAGTTTTTTGGTTTTTTGCCCGATATTTTTTACTCGTTTTACATCATACAGATGGGGGAAATAATCACGAAAATCGACACACTGAAGCACAAAGTTAGCGATTGGAAAAACTGAAATGATCATACCAGCATTCGACGATAGTCCGAATCTCTGGTACTTATGTGTTGTGTGATCGAATTGACTTGGAGCGTATCTGCTTTTCAGCGGTGTTCTATATCCGGACCAATACATTTTATCAGCCTTTATCTAATTGTTTTCTTCCAAATCTGATGACTGCTTGTCAAATTGTTCAGTTTGTCTCCAACTGTGACGTTCACTTTAACTAGCCTATCTACCTTTAGGTTGTTATCCACTAGGATTTCTGTAACTTTTGATCCGTCTCTCCTCCCCCCCCCTTCGTCTCTCTCAAACCTCTTCCCCGCGTCTGTGTGTGTGTGTGTTCATGATTTTGTTTCAACAATTTCCCTATTTCAGGCGTTCTTCGAGGATTGTAGTTGTTTGCCAATGCTTACTGGAAATAACACACAGGAATTGGGTCGTGTGATCTACGGTCACTGTCCATTGCAATGCAACACGATCGTTCTGTTCGTGATCGTGCTCACTACATGCCTCTTCCTGACCGGAGTGATTCAGAACCCTCTTCTGATGGTCACTATGCGTTCGGTCAATCACAATGAGCGTTCGCTAGCTTTGGGGCTACAGTTTGTCATTGTCCGTCTCTTGGCCAACATGCCTTCACCAATCGTGTTCGGCCGCGTGATCGACGGAGCATGTCGCTTTTGGCGCTACGAATCAGGACGTCGCGGGGATTGTGCGTTTGTCGATGTGCGCAATTTGAATCGTTACATGGCTGGTAGGTAGTGATTTGTATTCCTTACATGATGATTTTTAATGGCCTCTTTTGTGTACTGATCGACCGATCTAATTTATCCTTGTGAACCGAATGCGCGTCTCTGAATTTTTGAAGTAGTGAATGATCTCGTGCAGTGATGACGCCACCTCGGTTGGTGATGAAACGTTTGCTATCTAAATGTCAGACTCAGCGATCCCTAATACCACCAAGTTTATGGATCAATAATTGCCAGTTCGTTTATTTCCTGTCTATTTGTTTCAATCCGTTATTTTGCACACGACTGTTGCGCACATGGGCGACTTTCGAGCTCACATTTGCCAAGGATTTCTAGTGGAGTTTAGGAACAATCCAAAATTCTTCAGCCAGGCCACCATTGAAACGAGATTTGTGTTTTTCTATACGGCCTAAAGACCAATAAGTGTCTCTAACTTCAGCCTTTAGCTATATAGCATGACGTCTCCGAACATCGCGTTGAAGGACCTTGTGAATCCCAACCGGATCATCTGACTCGACCTGCTCGAGACGGTCCATTGGTTAGAGTTTCCATAGCTTTCCGCTGAGTCATAGATTGACCACCCTGATCGGTCTTCCGGCTGTTATCTGCTTTGGAAAACAGCCTATACTGAAAGGGTCCACCTGTGGGCATTCGCAACACATGTCCAATCACTTTAATCAATTTTGATTCAGCGCCTGTTCGATTAACTGAGCTCTGTAACCCAATACCCTATGTCCAAACTCAGAGTTCCCTAGTGGATTCTCCTACCGGATCAGAAACCGGATTCATTTCTACACGTACGTACGTACGTACTTCACGAGCACTAGATAACCGGCAGAGAATAGTGTCCACGAGCAATTTGGATGTGATATTTCAGTACGAATTTCTCTGCCGTTTTCACACTTGGACCTATAACCTTTCGTTCGAATCACTATAGTCACCCATTCACATCAATTCCTGTGTATTTTCTCCTTTTCCCAAGTCGACCTCAAAAGTTTTTGTTCACTGCGGTGATAAAAAGTTTGCTGCTATCCTTGAAAAACGAGGTTGACATCCTATAGAAGGCGTTCGGTATGCGATCTCCGTGTGTGTCTCCTATTCGCATTGATCCGAGTTCCTTTAGTCGGTAGGGTAATAAAGACTCTAATCAGCCATCAGATGCGATAAATATATTGTATATATTGTAGTGTCGTAATAGTAACAGTAAACAGAAACCAAACTACAGAAGAAGTAGCCGAGTAGTATGCGCGATTCGAAATTGAAAGCCCTCGAAAGTGTGGGGCAAACGGAACTGCACAAATTCGTATCCGTTAGGACAGACGCAACCAAGTAACTATGACAAAACTGAGATCAAGCCTCAAAGCATATAGTAGAAGGAACAGTGCCCGAAAATAGTCTATTTTATTCGAAAGGCTGATGCTACTGCAAGCCCATCTGGTCTAGTAGCTTCATTCCTTTGAAGAAAATCTGTCTTTTTGATGATCTGCATTTCTGATGGAGGTCTGGTATCCATCTGCATTATTTCACCACACGAAAGTGGGAAGTCCACTGTGGCATTCGGCCATCTCAACTGCTCCTTATAGAACTCAACTCAATGTCCCGAGTAACGCTTCTGAAAGTGAATCAGTGAACCGGCGGATACCGTGATCACCTCAGTTACACCTGGTGTTCGTGGACGAGTACTCTTAATCATTAGGTGTAAATTATGTCGATGGCCGATAATCTTCCCATATTTCCCGATCGGCCAATGCACTCGGACATTTTTCAAACCCCTAATCAGCGGTCGCCCCATGCATCATCGCCTCAAGATGCGATATCTTTGTGGTGGCTTATTCGCGTCTTTATTCGTTCATAAACTGACATCACATTTTCGACTGTTAAGCTTTTGGTTTTTTCCTGCCCATCAGAAGGTTTGTGTCTCACGAGGAAGCTGGACTCACACGTAGGCCAAACATGTTTTGACTTACGCTTGAATCAAAATGCAATGTCCAATTTGCTGGTCGGATGACACAGTTAGTCAATAGGCGTCTTGTTTTCCGTTGAATACCACTGGAATTTGTTTCTTTTGTTGAACAACTCGTTTATTGAAATTAAGAATCGTGAGATCCAGTGCTTTGCCATCAGTTACCACTCACAAGGTAAAATAGTGCGAAGCACAGATGACGAAAAACTTTTCCACATAGTCAAGGTATAACGTATGATAGCCCCGACGAATAGTTCCAATATCCGTCGGGATCGGCTTATTTGTTACCCGGAGGCGATAGTCGAGTAAGTGTAAAGTAAACGTATGGTGTGATTTGGCAAAATGGACCGTGTCCCATAATCAAATAGCATATATTGTGAAATGCAATTTGGGTAAGCATAAATGTGCGAACCAGTTTATTAATCGGAGTGTGGCAATGAGTCATGTAAGGGGGTCGGTAGGATGTCACGGACTGGTAGTTTGGTGAGGAAAAGACGATTGATGCACCAGCGTTGGAAATCTGGGCACACAACTTTAATAAACGTGACCAACCACTCGTACACGGAGTAGGCGGGAAAGTTTCTCTGGAGATTAGCCATCGAGGTGAGCTCCGGAGAATTATGACGATGGCAAATGGTCGATGATGGGTCAATCCCTGAAAGTACAGTGGACAACTGTAATCGAACTCCATGATAAACTCCGAAACGTTGTGGCGATAGTGTTTCTGACCATTGAGAAATGGGTCGTGTAATCCGGCTAACAGACTTGGATTAAAATTGCGCAACGAAGATTCGAGTGAGTAAATAACGGTGTCCGTAATCGCTATCAGATGCTTTCCAATAAATGATCCTCTTTCAGCCAATAGAAACGCCAAATCCATTCTGCGTTATCAACTTTGCCATCCGGTCGATAACGTCTTCACGTCCTTTTTTGATTGTCAGTGAAAGTGAACTTATGCGTCAAATAGACGACCGAATTTGACTAGGCTTATGCTTGTCTGAGACGATTTTTTGTGTATACCATTTCCTGCGCTATTTCGGACCTATATCCTAAAGGTTTTTGTAAAAAGTATTCGGAATTCAGTAGGAACATGTCTCTCTCTCTCTCTCATAAAACCTCGTACGAGAACAACTGCCCGTAGATTGACAGAGCAATGCACGGATCATCAGCGCATCTTAAACTACCTACAGGTAAACGAGGCCACATGAGATGGATCACTTTTCAGACGTATGCAAACGAGATCTCAATAAACAAGCCAAATGACATTTCCAAATAGTTTTGAGATAATCCCTAAGTAATTTCGGAAATGATGTAGTTGTCGATTGCGAATATGTGACTGATGGCTTAACTCAGTTTACGGCGTACGTCACTGAATGTACAACTTCCTTTGGAGACCAGATTACCGTTGAGATGGCATACTTCGATACCTTTCAAATTGCCTTATTTTTCAGTTTTGCTCGGCTTTTTTGGTCGATAGTGTTGTTTGTTTTCCCCACAAATGTCTGATTCATCTCGAACGGCATTAGATAAACACACACCGGTCATATTTCTATGCCGTTGTCGTAAAGCTTGTGAAATCTGAACACTGATCACTCCATGTCATTTGTACGTGCACATTTTTTTCATATCTTGAGTTTGGCCTCTGGGAAATTAGGACATCCGTTCTATCACTTTTTCACAAGATGAAATTTCTGTTTAAATAAAACGGAACGCACGGAAAGAATTCGATTAAATATATATGAGGTCAGTAAAACGTGAAATTTCGTCCACTTGTTGTTTAGGTACAGTTGAATCACAGGTGGTCATTCAATATCTTTCCTCTTTTGCAAATTCATCGGACAAGCAGGTTTTTCTAAAAGAAATTTTGATGTGAGAATGGCCTTTGTCATTGTGAAATGAAAAAGGCCGGAAGTAGAACATCATCTCGAAAAGTCAGACTTAAGTCACGTGACGCAGCGAAGTGGTCGTATGGATTGCACACATCCATCGATGCGCGCGTGTATACAGATATGTGTACTTGATCCACTTGTGTAACAGCAAAACCCAGTGATCTGATCTGTTCATCCATATTTGGCCTATAGTGACTGACTACCGATTGGAAGATCACTGTTAGCAGATTGACTAGGCACTTGGTAACTCTCCGTTGGTTGCAACTTGCTTCCTGAAAACAATATGTACATCACGGTTTCACTATTCAAAAGCATAAAAGATCGGGTATAAAAAGCAAAAGATAGAAGCCATCCTCCGAATCCATGTAGTTTGTTCGGTTGGAAGGAATCCATTGACAAAACCACCTTGCTCGTGTATGATTTCCATCAATCTGTCATATTGCACATATTGCTAGTTGTTCTCATGTATCGTCAAACACTGATTTCATCAAACGGACTGGATTGTCGGGCTGTTGTAATTTTTTGCCCGGTATACAATGAGAAATATTGACGAAATCTGGGCCTACCTGTCCACCTAACAGTTCCGCTTGCCCAGGCCATACTGTCTCATTTGATCTCTCCGTGCGTAGCAGTGTAGCATACTACAACCTGTGATCGAGGATCGACAGACAATCGATGATATTGTTTCGCTTCATTTTCACTTTTTTTTCTGCCTTCTCGTCCAATTCACACATAGGTCTCGCTGTGGCTATCAAAGGAGTTGGTTTTTTATTCTACGTGTTACTGCTCTACTTGTTGCGCCCAAATTCCGGTGCACAAGCCGCAAACGAAATGGGTTTGGATCCAACTCCTGTAATTAGCAAAGCAGAAGACGCTTCCAAATCGTCTTTGGCACCACCGAACACACCGCAAATGATATGATTCACTCAATTCGCAGACGCTCACGAGAAACAACACATTCATATACATATACATGTATGTTACTTTTCATTTTTCCCTTGGACCAAGTACTTCCCTCGTGCCGGTGTCTCAGAGGTCTTTGACTCGCGTGCACACAAACGACCACAATCGTCTTGGAGCATGACCAAAATGGCGAGGATTATTTGATTCTTTTCTCTTTCTCTCTTGCTCCCTCTACGGTTCTTTCGTATCTGTATGTTCAGGTTGTGCAAACACATTTGTATGTTTGTGTACGTATTAATTAAATTGGCTTTGCGTTTGCCGAGGCCTATTTGAACTGCGCCCTTTCTCATTCACCCATTTATTTTGTCACGCGCTCGGATCATTGTTACCAATGCATCCGAGAATATTTCTTTAGTGCCCGATTTTCGTGCACGGTGGTCGTCTTTTCTATGCACCTGACCGGGAAGAAACATTTTCCCTCCATCCACTATTGAGCAATCTTTATTTTTAGAGCAACTGAACCGTGAGATGCCGAGGTAAAACAAAAAAAAATGTGAGCGATTGAAAAGGAGAAAGGCAAACTGATGTATCATCATCATTATCATCATACGTGTGGTCGTGAAATCAACCGTTTCCATATCGAAAATACCCCAGATACAGAGAAGACAACTAAATTTCCACACTACTTTATATGGTCTCGTTCATCTTCCCCATCTACATTATCATTAATATCTACTCTCTTGGCGCCAAACTGTACATTTCTGCCACCTGTATAGCCAGCCGGTCACGGCTTCAAAGAACGGTAACCGTATATGTAGGTATATTTATGTATACATACATACATACATACATACTTGAATGCACGCACGCAGATTCCCACTCCCTTGCAAACACATACACACACACACCTGTCAGATATACCTCGCGTAGACAGTTTTCACAACCGTTGCCTCATATCTATGCCAGTTTCCCGCCGAAGAGTCTATTTTACTTCAACCTCTCTGCGACCGTACATATGAACATATGAATATATACAGTTCCATGTGTCTTCTCCCGCTGTTTTTGTTCGTCTGTTGTATGGGGTTTTTGGCAGGGCAAACCAAGCGGAAACTGCCGTATTTGACCTATTTTTCATTAACCATCCAGGGGGCTCGACTTAATGTTAATCGAATTTGTACAAACTCTAGCATAGACAGACTTCAGACTTACGTTGAACCCGTTCTCGAATTTTCTTTGCTCGCTTTTTCCCGGCTACTTGATGCGGTCTTCTCCAGTGGTTTTGTTGTATCGTTGACAAAAACCTCACACGGATTAGTTGGACACGAAAGAGAGAACGAATATTCTTGGATGAATTGTGAAATGAAGAAAAGTCAAGCCAACGTATAGTTGAAAGCATAGAAACAGACGATTGGTGAAATTTCAGGCAGAGGTTGGATCCAGATCAGGAGCACCGTGAAACTCTAATAACAACCCGATCATAATGGATTTGGATGATGGCCTGGCGAATAGTAAAATAAGACGAAGAGGAAATACATAGTTTGGTGTGTTGGAGATTGATGATGGACGATCAATAATAAACAATAAAAAGGGTGGACGATAGAATGACAGATGAGGACATGTGAGATAGAACTCGAATACAGATAGAGTTATCTTGGTGAGAAGACCCGAATTTCACGATAAGAAGAATTTCAGTGGCAGGCGTTCGTCCTAAATTCGTTTTAGATCCCAAGAGAGACCAAATAATTCACTTGTGATGTGGTAGATTAGAGATGCGAGTTGGCAGTTAGCACACCAAACGAAGCCCATATTTCCGAATCAGTCGGCAAATCTTCAAGAACAAAAATGAACGCCGTTGATCAGAACAAGTGATTTCAGAAACGTTGAAAAGCATTTAAATAAAGGTGCTGAATTGATTGTTAGTGTAGTCAGAGGACCATCATTTTACATGCTAAAAATAGTGTTCTTGTGGAAGGAAATTGTTTCTTCATCTAGGGCAAGAGGATAAGGGCGAAATAATTTGGAAGCTAGCTCTGGAACATTTTTAGCTCGGTAGGTGGAATACAATCCAGTTTTGGTCACGAGGGAAAGTTCAACCTAAACAGAACTTGAAGAACTTTTTTGACGGTTATGCCAAGAGGAAAAGCATAACTGTAATCATGGAAGAAAGACAGGGAATTGGGATTGCCAAACAAAATGAAATGTGATGCAACCCGAGAGGCAAAATTCTCGTCGTTAACATGAGTCGCAGACCAAAGAGTTGAGTGGATCGCTAGTGAGAGGAAAGTTGAGAGTGAGCTCCGTTTTCCAGCGACCAGAATGATTGTTATCCATAAGGATTGAGGTTGGCTACTCAGTTTTGTAGTGTACGAAACGTTCTTAAGCTCTTTGTACGACAGGCGTTTGTTATTAGGTTGCACAAAACCACATTGGAGCGTTTGATTAGGAAAGTCACCACCATTGGTAGGGGTTTTGTTTTTGCAAACGCGGTTAAACTGCTCAGGTCTTCGTGATTTTCCAGACTTTGAGAATCGCGGAATGTGAAAAACAATGTCTGTGAAACAAGGACGTCAGATACGAAACAACAGCCTGCACGACTGAGCAACGGAACAATTAAGTCTTTTCACACCTAGACCAGGTGATGCAAGCTTTCCGGGCCCTGTACAAGGTCAGGGGTCAACAGTCTCGGTTGGCAAAATGTCGCGAGTTGATGTCCCAACGGCGGCTGTGGCCTCAAAAGCAATTTGTGGTCGCCCTTCCACTCCTCTGACCTAGCCTCCACCAGCAGTGCAAGCCTAGACCACAAAATAATTAGCACAACACATTCATCTGTTTTCGGGTCCTTCATGGAACACCACCAATCCCTTCGCATCTATACTCTTATCCGACCAACCCAATTCCTCTTAAAATTCTCCCTGATTTGGTGTGATGTAATCGTTTGAGTAAGAATCAATGGAAACGAGCTTGTTCACTAACCTGTGCGTTTTCTCAGTGTGTTCAGTGAGAATGTTCAAACAAAACAACGTTTTTCCTAACACTAACAGGCCAAGAAAAACATTCCGTTCAGAACGATCGTAACCTTAAAATATTTGAGTACTAGAACGGTTCGGGAAATACAGGTGGTACCACGAGCCCAAAGGAGACAGGGATGTGATGCCAAAGAACAAAGAGGTGATGGATGTAACCGTCAGGTCAAGGATGTAAGGACGGTCAGCTATAACGAAAGCCTCGGCTTCGTGTCCCATGTTTGACGTATCCGACGAGTGCAATAACCAATCCATGTTAGGGATATTAAAAACACCGGGAATGGTAAGTCGACATCCGGAATCTGTTGAGCTCAGTATCTCCATGTTCTAAAACATTAATTCGAAAATCAATCATTGCCACCGTATTGTGTTGTATTGTATAGAATTTTGCATACGAAAAATGTCGCATTTCAGTCAAAAAAAGTGACGGTAAAAATATAAAAATGGGAGGAAATGTACACGCATCACCTGGTAAAAATTTGAAAAATAAAACTCATCGAGGTATAATCAAAACACATTATGATAGTTTGCTCAAGAAATCGGCTGAAACAAGATCACGGTTTGTCAAAACTTGCAAAATATGGGACAGTGGAGTTCCTACAGACATTGATTCTAGAGAGTATGGAACGAAAAGTGGATCGCGTTGAGATATGTGAGCGGCACTTTGAATGATCGTTGTGCAGAGTATGCGTGGGATGTGAAAGAATTTTGTGAGCAAATTTCTCACATGCTGACGTGTGCGGATCACATAGATTGAAGGAGAACTCAGTTAGTGATATGAAAGACAGCTAGTAATTGATAGCCCCCGGCGAAGAATTTTAAAGTCTTTTCTGAGTAAACCTGTAAGAATGACCGGCGGACAAAGAAGGATTGGCAAAACACATCGGTATATTGGGGAAGGGGCGCTAAACAGTAGGAAAACTTTCGTTGAAAGTACGGAACCGATGTTTTCAGGTACACAAGATGAAACCATTGGTCATGGAAGCCTGTAGATTTAAAAATCAGGTGCATTTGGCACGTTGATGCAAACTCGTCTGGCGAAAGTATGACGATGAAAGTGAATGACTGAATAAAACAAAGAACATAGTGAACATTTCCATTCAAACCACGGGTATCCGTGAGGGCAGTGAGCGCTTGATGCCATATTTGAACGAGTGAGGGTAGATGATCAAAGAGGGTTATTTATTTGACTTGTTAAGTTTATGATCGTTGTGAGCTAACCGAGAACCCAAGCTATGAAACTGGGATTGTGAACCACATACGCCCTCAATAAGATGGGCGTCCTAGTTAGCCGGGTGACTGTGAAGCTGTCTGTCATTGAATTCTGACGGTAAAGCAGGCAGAAAGCTTGCGAATGACTATTGATCCGTGATGAGTCTGTCCGCAGATCGCGCTCTACAGTTCTGTTTAGCTTTTTTGTCGTCTGAAGATGCAAACAAACTATCCGGAATTGTGGCCCAAAAGTATGCCGCCAAGGGTGTTTCTTTCTAGTTACTATTCAAACAATTGGTTTGTAAATAAACCCCAGTGGGATTTTTTCTAGTAGCTATGATCATTTTGCTTTTCTCAGTTGTTCCAATACATGATGGTAATTAGAGTCTACGCTGCTATTTTCGCCATCAATATAATTACAAGATCGCAGAACTGAATTGACTGTAGTTAAAACAATCTGGGAACGTACACTGTGAGGATTTCCAGGCTGGTTTAGGGTTGTGGTGAAGGGTGAACCATAGAAATAACAACAATCGAAATTAGACCCCTCTGAATTGTCCCCTGATTGATCGCCGATGGTCCAGCCGATAAGGTCGTGTTGTTTTGGCTTGAAGGACGAGGGGTTGAATCCGCCCGTCCCTGGTCAACTTCCTTATTTGGTAACGATCCATTGGCTGCAGAATTCGTCCTGAAAACCATATGCATTGTTGTTTCATTAATAGGGATATCCAAGAGAAAAAAGATGAAAAGGGGTTGCCAGAAACATCAGCGCGGACGGCGGCGCGTTGCACCACCTTAAGAGCAATAGGACATATGTGTTGGGATGGAATATTGAATTCAATAGGTTTACGAATGGCATTTATGACGACACACCTACAATCTTCTACAAGATGCACAATCACACGCGCGTTAGGAGGAGAAAGTGTCTAGCTTCCGGCAATCAAGACTAGTAATTGTGGTAGTTTGGTCATGAGAAGGATATTGAACACCTCCCCACTTCCCCAGAAAAGCTAGTACGTGAGCGTCATTAGTAGGAATCCAATGAGACTGCAGAATCATTGCATCTTAGTAAAAATGAACGGCTCAAACTTTCCAGCTCCGCAGCTCAACTCGACGATCTCACACGGTAGCCAAATGCATTGCCGCAGGTTCAAATAAGCTTACGTATGAAGAAATTCTCCTCCAACCCACTATCCTGACCAGATTGTCGTTTTGGGTAGCGCATATCTGCAGCTTCCTGTATATCGCTGCCGATGAAAGGCAAGTAATTATGAACAAAGTGCATTAGCACCTGAACACGCTAACGCAATCACAGCTGACCCGTTCCATAGTTGTACCACCCTAGTTGTGAAGAACGTAGCTTTTTATTGTGAATGATATAATATTAATAACACAGCGTTGTTGGTAGATGTAATGCGCCAACGTTTCGACTACCGTGGGTAGTCTTTCTCAAGGCAAGTTTTACAATCGATTTTTCGATACACTTCTTACGTCGTTTGGTCCGTATATTTACAAACGTAGCTTTTGCTTCCACTTTCGTGTGGATTCACCATAATCTCAAGCTACACTCTCTGGTAATACTACCAGCGACTAGGATGAATAACCCATAGCAACCTGATCCCTCACTATCTCGAGTGTCTCAATCACATCCCAACACTACCACCGAATAACGAAGTTTACTACTTTTCGCCATCCTTCAACTTGGTAGCCAGCTGTTTGCATATTTTGTAAATGATCCATTTCACTTAGTCAGCATGGTCCTCATGCTTCCACACAATACTCCAGGTGTGACTCCACGATCGTACGAATCAGGAGCCCGAACAATTCTGGTTCTGAGACGTCGGCTGATTAGAAGTCTGCGAAGTGGCTTCGGCAGATGAAGAGTTGTAAGGAACCAGAAAAGCTTACAAGCATCGGGAATAGTTACAGTCTTTACCGACTGATTATGGATACCGCTCCACGAAAATCAATTATTTGAAATGATGAGGAATTCCGAGGATTCCCTGGTTCATATTTATGATCACAATGTGGAGACTTCGGCATTAAATCAGCTTGATACCAGTGCTCCATTAGAAATGGAGGTTAATAAGGATACAAGCCTTTTGAAAAGCCCAGGGCTCTCGGATCAGATGAGCCATACCCGCCCTTTCGAAACGATGATGGCTAAGGTTTGGCTTCGAAGTTAACTAAACTCCTGCGTCCGATCTGGAAAGGCAGCGCAATCCTAAGAACTGTTCTCAGTCGCTCACGGAAATGATTTACAGCCAAAATGATAAGTTCTCGTGAATAACTCACGTAAGAATTAGTCTGGTAAGTACTACGCCTAAAATTCTCGCGGCATTGCTCTCTGCCGATTAGCTGGTGTTGTCGAACATCGTACAGGTGAACGTCAAGCAGCTTTCTGACAAAATAGATGTTGGAACGCAGATGTATTCTACAGGCGCATGGTCTTTCCATCTGAAAACGAAATTCGGTTTAATCGACTATGCCTTGTTACTTATTATTTGAAAGTATGCCAAAGCAGTTCATTACTCTTGTCCAATCCTGGTGTCCAGACGACTGAAACCGAGGTAATCCCTACGACGATCTTTCGCGGAATTTCCTTGCTAGAACTTGTGTCCCTTCGTTTCGAATGTTTAGTCGAAATGGCAATGGAAACAGCACTATCCTTAAATGAGCATTGTGACATTGATATTTTCCCCACAGGAAACTTTCTGAATATACTTCTGATGTTGTGCCGTTGAGTTGAAACTCAGATGAGCAGCAAGTATTTCTCGCAGTGTAGCTAGGCTTTCGATGTGCTTGGTACAAGTGCAAATTTCTGTCTCAGGATTGGATTGGCCCAAGGGGTTGGAGTTTGGTGAAATAGAAAAGTTTTACTATTTGAAAAGATGCATCTCACTAGGATGAGGCCCCTTCATGTTTGCAGATTTAATTGGCGCTTACAAGTTCGAGAAATCTATGTTGTTGGAGCAATGCCCAATTCTCGATGAAGAGTTGCTTTTGCACTACAACACTGCCGGAGCGTGGCGTTCAATATTTAGTGACAGCGTACTAAGACTCGGAATATGGTGGCTGGTCAAGCCCGGTGTACTTGGTCACAGATCTCAGCCGATCAAATGAGCAGTAACCTTGATCGGATGAAGGCAACTACGAAATGTATTACCGATACTGGCAGATTCACTCCTTCGATGTGCACTCTCCGTCGAGGTAGGCAATGTAGTTAGTCCATGACGTGACGAAAGGTGTGAAAACTTTTACTTGTGGTCTGTCCTGGATAGTTCGAGTTAGACTTCCGCCGAGGCGTTCACGTGATCTGCCTAAGAGATCGTTGGAAATCTTTGGCGACATGGATAGTGCCGTAGACAGTGACAACCATACATTAGAAACGCTTATGCTCCTGTTTATTTTCGTTTGGTAACTGTGTAATCCACTCTGAGAAAAAAGAACCACTCGATCGAAAAGAGACCGCTACTAAGCCGGTGCCTGTATATCTGCCTTGCGATTATCCGTCCTAGACACATCTGCAGCACAAAGATAAAACGTTTAGGTTTATTTTTAGTTCAATCTTGAAGTATGGCTATCACTGTTGCTGTTTTGTAATCCCTCGGGAGTTATAACTCTTTGAGGGTGACACTGTACAGCTGTGCAACCAAATATTAGCTAGTCGGCCAGTCTGTCCAATCTAGCTCAGCAGTATGGCGCCTAATTTATATTCAACTCTTTCACAGCCCGCTACCTTGTTGAGAAGTATTCTGCCTGGCTGACTTCCAGGTCAAACTGGGCGCCATCTTGGGCGCCATGAAAGCTTCCAATGCAAAATAAGTCTTTCTTGCATCCATCCCTCCGAAAATGTTCTGCTAGACACTCGTTTGATTCTTTATAGCGCACGGATATGTTTTCTACTGCAGCTGAATGTGAATTCGTTAGTGTAGGATAGGTGCATTCATTGGATTTCCTTTTTCACTACTACGTGGAGGTAATTGGTTTTCTCTTTCACACTGTCTACAAGAAATAATTCTGGCAAAAAATGGGCCAATCGATTTTAAGCAGATCCCGTCAGAATTTGTTGACAATGAGAGATTTGTACACATTACTGCCTATTCCGCCTCGGAAATAACTGACCGGTTGCATTCTACCATCACTCGTATCCATTTATTCACTTCTATTGACTGTGCTCACCACAGAAATGTTGTTTGTTTAGGACAGACTCGGTGCCATCTAACTGGAATGTGTTATCCAATTAGTAAAAAAATGAATCCCATCTCTGGCGCTAGTTAGTACATAGCACGTACAACGACTTTGAGAACTTTCTTCGATCAGCAAACGTAATTGGTCGGTCAGTAACAGTGACATCTCCCCGTAACAGTCCAAATACGAACTCCGAATGCCTTGGGTTACCACGGTATCCCCTGACCAAATTTTGTCGGGATAAGCGATCGAGTATTTGAGTTTGCAAGCCTAGGGCACGAGCATCAATTAACTGCAACGAACTTGGAAACTAAAACCTAGGGAAGGATCCCTTTTCCCCGGGAAACACTGCAAGTCAACGTGATAGGTTCCCATGGCCACGCCAGAGTCTTTTGGGACAGGCTTACAACCCCTAAGACACTAGTCCAGACTGTCAGCTGATGACGTCAACAAGACCACAACAGAACACAGACAAGTTCGAGCAAATGGATTTATATATAGGGGTGTAAATATTCCGATTGATGGAGTCCATTCTATCCAATCGCCTTCGCGTAACTCCTGGATTTCACAGTCGCTTGTCATCAAAGTTCTCATTGGTTGTTTGTCTATCCGGACCAGCGTGAAGCTGTGTCGAGCTGCATCACGTGGCTTGCACGTAAACTCACCACAGCTATCCTAGATGACGTACACTAACTCGGTAAGACAACTGAGGTTTGTTTAAACCAATACTGATCAGATTAGTTTCTGGAGTTCATCCAGGACGAACACAGTCCAATGAAACACTGATTGCAGGACCTTTGCTGTTTCCTAATCCTCATTTCTACTTAGTGTATTACATTACTCGTTAATGGATCTCCCACTGCCTTCTTGTGTGTGCTCCTGTTTCAATCGTGTTACCATAAATTTATATGGGATACTTTGGGTTGACAAGGGATCCAGATAAAGCAAAATTCGTGGAGTTCACGGCCAAGCCTAAGCCTAAAAGATGACCTCAAACGCAAAATATCTTGGAACTCGTAGCTCATTCACATAAGAACCAGGATTGATGCATGGACTTGTCCACCATGACCTATTAGCTGACCTAAAACGGATTCGCGGATTGGGCGGAGACTTTAGACGCTTTCACCTTTTTCTCTCTTAATTAATGAGACAGCAACTTGTGTCATTTTCATGAAAACGGTAGCGATCAGCCGGATGCTTCCAGCGGACGGTGTCGACTGACGGTAGGAGGATTCGAATCCACGGGCTTCACGTCGGAAAGCCCTGATGCTGACTGTTTCACCATCGATTGCCATGTAGTTATTTTCCACTCTCACTGGCCCAGCCTTACTCGAACTATTTCAACGTCGATCTGATTTTCACTGCTGTCATCCTCGTCTTGTTGTTAGCATTCCGTGGTTATGATCATTCCGTATCATGGGCGGGATCAGAAAAAAATACAAAGTAAAAGCTAAATCCAACGCAACGAATGCTGGTTTTCCTAGCGGATGAACAGTACTGAACATGTCTGGGTTTATTTGCAAATATTTCTTACTAACTGTTTACTGCATACTAGTTTGTTCGTGTCGTAATCGAGCGATTAGAATGCATTGTCGGTAGATCAGTCGTCTGCAACTTAAGATGAACTCGGTAGAAAGATAATGTTAGTTTGTTAGCCTATAAATCTCGGAACTATTGACGTGATTCAACATGCCTAACTGTAGGAGAGTCTCCATTCGGCCATTCACGATTTAGTATTTACAAATGCATCCAAGCAAGATGACATAATACCACCATTAAATGTTATCTAAATATTCCGTAATCATGGTGTGTTTGGTACGTTTGGTGTTAAGACTACTGAAATACACAGTTTTAGTTATTTTAGGGCCAGCCCCAAAGCACTCATGTTTGTAGTTCCCAATCGCAGAAGGCATTCAGGGTCAACAGCAATCCCTCCCTCACGTTCTTCCGTGTACCAATTCATGGAATTAACCGGGAGGGGGAGCACATTTTTCGACGACTTTTAATGGACCTTAACGAAACATTTTCGTACATCTTTAAGATCGCCAAATCAACCCGGTCTTGTAAGGAAACGAAAATTCATTTGCATTTTTACGGTTCTCTACTCAGATTGTCTCCTTCTGTATAATATTATTTAACTCGTTCAACCGGGCAGCAGCGTCAGATAGCCAGTACTTTGTTACATGGGATAGATCAGATTAGTCCAAAATACCACGTCTACTTGGATAAATACGGACCCTGTGTCGAGCACACAATTCAGATTCGGATGTGTTTCTAAAGCCAAATCATGGACCTCGTTACAAATCATCCAGACCTTGATTGAATAATCTTAAACGAAAACTATTTGGTACTACGAGCAACGATTTTATTTTGATTACGCAATCTGACCTTGAGCGCTGAAGCATTGCCATTCCAGCCGGTCTTCCAGTGCATGTCCGTCGTGTGGATGGACTGTCGATCTGTCTGATAATTGGACAAACCGACTGCTGATCGAAACTTGTCATCTCGTGCACAAAAGTGAGCAGTGCCGAATTTTAGATTTTGTATACTAAACATCTAGGCACTACACTCTTCCAAGGTCATTGACTCATCCTTCTCCTCAAGTGTCAACCAGCTAAGAAAGTTGGAATTATTGATCGTTCCCAATTAGTGAACCCGATTTGATCGACATGACGAACAAAAGCAACGGGACTAACTGTACCGCTCTGATTTTGATTGTCCATGGTGAATGTCGCATCTGTCAACAAATCTTCGAACTATCCCCGATCGATGATTCCTGTAACGTCCAGGTATCAATGGGAAGGTAACCATTAGTAAGCCACGAAACTGTATTCACATTAAGCCAGAAATCAACACTTGATATTAATATAAAAAGGGAAAACGGAAGCATGACTCATCGTCATTGATTGCTCAGTTCATTGAGCCGACTTGGTCGGTGTTGTACTACAGTATGTGGACGGGCGATCGTTTGGTAGGCTGGTGTGAACAGTAGATATCATGTTATCAACCGTTGGTGAATGCGACAGTGACGATTGGTTAATGGATACGTGAGTCATGCCAGCACTGCTTTGTGAAATATGCGAACCTGTCTCATGGGAGCAATGTTCACCAAAGATTTATGCGTGGGTTGATTGAATGTTGACTGACACTTTGTTGGCGACGTACTCTCAAGAACACTTTCGACTTCGTAAGAGTTAAAATTGTATTTACTGTCTTTAGTCAACTTTCCAATTCCCCATAAATATCCGACAGTTGATGAGAATGAATGAAATGACACTATCTTTCCAGGTTCTGATAAACTAGGTAGAGGGGATACAAAATTTCAAACTCAGAGAACACAATCGGGACGATTTTGATTTTAAAAAATCAAGCCGACAACTATCAAACATCGGAAATAGGTAGGAGAGACGGATTTTGGAAATAAAGTGCTTTTACAAGTAGGTGATAAGTAAAAAGTTTACAATTCTCGCTCTTTTTTCCCCGCTTCCAGTGGCTGAACCAGTCCATACACCGCCACGGGGAGTCATGCGGAAACAGGTATGCATGACCACGCAGTCCGTATCACGTGACAAGTTACTCCGAGATTCAGCCGCACAACCATTGACCAAGTCCAGCTGTTTACTTCTTAGCAAAAGTAGCACAGAGAAAGCAGGTGACACGCGGATTTGTCACACTAATTGTTGCGACAGAGGCAATAGCACTCCAGAATCATGATCGTGGATTTGCAGTCACCAACTACTGAAAGGTGTGTGTATACATACCTCTCTGTGTGTGTATGTGTATGCGTGTGAAATTGCGGAAATGGGTTCAATCATCAGTTTGTTGCCGTAAATCGTGATGGCGGCAGTACCATCCCAAGAGAATTTGCAGTTGTGTGAGTGACAAGATTACGGAAATCGTGACAATGCGGATGGGGAGTTGGAAACTAGGGCCCAGGATTCGTTATTCCAGCTATCCGACCAACCACTTCGATCGCAGTTGGCAAGACAACTTTGAAAAACAGTTTGTTAGGAATTTTCCGTGGCGTCCTCGAAGTAACGTCTGTGGATAAAAAGATGCGTTATTAATGAGGCTTTGTACAAAAGCTGATTATTTGAAAGACTCGACATTCCTTGGACAATATGGATTCAAATCCAAAAATCAGAAAGGTGTACTTCAAAAATTCATAAAGGATTCAAATTTGCAGATGGTAGATGAATCAGGTCCTCGACTATTCATCCTTGACATTTTTTTACACAAAAGGAAGACATATATCATGTCAGCATTCAGAGTATACGTTCAACGGTCACCTTGATTTCATACAACTGATCGCTGGATCATTTGATTGTAAAACTTGCCTTGAGAAAGACTATCCAAGGTAGTCGAAACGTTGGCGCATTACATCTACCAACAAAGATGTGTTATTAACATTATATCATTCTCGATCGCTGGTTCTCTTTCTACCGGAGTCAGTATATCTACCTCGTTATACGATGAGGCGTTTCTTAACCCAAGGTAGTTGGCTTCTCACATGCACGTGCGTAGGGTGTAAATAAACAGTTTTATAAAGTTCACGGTTGAATCATCATCATCATCATCTTTAAAAGTGAAACACCAGAGCAATCCAATCGATCACTAACTTTTTATTATAGTTCGTAACCAATCTAGCGTTTTTGATTTCGCAAATTTCACTCATGTTAGTATCTTTTTACGAAGACTTGAACTTTCCGAGATATTTTTAAGATGACGTTAAAATGGTTTAAATATTGTACGGTTGAGAATTTTCATATGGCCTCAAAAAGATTCACTAAAACCTCGACCTTTCGACTATCCCTATCGACTAAGGACACCCAAAAAATATACATCAAAATGATCGAGCTCACTTGAATTCTGACTTGTATTGGTGGGTTGCCAACTAAACGCGCAACTGTGTTATCTCTCTCTCTCCCTCTCTCTCTCTCTGTCTCTCCCTAGTGGTTTGGGCCAGCCGTTCGAATTTCGTGATTTATTTATGTGCGACTCCTTACTCAAAGAGGCATCTGATCCGCCAATTTCTTTTTTCGACTACGGAACTTAAAGGACCAAGCCCGTATTACTGTGTATCAAGTCTTGATGTTTGTTAGTGTACTACTAGGCCGCAGGCTCGCGCTATCGTGTGACGTCTAGTGCTGACGGCTTATGCGTTAGCGTTTTGCGATGATCAGCTCAACTGGGAAATATAGCACTTTCCCATAGATTTTTGTGTTCATAAAAAAAGAGTGAATAGGCAAGGAGAACAGGGAGTTGACCTACACACGCGGGAAATGATTAGAAAGCTGCAGTAGCCAACACGCGAAATATAGTCTAACAGTGCAAGAGCAATCTTTCAATCATTCTCGTTCAACAGAAAACGACAACACACGGTTCACTGTCATATCTTTTAGTGTCTTCAGCCGGCTAGTTGACAGGTCTTTCGCACCCCAACCACGAAGACTTGAGACACCTACTTTAACTAAGTTCGCTGTACATTTTCTCATTCCACATTGCCACGTCATCTGTTGGCGTCCACATGGCTTCATTCACTCCATGGGGGAATTTCAAAATAGGATACGGTATGGTAGACGAGTGCTCGCTCACCATAAGCCACATGGGACCCAACCAATGTAGTCCACTAACGTTCATACGCTGAGATAAGGTATTCTCAGAATTGATATCTAATACAAGACTCTTACGCTCTATATAACTGCTCCGGTCGCTCCATTCAATTGTGGCAACACTACGAAGGCATTGGTGATTGAAAACCTCCTAGCGACGAACATCTCCGACACGCATACTTCATGTCTCGCAACCGTACAGCAGAAGTGAACTGAGTGCACTGTGAAACAGTATACTCGACCTTTTAATTTCAATAAAATATCAGGCCGACGTCACAAGTGCTTTAGTCTAGTGTATGCACCGCAACCCCTGATCGTACGCGTGCTGACCTTTACATTCGTGGAGTCATCCTGCCAAAGTAATTGGAACAATGGATAATCATAAGCTCTTCTTCAACTAGTAACAAGTTCCGGTCCCCGCTGTTAAACCTTGTCAGACTAGTTTACAGTATGAAGGTACAAATCACATAACAAATGAAGCTACAAGCTTCGCTAGTCTATCTAGCGTGTGTTGTACATATTCTGCAGATTCGAATAAGCTGCCCGAATTCGACTGAGACCGAAATCAAAATGCATAAAATAATGTGATTCTTCCTAGGATTTCCCTCACCGGCGCTTAGATGAATCGCCCTCGGATCGATTTATCAACAAATTATGACATCTGACAGCTGACCGATGGTAAGTTGTGATATCCTTCGACGACATTTTCCACTCTTTGGTCCAATTTTGCGTATTATTACCAAAATATCAATTCATTGGTCTACATGATCGATTTATATTATTCATTCATCGAGTTGCACCCCGACGTGACGCAATCCATATGAACCGTTGAGTGACTACCATTCAATAAGAATTCGGAAATGTTTCCTTGACCGATGTATTTGTTCGCTGAGCCAATAGAATATTATAGGGCTGAATACTAATAAGATAGCAGGCCTAGCGACCTTCACTGGTGTTATCGTCACGTGAGCTCACGTGTTCCGATAAACATGTGTGCTGTCGGATTGGAAAGTACAACCCAAACTAAGGGGTGGGTTTCTGACTTCCATGATTTCCGCTCGTCCAACGACAGATTGCGTAACATGAAAGTGCAATTGGGCATGTCAATATGGGCATATTCCGAGCGGACGGTGTGCGACCGTCGTATCACAGTTTAGTCACGACAACATCTTTTGGCTGAGAGGCGTATAGATTTTCCGTCATCGTGCTGGGTGTACTGTGCAATTGAATTCCTCGTTGATACATGATGAGAAGATTGTTTTGGATTTCTCCATTTCGTGATTAGGGGAACCTGGGATGGAACCGCTAACTGTTTGGTGACAAGTTTGGTTTTCTATTTTTCCGATCTCGGTAACATTTGGTTTGGCTGTCCATCCGCACTGTGCGGCATATTCGTCTCATAAGTTCTGGTTAGGTATTGCGGTCTTTGAGGCCGAAGATAAATGTTTACATCACGACAACCGATGCCGATGTTTAAAAGATGGGATTTATGTTGAATCAAGCTTTGCGGTTCAGTTACTCTTTATTGCGAATTATATAACGTTCATAAGACCGCGTCTCGACTAACCTGGGTAATCTTTCTCAAGGTAAGTTTTAAAATCAGTGGAATCAAAAGTTTTAACGATTTCACCCACCTCTCCATGTTTGCACGCACGGTATTTCAATGAATCGCTTGCAATCATCAAGTCATCACAAAAAGATAGCTTTCTCCAAGCTCTCAGTAAGCAATGTAGATCCATTCAGTTCACAATGGAGTCAGATGACACCAGTAGATTCATCAGCTTCTTAGATTGTCGGCTGAATGTTAATGACTCACGAAAATTCAATATCGGCATTCACAGAAAATCCACACATTCGGGTAAGTAATTGGACTTCAGTTCAGTTCATCCACAGTGCGTGAAAAGGACATTTATTTCCTCGCCAGCCAACATAGTTAAAAAGCTATGCAGTGATGATGCCGAACGTAAAGAAGAACTAAGACGTTTAGATGACATCTTGCAAGACAATTACTATCCGCCACGCCTCATAAGAAAACAACTGAAAACTTGCGTATCAGCAACCAAGACGAAGAGAGAAAAGTAGAAAATGGCCTCAGTCAGAATTCCGTACAGATCAGGCACCACGGAAGCAATAAGAAAGGTCTTCAGTGACTTTGACATTCACACTTTCTTCCGGATGCATGTGATATGCTAAAATGCCACTTATCAAAGGCTAACAATCAAGTCGATGTGCAAGACCAAGGTAACTGCATCTACAAAATCAGTTGCAAAGAATGTCCAGCAGACAACTGAAGACGTGGATCACAAAAAACAGGAGGAAAGAGAAGTGCGACCTTCGGACAAGACAGCCTTATCAAAACTTGGAAGCGATTCAGTCATCGCTCTGCATGCCATAGCAGAGGGACACAACATAGATTATGAAAACACTAAAGTACTCTGAATTGGGTTTTCTTCTCAATAGTATGTTTTGTACACGTTTGAATTAGGAAAACTTCCCTGGAAGCACATGACCGGTTTCGCTGTTATTGCTGCTATTCAGGTGTGCGTTCTCGGTACTCTCCTGAATTCAGAATCTGCTGAGGCTCCGGCGACAAGCTCCCACTCCATATGCATCAATCGGAACTATGGGACAGAGATTTTTGAGATATGGACAGCCCTAACATCTTTGAGAAACAAACATTAAGAATGTCTTCATGCTAAATGACCTCACCACCACCACGGCGTCACATGACGCGAGGGATAACTAGTCTCCCACCAGTCACACAGCTCCAAGTACACACGCACATTCACACATACACACAGACAAGTTAACACCTTTTGGCATGTGAACTTTCCGTCAGTTATTGATTGTAAAACTTACCTTGAGAAAGACCACCCATGTTAATCGAGACACTGATGAATTACAACAACGCTGGGTTATCAACACTTTATCATTCACAATAAGAACCAGTACATGGCGCATCAGTTCCTCTTGGTGAATAATCTCAACCAATCGGCTTCGTTTCCTTGGATTTCCCGGACGATAACAGCTGAATACGATTGGAGTTTTTGCGTTTTGAAGCATTTGTGTAATCTCAATCGGTTGTTTATTTACAGGATTATTCATGTCCGATGAAATAGGATTAGAACTGTTCAAGGTGAATTTTTGTAAGCATCAGGGTTACTAAATTATGATTTAAGATCACTTGCTACCACTAGAATATCAGATCACTTGCTTCTAATAAAAAAGTAATGAGTTCGTCAAAAAACTCGTTTCTTCGAGTGTCAGTGAAAATCTCCGTTGAGATATATGCCAAGAAGTTAAACAAGTCGCAATTCAGGGGGCTATCCCTGAAGTTTCACAGTGCACAGAAGACGGTTAAGTGGAATCAAGTCTGAAAGGGCCACCTCAGCCTTCTCACTTAAGACTATTCCTACGCCGCATTTACCCACAACTTGAGCTGCCTCGACTCTTGAAGTGCTCAGGAAATATCCTGAAGTGACATTAGGCGCAGTTAGCTGAATTATTCTACTTGAATCCTGAATTCGTGTTTCACTCACGCAGCAGATATCAATCGAAAGTGAGTCCACTTTCAGAGCTAAACACGTCTGTTGGACAGTCTGAATGAGAGTGCGTACATTGAAGGAACCGAGATTCAGAGACTGACGAGGCCTGAGAAAATATGAGCTAACAGGCTAAAACCCACCTATTACACTTCTTGACAATGAACCGTTACGAGTATCGGGCGCATTATCAGTGGGGTCATTGTGGGTAGGCAGAGCAAGCAAAAAGGTTTGTTTGGAGACAGAAAAGACAGGTTGGCTAATAAAAGATGGAATTTTGAACAGTAGCATACTTATCACTACCCACCTCGCTCGATGCAATGAGCAGCGCGGTCCTGATTAGCCTTCGCAACGACCGATGCAGTACGGAATTCCCTGTAGACGTATAACTCATGGGCACTGCTAGAGTCCAGCCGTAAGCGCAAGAACGAGTACGGTTCCCTTCCAACGCGCCCTTTGACTGGCTGAGCTTCAATTCTGTCATCGTTTGTTCCTTGTTTTCTCATCGAATTTTTGAATCGATTATTGTCTCCGTTCGCCGCTACAATCGATCGATATTAGTGTTGTTTAAAAACCGTAGTGTTTTACAAAATGGACTGGGATCATGCATTGCTACACCTCAAAGATCTTCCTATCCATCTACAAGAGGCACTCTTGCTGGCTGGCAGACAGCTCTTATATGCACGTGTCCAGCCAAGATGTCCATTCCCACATTGTTGAGTACCAACATCCGCTCTCTGTTTACCAAAATGTCGGGCCTGTCCCTTGCACATCAGTCACCGACCCATGTTCATCTGCATACAAGAATCGTGGCTGAACCCGAATGCTGCTGATTCACTCGTGTCGATAGACAGCCTCAGACTTCATCGGCAGGACAGAGTTTCGGACAAGAAGACTGGAGGCGGTGTAGCAACATACATAAACGCCTTCTGGTCTAGCAAGTCCGAAGTTATCTATACGTACTCGCTAAACGGAATTGACTGTCTCGTAACACAGTGTTATTCTAGGTTTTCTCGACATACAGTACGATCAGAACGAACTGATCTATTATCCCTTATAGCTCACAACAAAGCACCACATCATTTGTTGACTTTTCCAGTATTTATCGTTAGTCTTCTTGAGGATAATCTGCATATTATTGAAGATTTAACTAGGCATTAACTCCACTACTTTATTTCTCTCACCAGAGGCGACTCCATTTAGCTAGAGTTATTACCAACCACCCTGATTTATTTTCCTTGAAACTGCTCCAATTTCAAGTAGCGATAATTGTTGGCTTTTTTTAAGACCCAAGATATACTCAGCCTTCAAGTCCTTCAGGCAAACAAATCAAATCCAAGTTCACCTCTGAAACTTTTCATACAACAGCCTTATTCTTCTTCAGAAATCCCTTTCACTGGCATCTACCTGTTTCTCTTTTGAGCCCTCACTCAATGACAATGGCAAACTGTTCACAGAGACGGACAACCCAATGTTTGATATTTGCTGCCCCTTAGAAACACTATTCGTCTCAAATGATCGTATCTCAACCCAGAAACTGAAATCTCTAAGAAGACACAAGGAGCACTTCTACAAATCCCGTAATAAGTCAGGTGTGCGGTATATTTCCAACTTAATGAAAGGCTCTAATCGAAAGCATCGACATGACGTTCGCCAGCCAACTCTTGAGTGGTAACAACAACCGATTCCTATTGAAAAGCATCCGACTTTTGTTTTAGAGGAAAGAAAGAAATGTGAAATATTCTGCGCATATCGACAGCATCAATCATGCCTTTATCCATCCTTCCACTTATGCATCAGTCACATTTGGACGGGGTGATGATATGACAGCTACAAGTTTCTCTAGAGAAGAGGTGCTCTACCATCCACAGGCGTCCAGTTCGTTTACTGTACGATGCTTAAGCCCTGACGAATTCATTCACTTCTCTGATTAACTCATCATTAAACTCGTCTTCCATCCCTGACTGCTGGAAACCCATCACTATTGTTCGCAACCTAGAACCTAGCACTTCTGCTCCCTTGGTAAAAAGCTTTCGTCCCATCGTCTCTACGTCTTCCGGTCTTAAACTGACGGAGTGTGCCTTAAACGTCTGCGTTCTTCTGTTCATCCTCCTGACGACCCTTTTCATTTAGCCTACAAATCTAACAAGTCCACTTTGGACACTTTCACTTCCCTCATTCACCACATTTGTAAGTCCTTAAACGCATCAATGAAATCCGTGCGTTGCGCCTTCGTGGACTATTCGTCGACATTTGATTCGGTCCCACGGTCTTTTCTACTTCACGAACTGGAAATACTTGGTTGTCCCACGCCCTTATTAGCATGGCTATCTGATTACTTTACTAACTGAACCCCGTCAACACGAATGGACGGTAAAACTTCTAAACCGTTGATTAACAACGCAGGAGTGCTTAAGGGTGCTGTTCTTTCACCGTTTCGGTTCTCTGCTTATATCAGCGACTTATCAACCGGCTCTCCCTGTCATCTGTTTAAGTAGGCTGATGGTGTTGCCTCTCCCAAGCCGTTTCGAACAACGATGATTTTCAAAGTTTTACAACAACGTATCTTCTATCTACGATTTCTTTGCACAAGCCGGTTTGAGTCTCAACACATCTAAAAGTTTCCAATGATTGTTCTCTCTCTGGATCAGCCTACCCATCCGAAAAGTCTTTCATCAACTCAGAAACACTTACTAGGGTTGATTTTGTGAAATATCTAGGAGTTACTATTGTTAAAATTCTGAAGTAGACTTTTTACATTTCCACATATGTAAGGAATCTCCGATGAATGTCATTTCAAATCAGGAAGCTCCGAAATTACGTGGCAAAACGACACATCGTCTCTCGATTTGTATACCAATGTTTTTCCAATCCTTCTTCACTATTCTCTAGTTGTATATCCAGGTTTAACTAAAAAAGACTTTAAAATTCTTCGCCGGAGGCTATCATTTATTAGCTGTGTGATCAGCACATGTCAGCATGTGAGAAATTTGCTCACAAAATTCTTTCACATCCCACGCATACTCTGCACAACGATCTTTCAAAGTGTCGCTTGCATATCTCAACGCGATCCACTTTTCGTTCCATACTCTCTAGAATCAATGTCTGTAGGAACTCCACTGTCCCATATTTTGCAAGTGTTTTGACAAACCGTGATCTTGTTTCAGCCGATTTCTTGAGCAAACTATCATAATGTGTTTTGATTATACCTCGATGAGTTTTATTTTTCAAATTTTTACCAGGTGATGCGTGTACATTTCCTCCCATTTTTATATTTTTACCGTCACTTTTTTGACTGAAATGCGACATTTTTCATATGCGAAATTCTATACAATACAACACAATACAAAACCCCTTGGTTCTGACAACAAGGTGGTGGGTTGTGGCGGAGTGAAAGACCATCTGTTTGGATCAGTTATTCTCCCACCTATTTCGTCCACTGAGCTGCTAGGTCGAATCAACCGGCAATCTGGAAAAACAAATGACTACTTCATCAGGCTTCTACCCATTGATCTTCCAGACATTTCAACACTTTCGGCTTGAGATGAGCGATGCTGCATAGCTCGCTGGGTCATGGAGGCACGAAAGGCGTCACACCACATCAAGGTGCAATCTCGTTGTGGGAAGCACGATTACGTAACGGTGTGGAGAACTAAAATCCAATGCGGTCAGCTATGCCTGTGGGATAAACCCCGCTAATCCTGTCCTACCTGTATAGCACGGTATTTTTAGGAAAATAGTCCTATCAGTGCTGGGTCCGGAGGGAGCACGCCGATTCTTCCGCCAACCGAAAACATTCTGTAAGCACAATCCTGTCAGCATTAATTGCTCAGAAGTATTCCCACGACTACTTGTCTACTTGTTACCTCGAGATCGATCTTCCTTCGAATTACTGCGCAGTGCACCAGTCAAAAGGGTTCCTGTCAAAAATCCTCTACGAACTTTATCCGTTTGCATTAATTCCCTGACAATGTGGTCGGTTAAAATAGTGCTGTCTTCGTTGTCATGGCACCACCACCAACTACTTTCGCTGCAGTACTTTAATGTGAATAATAGAAATGGACAATAATGTTCTCATAGAATTGTGAGTGCTGAGCTTAGATTTTAGGTCGCAACCGTGTCATCACCAGTCGATGTGACATCGTCGGTGCAAGTAACCTAAACGCCAGGCTCAACGACCGAAACCCCATGAAAACCAATAACCTGAGCTACGACTAACACAAATTTCCAAATCCATCACAATGGACAATGATGAGTAAATGTTACTCCTGACAGATTTGATTTTAGCGATTAATATAGCAGACCGATTCAGAGGATGGTACACAAAGTTCGTTATTGGTCCCACGGCTTCATCTGCAAATCACCTGCGTATCACTGCTGTCACCTCATTGTTTCTTACTACATTTGTCTAATCTTCTAGACACTGGATAGGTAGATACAGAACACCGAGAAGTTTCGTTGACTTACCAATCCGGATGGATGCAACAACTGAAAACTTTACGTGAAAGGCTTTTCGAGAAGATGGATTGCCAAAATTCATATTGCCGAATACGAACTGAGATCTCTCCAGGTCCACTCAAAGATGTGTGGTGAAATAAAGATGGAATAAGCATAATATCATCGAACTTGAATTAGGCAATCATAGCATGGCGAAAAGTGAACACCAAGACGGTATTGTGAATGTATATGCCTCTCCATAATTTTACAGTGAGTTCCCAATCCCTGTCTGGAGAAATGTTGATATCACATAGACCGGTCACAAACCTGAGTCAGACATCTAACAAAGTGACCGTGTGCTAAAATCGTGAGAGTAAATGTGCAAATCCTCATCTTCTGACACATATCTCACGAACCGTAGTCATCCATCATTAAACCATGACTGAAAATAACTTTGAAGACTTCTTCGTACTGCCAATCTGGCGATCAGATCTGTTGTCTTTTATTTTTTACTTCCTTTATTAATGAAAATGACAATACACATCGTTTTCCAGGAAGGAAGTCGCGGCCAACAGAGGGCTTCCAAGTGGGGAAGTTCACGGGCGGTGGGAGGATTCGAACCCGGGACTTCAATGTCCAAACGCCACGACCTCACCCACTTGGCCACCATCGGTCGAGGTACCCGAGAGATGCTTCTGCATTGATTTGCACTTTTTACAAGATCGAATAAAAACAAACGCTACCTATGAGTGATGAGATGAGCTTAGAACGAGCACAGAAAAAAAACAAAGCCACGATCAAAAACCTGATTAACAATAGGAAAACAAACATATTGGGTTCTTCTCGTTGAATAGGTGCTGCTTAGTATTTGGCTAACTTTCTGACTCGAAAATTGTACCAAATTCAAGTGATTTTGTTTACGTCTCCACAATGCTACATGCGGTACAAAACAGTTTCATAATTTCAGATACTTTTTATGCATGTGACTTTGTAGATGGCATTTGTAATAGCATAATTAAACATTTTTGAGTTCAGCCGGTTAGATGACCCATATTGGTATCTCGGGTATTGGAACAGACGCCATTTTGACCCCTCTAGTTGGCAAAGTTGAAATAGTCATACAAAATCGGACCCAAGTTAAGTCGGGGCAGTGAATCATGCGATCATTTGGTTCAATCGCTATTCTAAGGCCGACAATCAAATCCAACTAGAAAACGTTACCAGATTTGATGTTACTGTCACGTCATCAAACCCACATGTGGTTTCGGTTCGAGTTTCGCTTTTTACAGCCACTCATCTTGGTTGCCTTATCATGAAACTATCTATTCAACAGAGAATAAGAGAGTGGTAAATAATGGGAGATCAACTCTAAAATGATAAGTTGAAAGAACAATACTTCGAAGGGAGAAGATTTCTAATGCAAAAAATGACACCGATTGTGAGATCGAGTCAGATCATCTATTGTCTCCAAGCTTTGCCTACAGGTCTCCAACCTGATAGCTTAATTCTACATACACAAACCTATTCACTGGCTAAGGTTTTTATGCCGTTTTAGCGTTGGGATCAATCGACCGAATCGAATCATCTTCCGATCATTATTTGTTTCGAATAGCCACGCCCAACGAGTCAGGCTTTCTGTGTAGTTGCGCAACACATTCAGATTCCGTGTTTCTTCTGAGCATTTGACCCTTGGGTCCAGTAGCTTAAGACTAAAATCCAAACAAATTCCACCTATGCCACAAATGCAACGGCGTTCAAAACCCGAAGATTTCCGCACATATGACCTCAAAGGCCAAGTTCCTGAGTCTTACACCAAAACGGTTTTATTTCCAGCGGATGCCACCCTAGCCCCAAAGATGCCCAAATTTGTGATTATCGATCGAGGCTCATGTTTATGCGTAAACACTTCATCTGACATCGCACCAAGGGTAAATAAATCCGTCTGCATCTCCCAGTTCTTCCCATGTAAGAACAAGTTTCGATCTCGAACCAATCCAGTCATTCAAAAATTCAAAGCGCATACCACACAGGCTTAAACAGCCGCTCAGACGATCGAGAAAAGTTTGCAAATTACTCGGATACTCACTCACCCCAAACCAGACAATTTCTCGTTTGAGTAAACATCATTGCCACTATTTTCACTCGAGCATAGAGCTATTTCTATCAAGTTGAAAGGCGAAAAAGGGCAACTTCGACAAACATCACTTCCCGCGGTGAACTCGAAAGAAAGATCGTCGTAAGCACGAACTCGGCTTCGGCTGTTCGCGTACAGAGACCGGATAATTGAGACGCAATGCCACAGGACTATGTCAATGACCGAGTAGAGGCTGCTTTTAGATAAAAAAACAAAACAGAGATTGTCGGTTCATGGGAAATAGGCCTATGTTATGAATTCCGTCAAAAAATAAAGAGTAGGTCAACTCAAACCCGACCCTGACGAAAACCGGCTTGATTCTCGCACAAACATCTTTCGAAGGCACTAGGTGATTTGAGGAGTATAGTGCTATCAAACAGTTCGGACGCGATGCGTACCAAACTAATCACGCCATGATTTTCACACGAAGATCTATCAGCATTCTGGCAAATCAGTGCACTCACCAATTCACACCAGTCCTTAGGAATTTGTTTCCTAACCCACATTAACCCCAGGAGTTTTGTTAACTCCACCTGGCCTAACAGTTTTATTGATGGCATCTACTAGCTTTGTTTCACTTGTAGGCGTAAGTAAGTGGTTCACTGTGATGGCGGGCCAACTAAACTGATACCTAGTGTTTCGGCCAAAGCTCCAGCCTATCCTACCTAGAGTGAATCAAGGGTGGTCAGATTCCTGGATCCCTCGCTTAATCTCGGCTTCTATGGACCAGTACCCATAATCAGTCGGTAAAAGTTGCCACTGTCACCAATCCCAGTAGCCATTCCCATTTCCCTACGTCGCCCTATCTATCGCTATTTACGGGCATTTATCGGACTCCTGGTAAGCTGGCGTCAAGGGATTTACGTGTTTCATTGTACGTGGCACCTTTGGGAACGGATCTGCAAGCATCCATCATGGCATCTGACATCGAGGATATCCATCATTTTTTAAGTTTACATAGCAAGGAGTCCTGTTGCCTTTGAGTGCAGGACTTATTTGATCTGCTCTCAGTGTTCGCTGGACGTTCCGTTCTGGCCATATTTGGGTTGGAAGCTCCGAATGAAACTCATATTGGCGATCATAATCCATAATCACCTGTGGATGACTCGTGGTTTTCGTATTGGTGACGCCACAAACCAGGCCCAAAAAGAAGTAACCCCGGATTTGAGCACGCAGATTTGGACCGGAATGATTAACAATCCACGATTGATCTATGTCAGCGGTGACTTTTGGCAACTTGATCATTTCTGGCCCAAATCAATCAAGGCAGAACGGGCGCTTCACGTGGGATGACGTTGTTTTTCTCGGCAAAAGTCAGTAACTGCAGAAACAATCTGTGGTAGAGAAAAACTTGGATCAGGCAGTCCGCACCACAAGCCCCTAGGTACTAAAATTCAGATAAATAGTTTTCCCAACTCCACCTCTAAGTGCCTCAGCAAGGTCGTGGGTGGACGCCTCAGGCTCTGAGTCGGCTACTAGTCTCTAAATGCTCTCAAATTGCTTCTGCTGAAGAAGTCTTGTGTGCTGCCTTTTCGAGGCAGATACTCCCCCTGAAACATGAAGTTGAAAGTGATTGTCTGGGGCACTCTACGATGTTGGCTGATCTTCGATGATCGGGATAAAGGAGATGGCTAAACCCTGGGCCCCATCCAACCACTGGTGGCTTACCAGGCATATGAATGTATCCTCACCGTCATCTGTAAAAGAGGGATGTACTGGGACGATTATATGAACTGAGGACTAAGTCCCCAATCTCCAGTGAACTACTTAACCTTCGGGTTTTCCTAATGCCTTGTGAGTTAAACCACTTGGTCAAACGCTTCGAGTGAGGTTACTAAGTCAACCCTGTACTATGGTTTGAAAAACTGGACAGGATCAGAACAGCATAACAGAGACATGAATCTTGATGGATCGCTGAAGATGTTGCTACGGCTTATACAGTAGGTATCGTGTGTGTTTCACCTTCCTTTCCTCTGATTTCCTTCTTCCCCATGGTTCCCGTGGCTTATGGTCTGCACACAGAAATAGGGTGCTGAAAAGTTACTTCTTTTCTTATGTATATTCATGTTAACTGTATTGATCAGGCGGTGAACCAAGGTTTCTGATTCCGATGAAATGGTAAGAAGAAACTTTATTTGATTCCTTTTATGGTAGCTACAAATATGAAGTGGTGTGCTGGACAACGTGATAAGAAAGCAAATCTATGGATACACGTGCCGACTTTAGTCCATGCCAGCCCGAACTTACCGTCAGATATGGGCCCTCTGAGTACCACGGAAAAGCAACGCAACATAAAAAAATCTAAAACTTTCCATTTCTGAAAGCTGCCGCAGTCTTTCACACACAGACAACAGTTTCCACATACATGATAGCTTCCCAGATCAGTGTAAAAAATTTGAAACAGTAGGCTACACAATTTCGCAAGCACAGTAATATTTTTCTGCCGGAAGCCATTTTATTGTCCCATACCGGAAGTCTGTGGGCTCCTGCGATTTAGTTCGTTTTATTGTCCCTGAACAACTCTCTTGGTACATCAAATTCATCATTTTGTATCGACATTGTAGTTTATACAATCCATAAATACGCTGAAATATATGCACAGACCAACAGACAGCACGCGATGTAATCTGAAACTTCTCGTCTAATAGACGGTCACTCGTCTTTTTCAACTCTTCAGTCTGATCTGAAGTTCTGTTGATATGGTGAATGCGTAAATTAGCACCGTGATATCGTTTTAGGAGTTTTTGTCGCAACATCGTGAACTCAACATTCCACACTCTAAATTACCCGGACCAACGATGGATTGAAATTTACATTCGTGAACCATCGACCAGAATTGCGCATTCTTCATGAGTCGGTTAACGTTCCGTTTACTTCGTCGTGTACCATCTGTGGTCTTCGAACTTATTTTCAGCCTGATGATTACCTTTTGGTGATTTTGATGCAAAATTTGCTGTGTTAAACTCGGCAAATTACACTCGATCAATCGAGACGCAACCCTCATACTATACCTCTGTTTGTACGCCAAATGGTTTGTTACATGGAGAGTGTTTTAGACCAGTCTTTGTCAGGGTGTAAGCGATTTGCTCATTTACGGCGTCACTGTAAGCATCTGGATCAGACAGTAGAATTAAACGTCAGGCTTTTCTGAATAAATTGTTTTATTGCTGAATTTGTGACACTGGAGTGTCTCGTGTTATAGTCCAATCTATGGAGTCATGTTAGCCAAAAATGTTTTGTTTGATTTTATGTTTGTCAGACCAAATATTATGGAAAACCGGTCAGTTGATTATCACCGATCAAAATGACCTGAGTGTTGTTCCACTGTGGTAAGACAGTTCGTTGTTTTCGCGTTAACCGAGGTGATCCGTAAAACTTCTAAAATTTCCGGCAAACCTTAGTCATCTGTTCTGATCGGAAAAGATTTCGGTAGATCGTGACTCCAACGCTGGTCTTATTAGTAGATTCCCATTTATGGCCAAGTGTTGGTTGCCTCCTGGCTGATCGGATCACACAGTGCCAGTGATCATGGCGTCAACATCAGTGTTCTTTGACCGTCTCTCTCCTCACTTTGGCGTGTGTGACTGACTGAGTCACACAAAGAAGCCAGTGTAGCGTAGGGACACACGTACACGTGATTCTTGTCTGATAGCGAATCACATGTGCGATTGGCTCTACCGGACGCACCTGCGTGCGCACATGCACTATGAACTGAAACAGGGCTGCTGAGTCATCCTGGATCTAACGTGCACTTACACCATATCCACAGATGAGCAGCCCATAGTTCGATTCGGCAAAAGACGGTGTGCTCTGACCAGCGTAATGGCAATTCTGTACTGTTTCACGCGCCGCGACTTATGACATACAGCCTTGACATTGCATATTTTTGTACACATATTACAATACAACAATCGGGGATTTCAAACGTGTGCATCCCGAAGTCGAAGCAGCAGCCACCTGAGATCATTTTTTTCAACAATGGGCTGCGAAATTCTTCCCAAAAGTGTCGTACATTACCGGAGAATTGACCGAGAGTTCACGACAATACACCCAGAGGATTGGATTTTCCAACCTCGGTTGACCGGCGATGATTTAGCGGTCAAATTGGTGACGTTTCGATTTGAAGGTCGCGGGTTCGAATCCTACCACCGCCAGTCAACTTCCCTAATTGGAAGCCCTCTGTTGACTGCAATCCGTTTCCTGAAAATGATGTACACTGTGGTCTTATTATTAAAGGTCAAAAATAGAAGTTAATTAGTCTGAACTTGTGAGTAACCGGGATAGCTGGTAAGGGCTGCGCCTAAATCATCAGCATAGCCAAGTGAACAGCAGACACTAGGACCGACTTTGGCCAAGATATGAGTTAAAAACGAGGAGAATCATTAGATTGAAATCTTATAGAAGTTAGTTTGGAGAAGATTGCATTTAAATCAGGGAGATTGCAGGTATAAGTAATTTATATAACCCTACTGGGTCTGGTGACAGTGGAGTTAGTAAAAATTGGAAATAGTTGTGATTTGATCGATTAACGCAGTTGAGATGACAATTGCCGCGCACTCTGGATCTAGTGTAGATCGGAATGTGACTGCAACGGATGGAGAGGGTAATTGACCCCGGGGCACCAATCAATCGATCAAGTGCAGACGCCCGAAGAAGCAACAACAACTATTACAAAGGCTTCCGCCACAGACAGAGATGGCCTTATCAGCAAACAGACAGCACGACCGGAACCTAAATAGGCAACCCTAGAGCAACAGTTCAATTTGTCGCTCAGGATAGTCAGACGAACGCGGAGAGCGGCGCGCCAGAAAAATAGAGGCGAAAAAGCTCATTAGATAACTAACCAAACTCAGCATTGCTTGCCCAGTCAGAACATGAATTTCGAGTGAGTGGGCTTCGTCGAAGAACAAGGTATATGACTGAGTGGTGTTGGGGAAAGGGACGTGTTCTGTTTTGCGGTAAACACGATAGCCATTCGCTTGTCTTCTTTCTACCCTGGAAGTTTCAGGAAAAATGCACCACGGAAGCTAGGATATCCAGTGCTGAAGGGGAAACTGAATTACTAATTGGTTTGGATCACAAACACACTCATCCGGCAAATGGGGCCATTGGTTTCCCCGTGGTGGCCCACGAATCTAACGATTCCCTGTGGTGAATCTGGAAAAACCGAACCATTTGGGAACACTTTCGAGTGTCCTATTGAGTTGAGTATCTCTGACAAAAGAGATACTGACACAAGCAGAGAGACAACAACCTTCGACTTCCTGAAGCGCTTGATTCTTGTGTTAACTTGGGTCTCGTTAATTTGTATACTAATTAAAAGAGCTGCCTGTTATAAAAGGTTGTGGAAAAAACCTAATGGAACCGATATGCTTAATACTATTTTCTTACGATGGCATAAGCGATATCTTCTTGCACTAGTAGTGATTCCCATAGGCGATGTCTTCTATTTCTTCATTATCCAATTAGCAGAAAGTATTCGCGACCTCCGCCGTACTCGTGTAAGAAGAACCAAAGAACTGTAGGCTTTCAAATTAACCGTTTTCTTCACTTTCACTGTCTCCATTAAATGGAGTACAAAAAGATTTCAGAAAACAGTTCGACAGATTACGAATACCCATTCGAAGAAGACTGTTAGACTGTATTAAAGACAAAACCTTAAGCATCCCGTAAATTGTGTGATCTCTGTTATACTTGTGTCGAACGACCAATAACACATTATTTGCCTTGTCGTCCTGTGACCTATGTCTCCATTCGTATGCCAGATTTACGATTAGAGGAGTTATTAATCGGTACTATAGACATATCAGAACTGTCGGTGTTTGATTCTGCATAATTGACCGCGACAGCCGTGAGTCCACGGGGCCTAATTGCATTCTGATCTCATCCAGATGATATCCGCTTCTCTAGCGTTAAAGCCGGATGCAATCCGATTACAGTGGGCAGAAGGACGGTCGTTCGAGCTGCCTAAGCTTTTCGTTCGGGTTGTTATTTTGAAGACTAGAAATTTTGCATGACGCTGATCATGGCAGAATTAGACGAGGCGAATGCTGACCGAATGATTCTGAGTTTTCTCAAATATCAGGCGCATTTTTTTGGTCCACGAAACTGTGTTTCATCACCTGTCTCAATTTTTTGGATAGGACCCTGCCGAGTGTTTGTCAACCCAGAACCCGTTAGTGTACTAGAGGAACGGCTCCTGAATAGACAATCACTCTCTAGTGAGACAGTAGTCGGCGTAGCTTGGAACATCCAGATATTCGTAGCAAAGGTTTCTCCAGATTCCTCGACGGATGACATCGAGCCTGTCGTTTTTTCGCAGTTCTGACGTGTCGTCAGAAATGCGATCCTTCGAAATAAATACATCCGCAGGCCACCAACTCATAAGCATCAAACTCCCACTAAGGGCCCTAGATACGAAACGATTACAAATGTATCGTTGTACGGTGTCTCTCAGCGGGAGGAACGTTCAGAAGCGGCACACTTCGAAGCGTTACACCGGTTCTGCCAAAGTTGCAGACATAGGGAATTAGTTGGTACGTCTACGTATTTAGGTAAATTTGAACGTATTTCTTCTGTGGCTGTTACGCGTCGATTGAATTCTTTCACTGCTATGATTAGCATTGGAGATATCGAAAGACATTTCCAAGTTGATACATGTGCATTGTGCTCGCCATTCTTGAGGCGCTTGTCAGAAATAGTAAGAAAGTCTCTCACACTGGAAAAGCAGGCAGTAAGACCCAATGGAGAAGGCCTGGGAACAAGTATCCTTATTGATGAAGTTTTAGATGATGACCCAAGATAAATTCGGCTGGGAAACAATTCTGGGGAGTGATTTTCCATCTGCCAAGGAGTGTATTATTGGTGCATATCATCGAAGTATCATCTTCAACCTAGACAAGACAGCCCAGGCACCACGGAAAGGGAAACCTACACCGCGCACCGCGGAATTCATCTTCCCGAACCTGATCTGTCAACCTTTCGCATGTCAGGGCTGAAATTGGAGAATATCTGAACCTTCTGCATTCTAGTACTACTACTAGGTATTTCCTTAGTGATCGTTCGTGAAAAGTAGTGTCGTTTTTCTTTTCGTCCATCTTTTTCCTTAATTGCTGAAACAACAGTATACATCATTTTTAGGAAGGAGATCACGGTCTACATAGAGCTGTCAAGCGGAAAAGTTGACGGGCGATGGGCGGATTCAACCGCGCGACAAACATGTCCAAACTACACTACCTTGACCGTTCGATCACCGCCAGAATTTATTGCCACCGATTCAGATAGTTCTTTATCTCCCGAAGATCGTAGGCTAACATGTCGCAATTATCTCGACCTACGAGTCAGTCGATGTTCCAGTGCCAACGCACTTTTGTGGCACGTTCAACTCAAGTGAGCCACCCAAATTGTGAAATGCTGATTCATCTGAATTTGATGCTTGCATCACCTCCCTCAATCCACATGACCCAGAACGAGGTAAAATTGGTTCTGATCATATGCAGCAAGAAAGACCGCAACAATTATACAATTCTACGGGGATGGGAATACATTTTTGTTTGCTGGTATGCGTCAAGTTACACATTAGTTTTCTCTTATTGTTGCCGATATTTCATTTGAATCCGTCCCTTGAATCACGTGAAGTTTCTCGGTTATCCAAATAGACCGGAGTAAGAGATTACGACAGAAACACAGATTACAAAGGAATAAAACAGAAACGCAGGTTTGTACGTATTTTTAGTATGTGTGTGTGGGGGAGATAGTAACAGTGAGATATTGTTTGAGTTGTTCAACCTCTACCGAAGGTGCAGACCTACTTGGATTTACGCCAACTAACTATCCAATCATCGCCAAACTCTTCTAGCTATTTCCTTTACATGGAGAAACACTAGAGGTAAGAAGTACACACATTGTGGAAACATTGTACCTAACATAGATTTGTGAAACTACAGCCTTGTGATAAAATAGGCACTCAGGTTCACGAAAATTTGGTTAGTAAGAGACCGTAAATCTCCTAGTGCATCAGGGCTGTTGACGACAGCAGAGTGATGCGTATTATCAGCGTACTCACCGGTTTGGCATTAGAATCTCTGACCGTTTTGAGGAGTGATGGAGACATAACCCATTTGAACATCTTCTATTCTTGGGGAAAAAGTCCCAAACCGTTTAATTATCTTGTTTTGTCATTCGAATTTTCCCGTTTTGCTTGTCTGCTAGTTAGACAACAGGGAGAGAAAAACGATCTTCTTAGTGTCTTAAAAATCTGACGCATCTATTCTAACGATGCACTTTCGAACCGTATCGGTTACACACAGCCTAACAAAATAAAGCTCACAGTGGACTGTATCCTATCTTTTACAAAATTTTTGTTATCGATTTTTCGGTTGGGGCTATCCAAGTTGATCAAATAAAATTTTCATGCACGAATTTTGTGCAATGCAATTTCTTCACTGAGGAGCCATTTTTTCGTTCATCCATCTTTAGCTTTCCGGCAAGTCTGTCCGCATCGTTCTGAACTGACGTTTCTTTGTACTCGTTCGTCGGCTAACTTTTCTGGGTTTTCAAACCAGTGTCTAATTTTACTTGTCCTATGACATAGTTACGGGTCCTTTTAATAGTAATCCTCTACTATGACGACCAGGGAAGTCAATGTACTTTTGGTTCAGCGCAAATGTTTACTAACCGCTAGCCAGATTATCGGTGGTTCTCAACCCACGAATGGATTTCAGTCCAACACATCGTAGATCAAGAAACGTGCATGCGCAAGGACAAAGACAACTCGATTTTGAAGGGACCAACTAGGTACACACACACACACACATACACACACACACGGAGTTGTCGGGATTTTTTTCTTTTTCGTCTAAATCATTTTCTGTTGTCTGAGTGTTTGAACGTTTCGAAAGGCCAGATCACTTGGCTCAATTTTACGAGCTGCCCACGCTTGGACCGGGAACAACATTTATCGCGGAGGTGGAACGTACGTATGCGAACCATCTGGCATGATAATATTGTATCCATTTTTTTCGCTGGAATAGCGGACAGACGAGTTCGGGGTTGGAGGACTGAACACATTATTTCCAGACAAGATCATTCATTTCACCGTACGCATAAATTTTATTTTAATTTCTTTTGGTCTATTTTATTCCGCTGATGTAATTTCAAACGAGCTAGAGGGAACAAGTGAAATGCATCAGAGCAACTGGAAACCAATCGGAAGCTCTCGTCTAATCAAAATATGATTGGTTGACGCGCATTGTTATTTCGTTTCCCTATTGGTACTCTCTCTTCGCATTTCGGAGCGTGTTTCTCGCTCATAGTTAATCGAAAACCAATGTGACCAAGAGAACGTGATTAAAATTTCAGCGGATTATTTTATAAACGTTAGAATTTGTTGATTGTGATAATAAAACGTGCATATTTGAAAATTCAAGATTAGTTAAGTGTATAATCCCAGATTTACTCCGATGGTAAATTAGTCAGGACAAAATACCGATCCGTAAACTATACCACACTAGTCAGGCCCTAGGCATCTTCGTCTAAAGTCCAAAGGTCGAATGCCGTTGGAGGAAAAAACTGGAGAAACTAATACTGAATTTCGTACTTGGTACAGTATTATGTCCCAATTGAAACGCATCTGATCTTAGTATTTCTGAAATAATCATCTGCATTCTTTGACCCTCATTTTGTACCCCAGATCATATCATTGAACCTCGAAACCTGTATCCACATGTGGCACCTACTAATCAACCATTTTATATTTAAACTACCGAAGAGTATTTGTTACCAGTAGTACAGTTCGCACAGAAATGGGTGAAAATATGCCCTGGAAGCAATTAACCAGTTTCTCTGTTATTTCCGATCATGAGCTATGCGTACCCGTTACTATCCTGTCCGGCCTTCCCTATACTTGTACACTCCTTTGTTCGTTTCTCACTAGCATCTTATTTGAAACGTTAGGAGCTTGAATGCATGATAAATCCTTTGATGAGCGAAGTTAGTGACGCTAGGAACAAATACGGATAGGGTTTAAGAAAAATTCATGTCAAGGAGTTAGATACTGAATCATTTCCGATGACAGCCAACTTTCGTTAGAATGCGATGAGTTTGATGAAACGAGAAAATAAGGAGTTAGCAATCGCAGGCAACATATTAGTGCGAGAAACCAGCCGCGATAGAAAGTTGGATCAAAATGCCTATCGATTGTTGACAGTTGTATAAGTGAACAAAATCAAACTGACCAATCAGCTGCCAGCAGTGGATCGAAGCAACGAAAACAAACTGGTCACTTGGTGTTGATGAGTGCTTCATCTCAGAGGAGCAATTTTGGCCAAGCCTGAGGAAGGCTTAATACACATAACCTGGCAGCTGAGAGAGACAGGCCTAGGAGACAGCTGGATCAATCGCTTTTATATTGGAATTAAATTATGGACATCACGCATCCGTTTTGTCACTAATGGAACAACATTGGTTATTGATAGTCCAATTTTTTGAAGGATCCATCAAAACAAAGCTTTGCAAGCGAGTGTAGTGTACAATCAAAAACTAACTGATCACGTAGCGACAATTTCAAGTGGACGAGAGCGAAGACTTTAGAGCGAACCAACTAAAGGCTTTTTATCAAGTACAGTCTAGCAGTTCGGAGTAGCGATTGGATCACTACTGATCGGAAAACAGTGAATAAGCACGCACTTGTGATTTGATAGACAAGCAAATAGACAAGCCGTTCTAATCAATGGGTACATCTGTCATCTCCGAGTTTTGAAGGAAACTCTTGGCTTTTACTTACCTAATTAAGGAAATGATAATGTACGCCATTTTTTCAGGAAGGGGGGCGAGGCCAAAAGAGAGCTGCCAAGTGGGGAAGTTGATCGGCATTGGGGTTTCGAACGCGCGACTTTTATGTCCCAACGCCAAGGCAATATCCGCTCGACCACCGACGGCCGTTAGGGTAAAACTGATAGCTCTAGATAACTGGCAAATATCAAAAACACACCAGATCAGTTATGGTTTACAATATAAAAGAGATTTAGTAAAATCAGTCTCTTATCACGACAGAAATATCTGTTCTTTTGATACTTCATCGTCGGATGCAGAATTGGATTCTCCAAAAAAAGTAGCCGCATGCTCTAAGCAACTTCCACTACCTCGCAATCGTTGTACTGGCCTGATCTGTCAACGAGTTAAAAGTTCGAGGGTTCAAAATCTACGTGCCAAAATCCACAATGAATGGTCGTCGTCGCAACAAACGAACTACGATTAGCCTGGCTGAAAGATACCGTTTTGAAATGGAAACAATGTGACACATCGGTGACAGTATACCGAAATCTACGATGTTTCTCATTTACGTCTGCTTTTCTGTTACTCGATCAGAGAAAAGTTTATAATGTTTCAAATCATTCGGTATCGTCAAACTACGACTTTGCATGCAAATGCCAGACGCTAACTTGTCTATTCATCATCAGGAGGAGTAGGCGCTTGATCGATGAACGCTGTATCAGCTTAAGATCGGAAGAAGTCCAGACAACGATAGAAAGGATTTTCTCTAAGGTAGCAGTATGACTACTAGATTTAAGGATTGGAACAATAGTGACCGGCATGCAGCAGTCAGGAGTAGAAGACAAACTTAACGATGTGTTGATTAGAGAAGTGAATTCATCCATCAGAGCCGTAGGATCGAGCCTTGGAAGAGATGAAGACCGACTATCAGGACCAAGCCTTATGGTAATTTTTGTGGTGCGGAGAATTTTAAACACCTCATCCCTAGAAAGAGTGTGATTGGCCGGTCATCGCCCTGTACAAATGTGACTTGGTAATAGGTAGACGGATGCACGAAAGCCCAATTAATACTGTCGACATCCCCGCAGCATTTTACGTGTCCTTACCTGAACAGCTGTTGAATGCCTCGCCATATGGATCTGTTGTTGTTAGCATTCGGGAGATGATTAGCGAACTTCGTATCAACATGTTTGATTTTCGCATTTACTAGGGTGAAAATATATCGCCCACGTGAAGTGTCATCAGACTTGCAAACATGTTCCTTTCGTCTACTTAGGGATTTCAGTAATTGGAGTGAGATGCAGCAAAGATATTCAAGGCGACAGCGAATATCACAGACCACTTTGGCCATCTCCATGGAAGGATTGACACTATCATTTAGTATCGGTTTAAAAAAGAATAAAGTAAATGTTTGAAAGAGTTCTTTGAAGAAGAAAAAAAAGAAAAAAAGAGGAAGAAAAAAAAGAATAAGAAGAAGAAGAAGGAGGAGGAGGTTCTCGTGGTGAACATTACGTGTGCCAAATTGGATTTGGTTTGTTTGTTTAGAAGAATCGAAAGGAGACAGAGCATATTTTGGACCTCAGTAGTGGCAGACAATATTCACTGGTTGAAATAGGCGGGTGTAGATCCGGGGAAGAAGTTCAAACTGGTCTGCACCGACTTTATTTGAACTGAAATTTCCTCTGGCGGCCTGTCAGGTCAAGTCCCGACAGTGGTACAGTCCACGGATGGCTGGAATCAGCCACCGTACTATGTAGACTATTCTAAAGAAGGAGATCAGTGAATGTTAGACAGAGAAAAATGAAGAAAGGTTGTAGTGCCGCGCTGTAAGCTATGTGGGCCTTGTATGGGTTAGCCTTAATCATACTGTTGTAATGGGAAAACAAGGCATAACCGTGAGTTACCAGGCAATCATTTCCATTCACTGAATAAGCATTAACAACCGCAGACTAGCTCGACCAGAGGGACTTCATTCATATTTCCGCCTCACCTCCAGTCTTCTTTTCGTTCCAAGTTCTGTCCTGCTCGTGTAGTTTGACGTTGTCGATCAGCAGGAGTGAATCTGCAACATCCAAGTTCGGTTACGATTGTTGTACACAGGGGACACAATTTGTGAACACGATTTGGTGACTGGAATCCGAGGGACAGGTGAGACATTTTCCTGAACAGGAAATAGATGTTGGTGCTGAACAATGCCCCGAAACGGATATCTTGACCGGAAGTGTGCATTTAAGAGCTGCCGATCAAGCAACACGAGTGCTTCTTCTGCATGATATAGATCTCTGAGAATGACAGCCTATCAGTCTTTTAAGCATCAATAATTCGAAACGAATTCGACTTCGAAAGACGACCACAGTGGAGCCAAAAATCCATCAAGAAAAAAAAACGATGACATGGAATTGTAGCGCAGCCAATCAAAAGGTGTACGACAAATTAATTCTGTTGAGGCACTTATCTCTCAAATCTTTGAGTACTTTTTGTTTAGTCGCAAAACTCGGGGAAAGCATTTTTTGTAACTAACCAAACAGATTACGAGCAGAAGGAACTATTCCATATTTTACAAAAACGGAGTTGCTGAGGACGTCCACAGAGGGAAACCTATGTCTTCCCGTGAGCGGGAGATGATTGGCTTTGTACGTGGTTCGCAAGTTTCCACAAAAGCATCATCTCGGTAGACAGATGAGAGAAGGAGATGTTATAAATTGATATTATAAAAAATAATACGAAAATGTAATGGAGAAAAGGATAACTGTTTGGGCCATCGTCAAAGGCTTATCCATAACAAATCTGACGGGATATTTTGTCTACAATGAGGTGGTCAACTTCAAATATCCAGCCATAATCAGACCGAGTGGCCTAATGTCTCTGAAATTTGACTTACAACGGTGCTTCACAAATTCGAGTCCCACCGGGGAAGCGGAAGATACAAAATACTGACAATTCATAACAAAAATGAACCAATGGTATAATGTTTCCGTCGTATAAATACATAAATTGTAAATCTGACTCGAACTGGTTCCCGTTCTGCTGTGGTTCTCTTTTATCTTTTATCTTTTATTTCCCTTATTAATGAGATAACAATGTACATCATTTTTCAGGAAGGGGGTCGCGGCCAACAGAGGACTGCCAATTGGGGAAGTTCACGGGCGGTGGGAGGATTCGAACGCGCGACCTTCACACCCAAAAGCCACAACCTTATCCGCTAGACCACCACGTAGACTGGGTGGAAGCCAAGTCCGTACTTAATGGTAATTCGTGTCCGTTCGTTACCGCGACCAACCGAATTCTGTCTACTAATTACTAGTCTAAACACTACAATAGGCCTTGCTGGTGTTTCCTAGCCGGCCAGACTATGACGCACTAGTACGCAGTACTTGCTTGGTTTTCGATGACCATTTGAACATCAATCTCGTGAGCAATAAATCATTTAATCAGAGTTGTACCTTCCTCCCAAATTCCAGGTCGAAGATCCTATCACTAGAACAGTTGAAATCTCTCACTGATCTCGGGCGGGGAGGTCTCTCAGGTTCCTCAAACTTAAGTGCTAGTAATCGTAATGTCGAATCAATTTTTTGTCGATCCCACACAGTGATCCTATCCAAACAGATATAAAACTCAAATGTAGTGTTGAGTTTTGTTGCCGGGCAGAGCTAACTATTTCCTGTTTATTCCGCCCATGGATTATCTCGCTAAAGACCTTTTTCTAACCGTTTCACCTGACTCTAAAATGAGAATACTGGGAAAATGAATTTGGAATACCACAGACTGAGTGAAGTGAATGGGGAGAGGGGTAGACAAATGAGAAAGACAAGTTAATTCATCATAAACTGGACTTTGTACAACCGAAGATAGTGGATTTGATATTGTTCTATTGTGTGATTTCCATGCTGCCAGTTAAAACACTAAGCAACTTAGCAATAAACCATTTCTAGCTAGTTTGCATGCACCGGAAGAAGTTATCACAAAACCATGCAGAACAACATTCCTAGAGTCTGGTAGAACTAATCAGCCAAAGCACGTGGACCGGAGAATGGATTGACACAAAACTCATCTGCTGATCTGGTCCTGCGTTGATTTGTCGATCCGGTGATGAATGTTCTAATCATCACATGATCGTTTAACATGACACGTGACTTCTGCCATCACGATTTGCGGCCGACAACTTGTGGAATAATAGCGAAGAACTAATGAAATGATCCAATTCCTGAATTTTATCATTTCATCTACTATCGTTTGAAAGGATGACAGATGGTCAGCATTTTGAAGCACAAAAAAATGGATGGGAAGAAGAAACCTAGTCAGACTTCGACTAATCGGTCGCCCCCATTCCCGCTAGCTCTAGTGAGAACATCCAAGTCGAGCAGATGTTCGTTTATTAGTCCAAAGCAAATCATTTATATTGATTTTCTCCGGTCAGCATTCACTGATCGATCAGAATGGTGGCTTATTCCGCCGATCGTTACTAGATAACCTTATCACGCGGCCTATTCGCTCAGCTTATCGTCTTGCATAATCAGCGTGATGTGGTCACAGTTGTTGTGACTGTTGACCAGTACATTGGATATGCGGATCTTCATCAACGACCTTTAAACCCGAACTCCTAAAAGCTCACTCATTGTCGTCCCCGTTAACAGACTTCCGAAATCAAGGATTGGTTAATCTAAATATAAAACCCTTCATATGGTTGTTTTGGTGTGCACTGAACCACCGATTTACTCATTTACAGAATGCGAAAGAACGCCCACCCCTAAGATACCTGAGTTACGGGTTAACTGAAATCACATCTATGCGTCTGATGACTGTGAGAATATTGATGAAAATTAAACTCATTGTGAGAAAACCAGTTGATTTCTAATCAGCAACTTGGATTTCCGCAAATGGTAGCCACAAGGATTCTGACTATTGGTGTTTATAACCAGTGCACAAGTATTGCTGGTAGTCCGTCTCCGGTACTTGTCACGATATGTTACAGACTAAGAAGGTGGAATTTTTTATTGCCCTAGCAATTCTTTGCACGCATTTACACACGGTTCCAGTTGGGTTTAAATACGAACACCTGGACGGCATTTTCGATCGAAAAAGCGCATGCTGTCGTCTTGGAAAATAAGACGCATAAATTATCCTTTAGGTTTTCCCTTGTCATTCACGTCTCAGATAAGATGCGTCCCCTAGACTCTGCTCCTACTCTCGAAACCATCTATCAAATTTTACTTCGTCGATCAGCGGTACTACGGGACTGAGGTAGTTGACTACTGACACTCCCCACCGGTTATTTCTCAAAGGTGACCATGCGTGTATTGATCGTGTTTTATTCAAAACCGCCGATCGAATTCCCCACTTGGCAGCCCTCTGATGATTACGGGCCCTTCCCGAAAAATGATTGACGCTGCTCCTTAGAATCTCATTTGAATCGTTAGGACCGTGAATGGATGGTAGGTCCATTTAAAAATCACATGGTGATTCGTGGGACGAAGGAACGCACTAGTATAGGGATGGTTGGACAGACTAATGCCGGGTACGCATACCTGAAGAGCGGCAATAACCGCGAAACCGGCCTTGTGCTTCCGGGAACATTTCATTCATCCATCCGTATGGGAAATATGCTACTGAGAAGATGTACACGGTTATTTCGTTAATAAATCAGCGGGAAGATTGATCCTCGCAGGACTGTCATTCTCGGACCAGCTTACCCAAATCACCCGACGAAAATTGACGTAACTGGATTCGGTCGTGTGCTAAAATATTAACTAATCCACAGCCCTTGATTGGGAGAAAGCATTTTTTGTCTCAGTATTTATTCATCGTGCGCAACAATCATCTGGTCGCACGGTAACGGTCACATGCATTTTTACCGTCCGAACTGTTGAGATTTACACAATAACGATGGGCTAGTTATCGCCCTTTCAGCAAGTAAATTCAAATCATGCGCGGTTAGAATCGGCTTGCCCTGATCCAGATGTTTGACCGAATGCGAGTTCAGGCTACGAGCGGGTTTCAAAATTGCTTTGATTCGGTAAGGTCATTCATGTGACAATAAGGGTGGTTCAGGTCTGGGCAATAGGGCCGTCCAACAAGCCCGTCGTCACTCAGGTGAATGAAGCACGGTCTAAAGAACTGAATGATTGCAAGCCCGTTTGCCCTTACTATGGAACGGAAAAAACGGTTTGGTTTTCGTAAAACGTTCAGAGACGAACAAGGGCGGTCCAACAGACTGGGTACAGTTGAGCAGTAAGCCCTATCCTGCTTGTACCTGTATAAAAACCATCGTGCTATGGGGCCAGAAACCGCTTGATCGTTCTCGTTCGACTAGGCGGGCTGGAAATGAAATAGTCGAGACGACCAAGAGGTAGCCACCACGAAATCGAGATTAGAAAATACGGAAGGTTATCGTAGATGTTCTTTGCGGACCGAGCGAGGATAGCTCATCCAAACCGAGGTCATGACTGCTTGTTGGTAAACTGACAAATCATAATTCAAGGCAAACCTTTGGCTGTCAATCGATTACCATTGTTTTTGTGAATCCACTGATTGCGTCAGATTTCATCGCTATCCTGTCAGACCTGTTGGACTGGGAATAACGGACGTACAAAAACCAGGGAGTACTGTTTGTGATCTGCTCCATTCCCTCCTACAGTTCGATTAAAACGCTTTCAAGTAAACTACCGAAGCAAATCGGATATAAACACGTATCCAGGCGGTAGATTCGAGGAGCAAGAAAACGCGAACCTTATCGGCTGATCCAACTTAGGGAATTCCACTTCCGTCAGGACACAAACAAACAGACGGAAACACAAGTACACGACGTCACAAATTAGACTAATTTAAGCATCCATAGACTTACACTAACCAGTAGGTGCTTGATTGTCTTTTGAGTTACTCTGTTCTGTTCACGTTGACTAGAACCCTAACGAGACGGGATAATGAGCATTGGATTTTTACGAGAAGGGAAAATGACAATAGACAAATGAACGACAACAGTCATAGGACGAGATTTTGGGCAATGAATCACATGTTGGAATATTTTATCGATTAGGGCTGGCAAATCAAAACCGAAAAAAGCTAAGCAACGAGTGTAATCAACAGCACATCGATTTACCAAGTTGAACTCAAGCTTTGATTACCAAATACAGTAGAGTAGGTAAATTTTGCCTACCGGAATTGATGCGAGAAGTTGCAGGTGAATAGCAAATCAAAAGTGACAGAACACCCATTCTAATAATTCGCACGATCACGTGGGAAGTGCGGTGAGTTTTTTCAACCCGCTTTTCTTTCTCAGGGCTTCTACTAAAGGCCAAAAATTGACATTTATTGCCCCAAATAGTTGCATATGAGACTACGACTGGGCTGTGACTAAACGTTTGTTCCCATTGTATGCTGTTGTTTGAGAAAATGGAAGACATCGTTTAGATATCCTGGCTAGCCTCCGTAGACAGACGACTTGTGTAAGATAGCAAAGGAAGTAGACTAATTGTCATTCAAAAGTGGTGTGTTTCAACCAAGACGTTGAAGTTTCCATCTCGCACATGATTTTCACAGTTATCAAGTTCCACACTTCCGATCGTTGTACCAACAAGAGGCCAACACATTCTAGTTTCGATAGAATTAGACGAAAGCCACAAGCCTGACAGTGTCATCTGGAATGGTAATTCATCCTGCTGTTTAGGCGTTCTAGGCCTTGCGATGCGTCAGATACAACTAAGGTGTCCACATATTCTCTGACAGTTTTCAAAAGCCAGTTAGATCGCTTTAAAACGATGTTCAAGGGTTCCTTACGTTGACGGCCAGTTTACGGTACACGCGCATTTGAATTGGACTCGATGCACGTGATGAACGGCCCGGTCAGCACATTCGTGAGATGTACTTAGGCCCGCTGTTGTAGGCATATCACTAGCCCGATCTTGCGTGACCGACATACCTAGGGAGTTGGGACCAGTCGCGCCTGTCGAACGGACACGTGTGTCTCCCCCCGCCCCGGCCCCTCGTTTCGGAGATAACGACCTATGTGTGACACTGTTGGCGCGACTTGCGTTCCACTCGCTTTATGCGAGGAGAATGACACACGGCTAATGCAGTAACGTATGCGGTGGACAACCGTGGGAGAGGGCCGTAAAACCTGTGAGAGGCGTTGAATGGAAGTGAAGTATTATTACGACATGTCTATTCAGTCTACTGACTGGAATACCGGAACATGTGGAGCGTTCCCGTTTCAACATACGACTTGGTAGGTTTCGATAAATGTTCGATAGATTCAAAAGTGAAAAATCATCGATCGAACTGGCATTCCAAACTAGGTCTAGATCCTACGTGCATCACGACACTGTACAATCTTTCTCAGATCATCTACGAAACTGTTTCGCTAGATATTCCGGTAATTAAGTTAAATGGGAAAACCAAAATTTACACTTCCAAATGATAACGCGAAGTCAGTTGATTACATCCACCCGGTCTCTCCAACTAGTAAACTAGATTCCTTAGGTGCAATTCATTACCATGTACAATTACCTGTGCAGGTTCGAATTCATGGCGGGATCGACGAATTTCAGTTAGGCCTGAATTTCCTACCTGTATGATATAATTGTCGAAACAGATGAAAAACAACAAGTGATGTAACTGCACATCCTCACGACTGATCCACTCCGTGAGTGTAAGTTTTCAGAGAACATGATCTCTGATGAACGAACGGCATGCCAAAGGATTTCTAGAACGGTTTGACGAAATTGCAAGCTCAGTTTGCCCTTGGTCGACTCCAAAGTTGAAAAGTTGGAACTAGCAAAGATTCCGTTCCAGTGTACACCTCATCATCATTTTGTCATGTCCAAGCGTTCGTTTATACGGCTGGTCTAATCGGACAACTACTCGACTGCATTGGCAGTGTATCCAGACGATCACCACCCCACTACGTAAATCATGGGGTCAGTGGATGATGTCATAGTCTGACTGACGACTCTCAACTTGGTCACTGTCATGCCGTATTCCTTTTCATCGTTTTCATTTCGACCTGGCGACAATTTGCTTAACTCAACTTTAACACGAATGACTCAACTGATCGTGCACTTTAAACGCTCTGATTTTGGCAACTAGCTCACTCGTATGGCCAAGTATTTCGATCGATTCTAGAGTTTCACGGAATCTAGTAGTTGATCACGGTGACCCGTAAAACAAGCGAAATTGTTTGCCGTGACAGTTCACACGTGAAACGAAAGCACAGACTAAAATTATATCCGATAAATGAGTGTGTTCATCTCGTGTCCAAGACGCGCAATCAAAACGATGAAACTATGGCAACATCAGAAACCTAACGGCCAGCTTTTTCAAGACAAGTCATACGAGGCAGCCAACTAGCAGTATCGGGTACATATGATAACCACCAATCTGATCTACAATCGAAAAACAATTTTCAATGTACCTAATAGGTCATATAAATGGACCCAAGCGAGCTTTTCCAGATAAGCCACACCAGAAAATCAACCCCGCCACCCAAAAAAGATTGGAAAAAATTTGTACTTTTAGTTTTTATTGAAGAGGATGGAATTGGGACATGTCATTAATAATTTGCATGAAAAGGCCAGCTTTTCGGTACCTTTGCCTCTAAACGAACTCATACAAGTAGTTGTCCACTTAACATCAGTGTGTGCCGCATTGGCGTTTATTTTGCATCTTGTAGACGTGCCAAAGAGATTCGATGGTTTGTGTGTGAGCTCAAGTCTTTGGATCAACAAAGCTTTCGGTATGATTAGCCGTTTCATGAGTATAGTTCATGTCAATCATGGTTTCAATTCCCCGGTATGATGCCCACATATCGGAGATGTTGATTGAGCCGGGAGCAATGCGGGCCTGGATTGTGTCCATCAAAGTGGCCGCAGTTCGATCTGGTACTGCATACATGAACGCCTCTTTAGTTGCCTGGCAGATCCCTCCAAAAATCCATTGCTGGGGAGGGAATCGCCCTGCGTGGTTTTCACGGCGTTTCATCGATCTCGACGAGTACACCTGGGCGACCGAAAACTGTTGGAGCCGCCAGGCGCGAAATTCGCGTAGAAAGTTCTTCCAGTCAACAGCGGTCGTGTGGCTAATAGTTAATGCCATGAGCATGTGTGTAGCGGGTATGACATATCCCACAGCGGCTATGACCCACTACCACAGGGAAAGGAACTCGGGAACTGTAGCCGTGATAACTGGAGTGGCATAGAGCCACCTAAGTTCCCAGTAGTTTAGGTGTGGTAACGAGCCAAGCAAGCAGTAAAACAAGACGGGAACACATTTCAGCGTGATATCCGAACTGACGGTTCGCTATGATCAAACCTGTCTGATTTTTATGAAGGGATGAACTTTACTACTTAACGACAGAGTACTGAATATTGAATGTTCACTTTTAGCTTTCATCTAGACTAACCGGATATTAGATAGAGCAGGTAGAGGCTCTGAGTTTAGTGTGGTAGAAAATGTTGGGAAATTAAGCGAGTAGAACTGAAAATCCATTCAAGATATTTGGATGCATTCACCATTTGTCACAGTTGAAAAGAGAAACATTCCGTCTACGGTAAGTTCTGAATGAATCTTCTAAAGTTTGACGCGATGAAAATAGTTTGACACTAGATTACAACGAAACGGTTGAATAGTTTTGACGGAAAAAAAGAACCGGAGGACAGGTGATTAAAAACTATCGGGAAATCGATAACAGTTTCCGGAAGTACATTATAACAAAAAACGATGAACAAGCTCAGTTTCGATGTTTTGTAATTCCACCACAAAGGATGTTCTGTCAATCAGACAAAAAATGAACATGAAAATTCACGATCCTCGAATGACGTCAAACTGTATGAATATGTTTTGTTTCAACTGTCATCCGGTATAAAGTTTGCTTTGGAGTGTTTAATCGGCCAGGAAAGCTACGGAACAACATCAAACTGGTTTTTAGCACGCGGGAACTTCGTGTTTAAGCGAATTCCGACAGTCTCCACTGCTGTTGAGATACGGCACTTGGCCGACGTGAATTGATGACCACGGACCTCGTATAGGGCATGAAAGGCTTGTGCTACATTTACAGTATAATTAGTCTGGAGTGAGGATGAAACCATAGATTTCCCAACCTTGAATTAATCAAGTTATTGCACTTGTTTACTTTGATTCGTTCAATTTTGAAAATAATTTGATAATCGGGAAACAATTCGTGCCGGACAGTCGAAAGCTTTGACCTTTCAAATAGACGAGATCGGGGACTGAAAAGTGGTCGAGGAACTTGCAGAAAGACAGATCGCACACGCGGATTTAATGGAAGAATGAACTGATCAGGCTACAAAATCATTTCCCGTACTCACCGGAAGCCTTAAAGTATCTATCATTTAGAAATAGGATATTCATGGTTTCAAAAGCTGCTTGACGGCGGACCCATCCAAATACGTCAACGATGCTGTTATCAGGTTGGGAAACATGCTGACGTTTGAATTAAGACGAGAGGCGGAAGTAAGAATACTGATTTTACTAAAGCAATGAGTTTTCTTGATCCAATGAATCACAAAAGAAGAAGCAAAATTTTCACGTGATATAAACATTTCGTTTTACTCTCATCAAACTGGAACGAAAACACTGATAATCTGTTGGAGATAGATGCTGACGAACGCAAGCGGGTAGAGCTTGATGAAAGATGTCCGTACAATTCTCGACGGTATGGACTGAGATAGACGGAATCGAGTTTGTATCAGGTAATGTGAAGAAAGAGTAAAATTCGGAATTAAACGATTTCACGCACGAAAAACTGACCTGTGCACGTTGATAAGCGTTGCCTCAGTGAACATTTGGGCTTTGTGACCCGATGGAAGTAAAGGCTTTTTTGTTTGACGAGGAAGCCAGAGATTTGACCTCAGTGCTATGTCAGACCACGGAATATAGGCATCACCGATACTGACAGTCACTTCAGTAGGTCGTCTGACGGTCACTGAGTCGACAAGTTATTCGTCCTACTTTAAGTCAGTACGGAGCAGAAATGCAACAAATTGAGGATGCGTAAGACAGTTTGACTGATTTTACAAAAATGACATATGGGCTGTCAATAATAGTATATGCATCTAACGGTTGAATAAATAATTTGCTTTAAATGACAAAGCAATACAAGATGACTCGTCCAGACTGCAATTATATTTTTGTATAATTGATTACCCTGTCCAATGTTGTTCGACAGAATCCCTTGGATACTCTTTGGCTAACAAATTTCGTTTTATAGACTGTTCCCCAAATTGTACGTGATCACTAAATAGAAATTTTCCGCACACCGATGAAAGGAGTTCGAAATAACTCTCGCTTTCATCGTATTGGTAAGAGAAAAGTAAATTGTAACAGTGTTTGTTATTTCGAATCGTCCTTCGCATTGGTTGAGGAAAAAAATTAACTTGAAACGGGACAGAGAGTTGTGCGTTATGCCTTTATGAAAGGCAAACAGTTTGAACTAAATAGGACCCAGAGTTTTAAAAGCAATCAATTGATGTTTATTTGACAAACAATAAAGTATTGAGAACTTATCATCTAAACGGTAAGAATTTGAAAATATTAGTTTGGTTTCGTGGTCCCGTTGTACCAATAACTCCATATAATCAATGTCATTTGACACAACTATTTCTCCTCTATCAATAAGACAGATATTCTGAGGGTATGAACTAACAAAACGGGACTAGGTGAACGAAAATGGTGTGGTCGAGAGGAGTCATATGAGTCCAAGGTGACCGTAATTTGGCAGTACAGGGGCATCTCAAGCGAAAAGCTTGGGTTCGAACCCTGTATACGGCGGGTGGAAGTTCGGTTGAGAGAAATCTTCGACACGGTGACATCCGAATTTAAGTTTAATTGGTTCATGCTGGGTTTTTGAGTGAGACTTGCGATCCAAAATGCAACCCAGCGCAAGAATACAAAAAGAAAAACAATAAAATAAAATAAAATTATCCAATGAACGTGGCCGATGACTGAGCTCACATTAAGCCATATATCCGTAACAATTCTTGATATATATTTTTTTGAACTAGGCACCGCTTATCCAGGGCAGTCGATTGGAATGCAATCAAAAAGAACATAAAAATCGATCGCAGCAGTAAAAAATACAAATAATAAAGCACTTTTAACCATTACTTTATCAGCGTAATAAACTGAATTGCTGTCTTGTACTTAATTGAGTTCTAGTTTCTTCAGTGAACAGCTGCCCTCAAGCTAAACAGTCATAGGGTCACCCATGTCATTGCCGCTATGCTCGTCGTCATCCGAACGATAATCGTCATTGTTCCGCGTTAAACAACAGAGCAAGCCCACTGACTACTAACTTTTCCCAAGAGTTGTGTGTTCCTATAAAAAGAGTGAATAGGCAAGGAGAACAGGGAGTAGACTTACACACGCGGGAAAAGATTACAAAGCTGCAGTAGGCAACACACCAAATAGCCTAACTGTGCAAGAGGACTGTTCCAGCCATTCTCGTTCAACAGAAAATGACAACACGATCACCAGTGTTCATGGTTCACTGTCATATCCTCCAGTGTGTCCAGCCGGCTAGTTGACAGGTCTTTCGCACCCCAACCACGAGGACGCGAGACACCTACTCTACCTAAGTTCGCTGTACATTTTCTCATTCTACATTGCCACGTCATCTGTTGGCGTCCACATGGCTTCATTCACTTCATGGGAGGAATCCAAAATAGGGTACGGTATGGTAGACGAGTGCTCGCCATACGCCACGCGTGAACCAAACAGCGTAATCTACTGAGTTTCATATTCTGAGATAAGATATTCTCAGAATTGGCACCTAATACTAGACTCCTGACGTCACATCACTCATTCGGTCATTCCATCCAGTCTTATGTATACTACGTAGAAATTGCTGATCGAAAACCTCTAGCCGACGAACATCACCGACACGCATACTCCATGTCTTACAACCGTACAGCAGAAGTGAACTGAGTGCACTGCGGCACAGTATACTCGACCTCTCAACTTCAGTGAAATATCAGGCCGATGCCGTAAGTGCTTCAGTCCAGCGTACGCCGCTCGAGTCTTGCATATACGTGTACTCAATCCCCACTGCCTTGCTATCGTCTTTTGACACACAGCACCAGTCGTTTATTCCTCTCAATCCAGCATAAATTTCGGGACTACTGTCGTTAGTCTGTCAACGACATCTTACACATTGAAAATGCAAAGCACAGGTCGAATGGAGCTACAGCCTTCACTAGTCTGGCTAGTGCATGTTGTAAATGGTCCGCGGATTTGACCAGTCACATGAGGTCATCTGCGTAATCTAGGTCACACAGCTTCTCTCCATTTGTCAGTTCGAGCCATTCATCCTGGAGTCCTCCTGAAGCACCTTCAATCACCTCGTCCATGAGAAAGTTAAACAAGAGCGGGGAGATTGGCACTCTCGTCGAGCACCGCCAGTCGTTTCGAATGAAGTTGTTAGTTCACCGTACACTTTCGTGCGACCATAGCTATTAAAGTACAAGTATCGCGGGAGGTTCACAAAATTCGCAGGCATTCTGTGATGAGTTTACATGCAATTCATGTGATGCCGTCGGTCAGAGCTTCACGCTGAGCTGCGTAGACAAGCAAGCGATTGGACGGAGCATTATCAAAGCCAACATCTTACTAACTATCGGAATCAAGCTAATCTCACGATGATTGCTACAGTCACACCCTATGCCATTCTTGAAGATGGGTACAGTCAGCAAATCACCCACGTTGACGGAATTCGTTCCTCTTTTCAAATATCAAGAAAGTATTTGATTTTATTAGGGCTTATCCAACCAATTTGAAAAGAACTTGGGGGAGTTCGTCGAGCCTGGCTGCTTTTCCTCCCCTCAGAAGTCGAATATTCCACTCTGCTTCCACGTGTGTTGGAAATCAAGAGACGCCTTCCGAGGATTCACGGCCGCGGATATCGGACCAACTACGTTAACTTGCCCCGAGCTAAAGTGCACCTTGAATTCTTCAGCCCAATGGTCAAGCCTTTGCCATTTACCGCGACTGGGCTCTCCATTTCTATCACACATGATTTCATTAACCAAATTGCGCCGCCCACCAGTATCACGCATAAGCTTAAATAGCCTTAGAGTGTTACCCGAAGTGGCTGCTGCTTCCATCTCATCGGTTACCTTAACCCACTAGTTTTCATGCTCATTCCTAAGGCTTACCATCAATTGAAGCCGCAGCTGATGACGAATCCTATTCAACTCCTTGCAGTTAGGGTTCTGACATTTTTGCTTCATTAGATCTAGCAACCCTTGTGAGATCTAGTGTCTTTAATGAATTCTAGGTCTAGGACCATAGGCGAAGTCGTATGAAACATTAGAATAAAATCGCGTTGAATGAGCAAAGATCACACACTCATTACAAATTGTTGTCAGCTTCGGTCTACCTATTGGCCCAAAGTTATTCAATTCACGAAGTTGATTTCGTCATCCCTGTGCCACGATTGTTGGAAAAAAGATGTGATTTACAAGGGCTGGAGGCTCGATTATTTCACAACAGTATTTCCCAGTTTTTTGGAAGAAGAATCCCAACTGACATATCCACTGCTTTTCGAACTTTATTTTGAACCATTAAAGATCCCTAGAACATGCAATATCAGATTGGGCGTTCAACGAACCGGGCAGTGCATCAAATTTTGTAGAAAACAGAACGAATCTGATAGAATAGAGGATTAGCTAAGCGCCGTGGACGAGGAATACAGTTGAGAGTCATCCACATCACAGGGTTAGTCTACCGATCAGGTCACAATAAATCGTATGACATCAATTGTCATGATGATCATGTCCGAAGTTTGCGTTAGTCATCGGCTTGGGGTTCATTTATGTTGCCGTATTTGGTGCATTGAAAATTGCCACTGACTGACGTTCAAGTAGATGGTTTTCATATTATTTCGTTATTGCTAGTTGGATCAAGTTTGACTCTCGTTCTGATAGTGGCAAAAAGCTGGCTGGTGGGTTATACGATAGGATTTGGATGCTTTCATAAAGTCGCAAAGCTAACGACAAAATCCGTTCGTTACTTGCCATTCATTCTTACTTCCCATTTATTTCGTATCGCGATGATCACGCCACTTGTTGTCTAACTTCTAGTTTGTTCTATTTTCTCGTGTGTGGGCTGTCCGTATCGGTCGCTCTGTTTTGTTTTACAGATTATTCCAAACAGTTAGATTTGATCAAACGTGACAGTAGATCGAAAGAAATCGAGATTTTGGGTTCCAGCCTTTGTATTCAGTGGCCTTAGTCAAAACTTTTCTGTTACCCCACAGCGTCGTCTAGACATAAGTGTAAAAAGAGAACCAGAAATAGTGAAAGAGCATTTGCAAATACGTCCGGGAAATGCGAGTGAAACATTTGTGGAAATCCGATATCCGGTGGACATCTAAACTGCATGACCAATTGGATCATTCGTGTCAAAATTGATTTGAGCACATTGTCCCCAGTTAGAAATGAACATGATGAATAGTAAGACTGTATAGTAGTGACTAAGGTGAGGGTAGTCAATCTGCCTGTGACATCATCCATTGACGCGCGGAATGCCTGGCACTTTGACCTATGCAGTAGAATCCCATACAACCTGAGTGATCCTAGGACTATTGAGCGATGGTTGTCTGGTGAAATCCGTAGCGCGGTCGAGCGATTGAGTGTTTAGACCGACCGTATAAACGAATGCCTGGATATGACAAAATGATAAACATGAACTGAAATCAACAAGAGGTGCACGCTGGAACGGAATGTTTGCTAGTTCCCAATTTTCGACTTTTGAGCAGAGTAACGGAAAGTTGAGTCAGCGGTTTGGCTGAAAGTAGATTGAAACATTTTGTCCTAGAGGATCACTTGAGAGATTATAGTTGGTGAGACACACTGACAAAGGTGGATCAACTATAAGGGAATGCAATTAAATCACTTGTCTTTCACATGAGACGGCAACTGTATCATTTGGGCAGGATTCTGAGGCGCGTCGGATGAACTCCAATCGTGGAAAGTCGTCGATCACGTCAATATTGGAAACTGCATATGCACGCCACCGACACATTTTAGGGGGTTTGTAATTGGGTGTAAATTTCATTCGAGGATCCCAGTCAATTTATTTATGTCATGGGAAAATTTTCTGTTGGGTAATGATTTCCGACTGATTTCAAATCAATGATACCAAACTGTTTTGGTGAGACCCTGTATATGTTTACTAAGTTGGATACCTCTGGCATTTCTCCAATAGGAAATATAAGACAAATACATGTTTCGGACACTACACATTGAAATAAATTTACATGCGATTATCATTAAGCGGCGTGGTGAATCTACCGACACACCGTCGCCATAGCTTGGATAGACAAACGGCTAATGCAAACCGTGGCGACAGGCGATTGTGGAATTCAAACATGCCTCTAATATCATTGGACCATACGTATTCCATCAACGGTAATTTCTCCTATTTTGTGTTTGAACGCATGATTGATAACTAAATCTCGAGTGTAGTTCCCACCTTTCATACTCTTCTCACTTTCTTCGGCTGCCCAGGTAAGGTGAGAGCCATTCCCCTATCCGTGCGATTTTTCTAACGCTCAGATTCCGTTTGACGATTTCAATTACCAATATTGCAGGTGGATAGATTCTTTGTGATCTTGTCTCAGAACGACAGGAATTTTTAAATTGACTTTCAGAAGTATTAACAAGTCGATGAGTAGTACAACGCATATACGAGTAAAATGTTCAACATATTGTTCAAACGTTTGTCAATACAACACAATTCGTTTGGGCCAAATAGCCCCCTAGGTTCTCCCATGCACACACACACACAGCGTTGGTTACTCTTTAACGTTACAACTTGATAAACGCCTCCAAGGGTTCTCGTCAATTCCCAATATTCATCCGCTGTGCAAGTCGGACCATGAGTGTCACATCATGTTGTGCAAGCTTCTCGAGCGCGTTCTCTTAAAGTCAAGCTGAAAACGTGGATAACAACGAACTCATGCGGTAAACAACAGAGCGAAACTTATTGATTCTCGTACCCAAATGCACAATCCATCTTGTATTCATATTGCTTAGTAGCGTGAAAAATGTTGTACTTACTGAACGTTAAAACACGTAGACACACCTCGAATTTAAAATGATCAACTGAGATGTAGATCGGGATATGAAGCGATGAAAAATTCGGATGAATTAGTCGAAGTTCAAAATTTCCGTAAAAATTATCAGCACTGTTTAGAAAACATGCAATACCCAAACCCTGTTTGCGGGAGACGCACAATCTGAGTCGATAGTCTCAACAATCCTATCCCGATTGTCGTTCCGTCGGGTAGCCTTGAGTCAAGGTCAAGTGATCCTCACATTTTTATTACCCTGATCAGCCATAATTTGCAAATTGTACATCGGATTTGATAAATGAATTAGTTGAGTATCCTTGACAAATCATAACGGGTAGAATGGTATTGCTCGTCGCGAAAAATGTAAACTTTTCATTGTAGGCAGTAAGTATCCAACGTTTCGAGTTTCATGGCAATCGTCAACCATGAGAGAAATGCTCATCCTCTCTCAGTTTCATTGACAAGCATTGGCTATCATAAAAGACAACAAAAGGTGAAATATCTTTTCGGCCCGTAGACTAAATTTGATGTTGTGGACAACATCTAATCTTTTTTAATTGATTTTTTGCCAACTATGTACTAAATTCACTGAATTCTAACAATTTCCCCAGTCAAACTCTGTCCGGCCACGCCAGGATTGGAACTCTGGGGGAAAGTTCCTGTAGGTATTTTGCGATGTGGATCGTCTGTCCAAAGTTTTACAGTTAGTATCCCATAAAAATCTCATTAAGCTTGTCGCTGATGCAAAAACAGTTTATCTACCCCACAAAATGAGTTGTTATGGCAACCGTTCGGGATGCTTGAAAATGCAATGCGTTTTATTACCATAAAGCTAATCTAAAAATAGTATTTCCATGAGGCAGGCAACAGAAACGAACAAACATATTAGAAAGAAACGACTCAGGATATTTTCGTCCGTCACACTAGTCAAGTGACTAAATAACGATAACAGGAATAACATCGTCAATGTTAGTACAAGTCAACAAGTTTTATTTCGTTCTATCAGGAGCCCCTCTGGGGTTCATCTTATTTTCCAAACAGATCAAATGTTTTACTGAAAACATCTAAAAATAGAGTTGGGATTGTTTCTGTCACCCGTGTACATCCCACGAGGTATTTGGTTTCCCGATACGGTCGAAATGAAATTGATATTACACCGGTTTCTATTGAAAACAACTCTTGTCGACTGATTGTTTTTCGATCAAAGTGCAATTGTTAGTGATGCGGAATCAATTTACAAATAACTCAGTAAGGTTAAATAACAATTTAGGACGATCAGTGTACTTTTAGCAGGAAGCTATTTGCAACGTCAACCGTACCAGTGGATTAAAAGAATTGATCGTTTTCGGCAGATGAAGCGCTTGACTGTCGTGTTCAATGCAATCGAGCGTATTCATGGTAATCGTTGTGGCAAGTAATATTAATGATAGGACTAACGAAGTAGACGGTCTTAAAAAGTGTTCTTTGTTTATCATGACCGAATATTTCTGCCGTTCCTCTCAGTACCATTTTCCACTCTTCTTGACTTGTTGCTTCTCGATCAATCGATGATTGAAAGCAGTCTTGTGTATTGGGAAACCACCGGATAATTTTGCGTAATCGAATATATAATCATAATCGTTTTACTAGTACAACTTCTCATTTCTAATAGGTCGCACTGTTTTCAACTAGTTGTATTTTCCTGTCATTCGTATGATCCACTACAGTTGGTTGGCCACCGTTTACAGTACCCAATTTGACTACCTTGTTAGTGATTTTCTACTGTTCCCATGTCACCAAGCAAGCCCTCATTTGTGTCACTTGTCGTGTACGAAGAGGCGGCAACATTGTTCATTGCACAGTGAGGCGAGTCGGTCATCTGGCTGCCCTAAATGCCATCGCAATCCACCGCAATATTTCGATCACATGATAAACTAACGGTTTTTTAGACTTGCGTAACAACTTCTCGATGCAGTCGGACGGTTTTGATGTCGTATTTGAAGTGATAAAGTTCATCGGAATTTTCTGGTGTCCGGCCATTCTAGGATTTGGCCCTATGCCAAGTGCTCACTTGATTAATTTCTGTGATTGCTGACTGATTCCGTGAGCAGAGGTCAGCTAGGTATTTGATAGACTTCCTAATAACTGAACAGTATTGGGAATGAGTGCAGTTTAGCCCAGCGGAATTACTTTCAGTATGGTAAAAATGTTTTAGATTCTTTTGTATTGAAGATCAGGTGGAATAAGAACAACTTGATTTAGTCTTTCACTGACCCGATGTGGTTTTCCAGAAGAGAGGCATGAGCCACTCCGTCTGGCACCAGCAGACAGAAAAGTTTTGCTCCCTTGCAGGTTGAACGTAACTGTCCCAAAGCTAAGGTCTGTCCTCGAGCAACAGGCAGACCGAGCAGCGCAACGGTCTTCCTTAAGCCAGCTGTTTGCATTTTTTGCTTACGCACAAAAGCGATCTCCAGCTGTTCGTTCTACTAATTGCTCATTTTACTCCCTTTCTCATCTAACGCTTTCATGTTGTTGCACCTCAGACTAACCTTCCTATTGTCCTCATAAACACAAACCTCGGGTCATTCGATCAAATCAGACTCTGATTTCGATCTCATTAGAACTCTTCGGTAGTGCATATTCATAGTCGCACCCAAGGTTTGAGCCCGGTGAAAGTGAAGTTCAAAGGGTAGTGAGTCAAGCAAATTTATCACTTATCCCAATTAACTGATCGATAGACACATTTCCATATCCTTCGGGAACTTGAATCGACCGTATCAGCAGTAGTGTCTCTGAGACATATGACTTCCCATTTATTTTCCATCCCCTTTCAGTTAGCATTCAAGTCTTCCCGAATTCGGTCTTCTTCACCCTTAGAACCCCTTTTAAACTAGACACATTCGGTGACCGAACGCTGATATGTATCACATAACAGACGAATTTAGTTTGTACCGTAGCCATCCACATATTCCGTCACCAAAAATCTCACATCCAAGACACCAATTCTGTCAATCGGTTGACATTCCCATCGGCTTGCGTCTTCCTCGAGACCATGAAGCCACGGCATCCGGTCTGCATGAAGTTGATGTGGCTCTCAGTTAGAGGATCGAAGCTACATCAACTGAATGAATCCCAGTAGACAGTGAGAGTTAGAGATTCGTGCGAAGTAAGTGGTCATCTTTCCGATAGACGCGGTTTGGCTGTTGTCTACTCGTTCGCACAAATAGATTGGAGCCCAGAAGCAATAAAGGATGTTTCATTTCAGAGGCTGCAAGAACTTTTGTGTACAGTAGAATGAAGTAACATCTGGATTTTAGCGGAAGACAAGAAAGCTGGCGTAGGTCCACTGCCCCCCCCCCCCAGGAGTCACATTTGAGAGATCTTTTTTTATTTCAATCCTCGTCGCACAAAAGACGAGTAACCGTTGCTGCCTGTATGCCCTGTCAATTGCCTGCTCCTTGTTAGTGCGAACTTCAGAGATTCGAATAATGCTTACGCCAAATGTTGTCCGCTTTGTTCAAGTCAGTGAAAGCGCCCAGATGGACAATATCACTATAGACCACCTTTGGCCGGCCTGCACACAAGACGGGCGGTCCTAATGGGCAGCTCCCCTCGACTTAAGCAGCGCGTTAATCTGCAGAATGCTTCCTATGTACTACCGCGAGCGCTCAAAACGCACCGGCAGTTGCCGATCAGGTTGTAATGGTCTGTCTGACCTGGCTGGTTTTGTCCTGACTTAATAAAGTTTATTATCGCTTATCACGAATCCCCTGCAATATTTTGGTACACTGGGCCGTGACCAAGCCCGTCGTGTTGGGACACGGAATTCTTGCTTAGTCTCTAGACCATCTTGAAGTATACCAGTCCATCCAGGATGTTGGTAAGAATACTGAAGAACTGCTCGTAACGAGAAAGGCAGCCAACGCAATTAGAATTAAGGATGGCAAAATCCGGTTATTCCAACCAAAATTAGACATGAAACACGAGGGTGCCGTGGAAAAACTTACGCAATCCGTGTTTAATCCCATTCGAATCAGCGCTAATGGGTTATTTGGTTTGAGTGTAAAAAAAATCTATGAATTTGATGGTTCGCTGATTCCTGACTAGTACATTTTAGCCGGCCTCCAACGGCAGACCCATTCCCACAGAGCTGTCCTACCCGGCACCAGGTGGTCCGTTTTCACAGATTCTTCTTCTGGGGTGGAAATTTTCTAAGAAATCCCGATTTTACGATGCCGCTAAAAAAACCCCGGGCTCCGATAGCCTTTCCCTAACTTTATTTAACGAAACGGGAATGAAATCGGGCAAAGAACTTTGGATTCTCTCACTCAATCTCTGGCATTCTGAGCCACGTGCCCGTTGGTGAGAAGAATCGATTGTCATCCCCATCTAGAGAAAATGGTTTGCACTGGAAAGCGGCAAGCCGCAAGAGTAATAGTCTGGTCAAAGCCGCTAGCTTAAATCATTTTTTACAGGTTCCACAATTTGCGTGGTGGTCAAACCGGCAAAAATCAGACTGGTCGTGCACCATACATTCACTTTGGTAGTTGTTAGAGCATCATTATGCCTTCCAAAACTCAACGACTAATTTATTCTTAGACGTTCATTCAGCTTCCAAATCCAAGTGTAGTTGCGTACAATGAAATTGTTTGTCTAGAGAAGGAGTGTCTGGTTAGTGAGTACCGGTTCTCAGAAAACTGTACCTTCCTATGTGAGGTCGGATTAGTTACTACATTCGGCTTTGGCTAATCTTTGTCATCTACAGAGGAGTACTATGGCATTGGCTTTCCTAAAGGATATTCTGGAAATGATCTTACCCGATCTAGCGGACGACGCAGCTGAGCTTCTTCGAAGAAGCAGAGTTTTCGACTTGTGATATGCTGTTGATATCAGTCTGCGGAGTGCCAATGCATAACCAGTTCGACGCGCTTTTGAATTGTTTCGTGGTTGAATTATCCTGGTTCGATAGCTGTTTTCCACATTCGAACGGTAAAATACTTCTTCAAGATTGGCAGCAGCCTTTGCCTTCATCCGCTCTTTCTGCTGACACGGTAGAAGAAATCGACAACCTTAAACACACGAAGAGCTTAAATACAGCTGGCTTTGATTTTGCAGTGGAAACAACAAAATTATCAATGAGAACCAGAAAAGATTTCGAAAGCCTGTGAAACTTGACATCCAGCAATCGTTCAAAAGGTAATTCCTAGTGTTCTACCATACCAATACCAGAACTGACCATTCGCCGTTGAGGCTAATCGACACTTTCTCATGTTTGGCAATCGAGGTTTGAGTCTGCTAGGAACACTGGATGGAAAGCGACGGGGTTAGTGGTCATTTGTTGGGTGAACTGTTAGCCATTGACCGAGGTAAACGCTTTTCACTGCCTTCGGTGGCCTGTGCCTAGGTGTTGTCGCGCTCTTTTGCGCATGCTGAACAAGGTTGAAAGAATCAACGCGGTGATCAGATTATAACATGGTATACAGATATGAACAAGTTAGCTTCAGTTTTGGCATCGGCCAGTACTTCCTGCTTTCGTGTTTGGGGCTCAATGGATGAGGATTGTCGTTCTTTAGATACGGCGAGGAGTATCGACTACAGTCAAGGTCAGTAGCGCCAATGCTGTGCAACTTGCCGGTAAAACTCGTGTTCCTTAGTATTCGTCTCAAAAAACTGTCAAAAACGCTAACAGATTTTCTGTTTTCTTGACATTTCATTCTTCTTCTTGTATCCAGTTCCTATGCTTTTTATTTAGACTTCGTTACACTAGTAGTACGTAACAAGTGGTGTGAACACGAATGTACGAGATTTACGTTAGGACCGAATCGTCTGATTTGGTTGGTTATTGGATTCCTTGAAGTATGTTTCGTTGGCGCATTACATCTACCAACAACGCTGTTATTAACATTATATCATTCACAATAAAAACCAATACATGGCGAATCGATTTTTCGATAGACTTTTCGCGTCATTTTTGTCCTCATATTTTCCGTTTTTTTTTCGTACTTGTCATTTTCCAAGCTCTCATGTGCCAGTCGACGAAACTGAGATAGATATCAATAATTACAGCATGTCAGATCGTCAGCACGGTGGATTCGCTTACATTCCGGAGAAAGGGCAAGAAATAATATTGCAAGGACATTCTCTGAAACTGGAGGGAGGCGGGGGACGAGGCGTACAACCGAAAAATCTGACCAATCTACTTGGTGCCGTATCCTAGATTAGACGAGTGAATTAGACATCAGGACACAGACCAGTCTGGAACACCGTATTGTCCTGTAGACTTTATTTGGTTATCCAAATCCTACAGATGAAATCGTAAATGAACAGATCGAAAATCGATGTGAATAATATTTTGTATTCTATTTATTACCACCCACTACGGAGGGAGATTCCAATCTTCTAAAAATAAAAACAAGTAGATTTTCCCGGTCATGAAAGTAGTATGGTTAATAAAATATTCCCGAAACAACTCACGGTTGACTGAAGAAATATCCGCGCATCATGCAAGGTGAAATCTGGTTTGAATTACTTGGCGACTTGCAGGAAATAAGATTGTTTGTTGAAGATATAATTTCTTTAATCAAATGAAAAATAGAACAAATATAAGCAAGTTAAAAACAAAAAGAACCGGAGGATAATACTAAGCGGAATAATTTTTTTACTGTTTTTGAACTAGTTAATGAGAAGGACATGCTGAGACTAAATTCGTGGTGATCAAACTATAAATGCATGCGTATGCATGTATTCATGTATGTATGTATGTTTGTATGAATGTATGCATGTATGTGCATGTATGTATGCATGCATGCATATGTGTACATGCGTATGCATGTTAGGAGTACTAGAAGTAAGTGTTTTCACGTTTTAGTTAGGAAAAAGAGATATTCAAACGACAGATATTACTCAACGTATGGTGCTTTCTCTATATGACTTCTCCTTTCCTATCCGAGAAGGGTTGCGAGGTATTCTGGTAATCCTAGCCTTGGTCAGACCGAAACACAATAACTTGCTTGAAACACGGCGGACAAAATGTTGTGAAAGAGTTATTTCATATCACGAGAGTCAAAATGTATCATCGTGGAACCTCATGTTTCTTGTTCTCATCATCATTCCGTGGCCAACATGTGATCACATAGTTATGGTCTCTTTTATAAGTAGTCAAAACGTAGGATGATCGTGGATTTCAAATATGCCTCAAATGCCATTGGACCAAATAAGAAAAACTTTCTTCTGGTGAGTTTGCATGCAATTCAGATGACACAATCCGGTATACCTTCGCTGTAGTTTGGGTAAACAACCAATCAATGAGAACCCTGAGGTTGGACGATTGTGAATTTCAAATATGCCTCGAATGCGATTGGACCAAATAAATTTCATCAATCTAGTTTCTTCCTACTTTGTACACAAAATCCAACGTTCCTCCCAGCTGGTTTGGGCTTCTCAATGTCGTGTTGTTTCGGCAGGAATGATTCTAGAGTGTACTGTTGGTCCCCATCCGTGCCTTAACTCTAGTGGCTGAATTCCATGTTACGATTTCAAGTACAACTACTACAGTTTGTTATTAGTGATGTCGGACGAAAAGGTAATCTGTGACTACAGTTATCGGCCAAAAGGAATGTGCTGGCGAGCCACAGCACCACTTGGTGCGTATCGAGTTGATTAATGGTTGCTAAATACAACCGTTGTTGCACTGAGAACACAGTGGTGGGCAGGTTTTGTCGGCAAAACTCACGTGGATTGGGCAATATTTACACATTTCTGGCTTTGCTCTGCTGCATCGTAAAAGGCACCTTGACAGACTTCTAACAAGCCCACGGGAATTGTGTTCCGGGGAGCAAATTGCCAAGGAATTTAAAATGTAGCTAGAGTAAATTTTCATGGAATACGATTATCTAGAACGATTCATTTAGGCAGATACGCTAGTGAAGTTTCCCCCATTCTCCGTGGTCAGCCGTGAAATGTGAAGGAATGCACGTGCGATTATCCTTCAGAGAGGCATCAACGTCCTAACTTCCAACAATTTACTAACTAGAAGTTTGAAAATGGTCATCATTCGCACACGTCCATCCTATCTGTGCCCAAACTTCACTGACCGACCGATCATCCCCATGCGTCTGAAATATAAATAACTTGTCGCATCCTCACCCATGATAACATATTCCTGCTTGATCACTTCGGCAAGCTGTGCAAGTAGGAAGACATGAACTAAGGCTTGGAAACCGGCTTTTTAGGCATTAGAGCAATCATTACTATCTCCAGAGTGGTCCTGACACATCCTGTTGAACCAGAATATCCAGTGGACAATGGTGCTTTTAAGATGATCTACAGGGTCCCGAAAAATGCATCCCGATTCGTTACTAACATCTTAGGGCAGCAGAAGCTGTGGATATTCGGCTTCAAGAAGTATCGCTCCTTTCTTAAAAGCGATTTTAAAAGTCAGTCCAACCGCATTGGCTAAGAACTGACCGCTTGACAGTCGGAATTAGGTGCATTAGAAAGTTTGATCATGTGATTGGAAATAGCCAAACAATACCAGACCTGGACTTGGACAAAATAAATGTAATCTACGTTGAGCTTGCAAATACTTGCGAGAAGTCTGCGGAACAGATGTATTCTATGTTAGGTTGACTAACATTCGAACTCCTCCTTTCACGCACAAATCTCAGATCATCCGTTCAACCTTACACTCGGAAAGCACCACACTCGAGTTTCACTCTTATTAGAGCTCATCAGTGATGTAAATCCTCCACTGTTCCGAAGGTCTGAACTCTGACTTCCCAACTGAAAGGTGGGTGTGCGCGTGTGCTACCGTTGTCACCAACTCTCCTTCAGACCAATTAGAATTACTGTGTTAAGTTTGTTCAGGCGTCGTCCTCAATAACGATGAATAGTACCCCATAACCATACAGACATCTGGAAATGATTGCGAGTTCTGTATAGGAAAATATCACGAAGCAATCTAGTTGGGACATGGACCCATCCTGTAAAGAAGACTTGATTTGATCGGAGGGATTCGATTGAAGTCAACGGGACGTCTCGTTTCTCTTTTCGGGGCTGTCGAGTGCGCCTGGCTTTTATTGAGGACGATGTCAGAACAAACTTAACACAGTAATTCCAATTAGCCTAGGCAAGAGCTGGTGATAACATACGCAAACGCATCTTCCATTTGGAAAGCCAGGATTCACACCTTTGGAACAGTGTGCGCCCCCTGGTGAGCTCTGATAAGCGGGGAAATCCGAGTGTGGTGCTTCCCGAGTATGAGGTTGACCGGATGATCGAAGATTTGTGCGTGAACGGAGGAGTTCAAATGCAAATCGAAGTATCTACTTTTGCTGATCACAGTTCATTAGCGAAATCCCCAAACAAATCAGCCTATTTGTAATATTTGTAAAGCATGCGTAGCCAGCTTATAAACACCCGATTTATGTAATCGCAGTGGTCCGATGGCAGAGAGACGAAATACAAGCTTTCTGGTTATTTTCATGTTCTGAATGACAGTAACTTCATCCTCCTTTGGTTCCGCGGTACGTTTTCTGCAATGTTTGGCATGAAATTCACCCACAGAATGAATTTAAAATTAAGGTTGGAGGTTGGACTTTATCAGTCTGAGTTTCTCGTGGAAATTGACGGAGGTTTGTTCACTACTCGGTGGATATCGAGACCGGTCACTTTTTGTGAAAATGATTTAAAAATCACATGAAATTTCTCCATGATCTTGGAAATCTGAAGAAAAATTTCTTTTCTGGTCAAAAGCCAGAAAACTTTGAATTAGCCACGACCAAGCTCATTGACTCACACGAGAATGGATTTTATGTGACGTTTTTCAGAAGGTAAATTAAAAATAACTCCTCGTCTCACTGTTCATGCTATTTAAGTAACTTCTGCCTGTACCAACATACTGTCCAGTCTAGGATTATAATATATAATATATATATATATAATATATAATGTACACTAAGGACTGGTTTTTGCATAACAGATTTTTATGACATCAATTTCATAGCTTACCTTGATATTTGCCTGTGTGTGCATCACGCACCCGTTTACAAAACATGTAGACAACCAAATTGAAAAGCACTACCATTTGGGTTTTGTTTGTGAATTCAACAGGACCCCTTGTTCGTAACACTGTAAATATCCAAGTGAAATAAACCGAGTTCCGTAATCGGATTCCGTAAGATTGAGCCGATGGATCAGCATAGCACCGGGCGAGAGGAATGGGTCAAACGTAGTCCACGTATTTCACAATTAATAAACTGTTGTTACCACTGACTGCTCACCTTCAAATGTATGAAGTCCACCCTTGACTTGGTCACAGTTCCTAATTACCATCTCCTTACCTCATAAAAAGATGACCATTTGCCAGAACTGGCTGCGTGTAGTCAAATACCAGTCAGGAACGCGTTTGTATAAATTTACGTTGTACTAGAAGGTCATCAGCTAAGAGACGGAAAGTATTTTTAATGCTACATCTATTAACGTATACTCAGAATTTACGAAATAATAACCACCAGCCATTTAATAACGGAAAATCTTGGCTATGCAAAAGAAATATGGACTGCCAAACAATTGTAAAAAAAATTCCGTTGCTTTATTTCCACTCAAGATTGTCCAGTACAACTTGTTTGGAAAGGATTTGTTTTCTTTCCTAACCTTTGATGGTCGCTCATTATTCACGACTTGAATTGGGTGAAATACACGTTTCCGGTACATGGATGCGGCAACGAAGTCACATCGTGTTAGCATTTCTCGACCCCATCAGACGTATTCTTGATGTACCATTTTCGAATGAATGTGACCGACTAGGATGGAAATTTTCAGGTCATTTTCTGGGAATTTTGAACGGAAGAAATGTTTTTCGTGGTCTTCACAATTTATTGGATCCATCACACACTAAATACTTCTTGAGAACAATACAACGTGGCGAACAAGCTCGTTTTCAGTTATTCGTATTCATGCCAATACATAACATTAAATATGGTCTGGTGATGGTGCTTTTCGCACCATCTACAAAGTTAGGAGCGGACAATCAAGAACTGTCATGTGTCGCATCTTGAACACAGCCGAAGCCGTATCTATCCGTTTGTGTAACCCCCTCTCCATGGGCTCAGAAACAATTTGTCTAGACTCTTAAACTTCCCTGGCCCACAAGGGGTTTACAACCTGATCGTGTGACAAATTGATCAATTACACATACACACAGACACATTCTTAGAGTTGTGAACTGATGTGACTGCAGACCGACAATTTCACTTGGACCATCTCCAGACCATATTTAATGTTATGTATTGGCATGAATACGACAAACTGAAAACCAGCTCGTTCGCCACGCTGTGTTGTTCTCAATGTGTTCTGCGAGATTTTTCAAACGTTTAAATACTTCTTCTCAGATGAATTGTTTCTTGGCTGGTGAACAATTAGAACGAAGTTGACTAATGCAAGGAAAAAAGTGTGTTGTCAAAAACATGAAATACAAGTCCACAATCCACGATAACATGTAACTGACTAATAGGTTAACCTGTTTTTGATTTTCCTTGTTCCTATTGAATGATCCCATTGGATTTCATGTAAATTGTTAACTGTACAGAGTAAAGTCTAAAATTTTCAACAATCTGTTAGCTAAACAAACAAGAAATCTCATTTTGTGCTCAAGTAAATCAAAAAAATTGAAGTTGGTTCGATAAGAAAAAAAACCACTGAAGATTAGCGACTTCGTCGACAAAACAACCCGGGAAATAAAAAAAACGAGACCAGAACGCTGTAGCAGCAAACAATAGTGCGGTATCACATTGTACTGATAGTATTTTTGAAGTACTGTCCTTGTATCCTAGCAACTGAAGATTTCACGGCCATGATTCAAGTAAAAAAACAGTGGTAGAAATATGCCGAGGTGGGGTCACGTAAATCATAGAGATATGACACGTAACTAGACGTGATCGATTCATTGCTCCCTAGTACCCGATCGAGAGATGAAGCACAGGAAAGGAGAAGGTTGTACTTTTTGAAGGTCTCATGCTAAAAGTAAATAGAATTCCGGATTTGGAGTGGCACTTACGGAAATCAACGTGAAGAGAGTTAGATGAATCTTCGTGGATTCGTGATAAACATTTCTCATCGACATTTTGATGAAGTACACGTATCGTTTTAGTGCACTGGCTAAGGTTGAAAATAATGTTATTCATCGTTTGCAATTGTTTTGTGAAATCAAAATAGTGATTTCTAAAAGTGAGTTTATCTTTTGTTCCACTAATGTTCGAGGTTCGATTAGCTTAACTAATCAATATTGTGAGTTGGCCAACTCAAATCTAGAGTACTGAATGCGGCAGAGCACGATGATTGGATTCAAAAATCTTACTTAATCAGATAGTATTCACTCAATTCTGTCATTGTTCATCCACCTCGGATGAGCGTCAGTTTCGTGTGTTGAGAATGTGGTCTCGTCTTAACTTTCTATCCCACTGATCATCGAATTCGATTCACACAGATAGGCTGGTTCGCTGACTTAATTATTTGTTTATCCAAGTGAACCTAACAGCAGATCAGCGAAGTCAACAGTGAGCTGAACATCATTTAGAGATTTCGTTGATGGTATCAGTCCAGAATCAAATAAAATAATCAAGCAAACGAAAGATTAAATCCTCGTGTTCTAAATTTCACTGGTCGAATTGTAGGAACAAATTTCCATACTTTCACAGTTGAACTTCTCGGAATAGTCATTAGACATCACCATCAACTGAATCGGAACACACGGTCTCTCCGTGTTCTGTGTTTGAATTATCCTACATCAATGAACGTCACTTTTTAGTTCGCGTTACGATAATAGTACTGTCCAAAGAAAGATAGACCAAATAATTGTACCAAAATGTAGTCTAGGATGTCACGAAAGGTCAAAAGAACAGAGATTTAGATAAACGAAATAATCTAATCATAACATACATAGTTGACAAGATAGGATAATAGATAGGTTGAAACGCATGGACAGACAGACACATAGGCAAAAAGATGGATAGATAGATAGATAGATAGATAGATAGATAGATAGATAGATAGATAGATAGATAGATAGATAGATG
>LUCM01001815.1:160190-289720 GCA_008360955.1 Fasciolopsis buskii
CATCATCATCATCATCATCATCATCATCATCATCATCATCATCATCATCATCATCATCATCATCATCATCATCATCATCATCATCATCATCATCATCGTCATCATTATCATCATCGCCATCCTTTGGCTTTAAAATTCAGGGCAAAACCACGTGACGGCTGCTTTTATCCCAGAGTTACTATATTATTTGTACTTCGAATCAGTATACGGAATTCGGTCAGGAACGACAACGAATGGATGCGAATTACCAGTAAGTACGGACTTGGCTTCCAGCCAACCTACGCGAATGAAGTCAACAATGAGAACGCAACAGAACGGAACCAAGTTCGAATTATATTTACAGTTAATCTATTTATATGCAAGGCTGGAAATATTCTTATTCGTGCGTTGCATTCCGTCCAATTGCCTTCGAGGAATTGTTTAGAATTCACGACCTGTTGTCACGGTTCTTATTGGCTGCTTCTCTGCGCAGACCAGCGTGAAACTGTACCGGAATGCTTCACGTGACTTGCACGTAAACTCAACGCAGTTACACGTTGCGGTAGGAATAATGGATCGGCAAGGTGGATAGGCAGTTTACCTACTTTCGTAGTACAGCGTAATAACGGAAAATGATTTCAATGTCCCGGTTGACTAATCCCTGCACAGACAGCTATCAGGGGGAGTACTTTTGAAAAAAAGTTATATTCAAGGGCGAGTGGGCGTCAAATTCGATAGTGGATCCAGTCTGCGCTAAATCTTGTTTGAATGTACCGCTTCCCAAATGGAAGGTCATCTGCGTGCGCAGACATACCTGAGGATCAGTTGCGTCATCGGATAGTCAAGCGCAATCAGCTGTAGTCGTAGGGAGCAGTGGGTAACATTTTTAATAACAAACGGTATTATCAAGATGGGAAAAAATGCAACAGTCCCGACTGTGCAAAAAATCCCGACCTGAAGCGGAATAAAACAGACACGCCGGCCGGCATTAACCCTGTTTAACGATCGATCCACTGGCCAGTCATAATTGACTGCAAAACTGGCCAAAAAATTCATTGAAACCGACTACCACGAGTACCAACTTTTCACCCAATTGTGCTATTTATCCAAATGCAGAGATTCGAGTTGTCTATAATTTGACTCTTTTCGGTTTCGTGACTTGCGATTAAGAGAACCGGCACCATGACCGGTGCATTACACAACCCAAAATTCTTTCTACGTTGATTTCCATTAACCAGAAAAAACCATTTTATAACACTGTTTGCTCTCAGTACGTCGTCTTACTACGACCGGAACACAAAATAGAAAGCGACCTGGTTGTTGGGATGAAGGGATTAGTTATCTTCCTCTTTCCTATTCAAACTTGGACCTTAACTCAGTTAGTTTGATTTAGAAACCTCTGCTTTTGCAATTCTGCTGAGGACTACTCATCTTGGATGAATGACCAAAAACCATGCTATGTAGATCATGTTCAAGGCCATTGTTGTGCTAAGGCTACATTAAGAAGATTCGTTTATCGGCAGGAACAAGTTGTTCCGCATCAGGGTCCAGCGACCATGAAAATCGGTAACGAGCAAGTGCAACATTGTCATGTGAAGAAGTGAAAAATATCGTCGACAGCCTGTGCGATGGGATAATGTTGAAAGCGTTCGATGCAGTCTTTCGTCTCTGAGGTTCACCACCCCGGTGGGGTTCGGCCTCCACAGGGATGAAACAGGTGTGCAGTGCTCCTATGGTATCTAAATGATGAATCGCACGTTGATGTCACATGGTGAGTAATTTCATGAAGATGAAATCTATTGTTTCTTTTTCAAAATGTCTTTATTTTTGATTCGCTATCGGTACTAACTTATATTCTTGGCAGTGGGGACGGCCAGTCACGTATCAACTTGTACCCTCAGACAGTTTCGCGTCCATGCTTGATACAGGTTTCCAGATGTCGTTATCCGATCGGCACTATGACAGATAATCTTGCAGATCCCTAACAAGGCGCAAAACAGTCAAGAAGCGCTGGTTATATATAATCATCAAGGGTTGTCTTGAAACTAAGATTTACCCAACTTCGCTCGACAAAAATCAGTCACACTGGTGAAGATGGTCGGTCATACGCCTCCGAGATTGCACTTTGGGGAAAACAAAGCCAAGATGGTAAGCAGAGTTTCATCACCATATGCTAAATCAGACTCAAGGTCATTTGGGAGCATCTTTAGGGCTTGTACAGGATGAGGAGTGAATCTCAAGGCACTCGATCGACTTTCGACAGGTTACAAACATGTTTGTAGCATTCATTCAACTTATGAACCTGAATCACAAATAGGTCGTAAATTGAGGACGTTTCTGCCGTGACTGTGTATAAAAATTTTGAAAGTAAGATACAGGTTTGTCTGACTGAATTTCTTCAAAAGTTGCCTCAAATGCATTGACCGCATTCCCCGGCATTGATGTTTACAACACATTTTACAGTCACAAAGTTTTACTCACCAACTTTAACAGACTCAGTTTCCAAGCTCTATCAAAAGACTGTTTTGCATACTGATTTCACCGTTACCTGGATGGATGTGGATGAATAAAAATTATAATTTCAAATCTGTATAATGAACTTGATAGCACGAACAAATCAGGACGTGCTGTGACCTTGACCTGAATTCGCACGAGTATCGTGAGTAGCACGTAATTTGCGAACATTTGCCAGTCCTAACAACTGATTTGGATGTACAACTCCCATTTGAACTGTAAAAGTGACACATGAAGCAAAAGGTAACGGAAAATATATCATCAGAGTAACCATAGTGCATAGATAGAAGATCACGGCAAAGTCGCAACGCTACCTTTAGACACCGGAGTTAACAAAACTCCTAGGATCACTCTTGGAAATACAATTGATTCCTGAGCACTCGTGTGAGTCGATGATTGTGCCGATTTACAAGAAGGGTGATAGATATATCGTCATGTAAAAAGCATAGGGTTTAGTAAGCATCGCATCCAAACCACATGCTGACATTATCCTCCGCCGAGTATCTAGTACTCATGAAAAGTGTATGTGTGAGAATCAAGCTAGTTTTCGTCCCGGTCGGGATCGAATCGATCAGTGTTTTTTAACTTTGTGACAGATCTTAGAAAATAGGCACATGTCCGGTAGACTCACGATTTTTGTCTCTCTTGATCGGAAAGTGGCCTTCCACTCAGTCGGTCGTGCAATTCTCTGGCCCGGCCGGTCGTTGAACGGTGTGCCACAGAAATTCACTTCACTCTTCCAATCTCAGTATGCGCGAGCGGCTGAAACCGAGTTCGTGCTCACGGCCGTCTTTTACCTGAGTTCACCACCAGAAGTGATGTTTGTCAGGGTTGTCACTTCTCTGTTTTCCCTTTTAACTTTGTCACTGTCATGTGAGAACAATGGCATAGATGTTTGCTCAGACAAGAACGTGTCTGACTTGGAATATGCGGACAGTGTTGTGCTATTGAATGAAGATTCAAGTAAATTGCAAGTTCTTCTCGATCATCTAAACGACAATGTGGATATGTTCGGGATAAGTTTTTCACATTCGAAGTGGAACTTTTTGTCACAGGACTGGGTCGCCTCAAAGCCAAATCTTGTTCTTGCAAGGGAACAACTAAGTGAGGTAGACAGATTTAGTTAGTTGGACAATTGTATCGTACATGATCGTCGTAGATCTGAAGAAGTATCTTAATGCACACAAAAAGTGCGATCGGCGTTCACCAATTTGAGACATCTATGGGGTCGGCGTGACATTCGGTTATCGATCAAAAACTGAGTATATGCAATGCCAGTGAGATAGGTATTGCTTTAGGACTCAGAAACATGGCCGTTGAGGGCAGAAGATTTGCGAAGACTTTCGGTGTCTGAACACCGTTGTCTTCGTTGCATTGTTAGAAAGCGGCAGGAGAATTTTGTGATGAACTCAAAAGTTTGGAGTAGGTTTCTGGGTCCTAAAATTTAGTTCTTAGAATACACAAGAAATCAGAATAGGTTGAAGTGGTTGGGAAATGTTTTGCGCATACTTACAACACGCTTGGCTCACTGTGCGCTGTTGTTCGAGGCAGGTAATGGTTGGAGGATGGTTCGGGGTGACCAGTCGATGCTATGGGAAGAAAGTATGAGGGTTTTAACCAGTGGACTGATTTGCGTAGGTGCAGTTGGACTACTGGATTGGGGTCAACGAGATACCTCGAAACGATGACTGGCTTTGTGCCACAGGTTTTGGAGATAAGAAGCAAGTCAGATACACTATGCTATTGGATTCGTCGAAGATCAGATGCGCACCGATTGTTACCATGGTATCCCATTTCTTGAAGTCGTGAAAACAAAATAAGGCGCTAACCTCCGAGGGAGTAAAAATGAGTGACATCGACGGAAGGCAACGAGAATATATGCAAATTTGACCTAACCCAGTCACGTGACCGGTGATGACCACCGAAGAAGAGGAGGGTATTGTGAGAGGAAATCAAATCGAATAGGCAAATCAAAAATTTTATGTCCGAAAATAGTGGAAATTTTAAAAGGAACTGTCCTCTAGAGGTAAAAGGAAGATTTGTTTTTCGACCGAAATTTTCATTCATTAAGAGCAATTAAGTATTCATTCACAGTAATTTTAAAAGTTTGCGTTGGTTTTAGCATAAATTGCTGAATTTGATCACTTCCTGACTACTGGGCTTGACGCCCAGGATAAAAGCGTTTCATTGACAACCAAGCTGATCTGGTTAGAGTTTGCAAAGGTGACGGTAATCCTTTCCACTTGTAGATTTGTTATTAGCTTTGACCTTGAATCTCTCCTCAATCGCTTTGGACTTTGGAAACTATGCTTTTGCTTTTCGACTTGATCTTTACTGGTTTGACCTTCAAATTTAACGATAACGTGCATGAAGAATTTATAAGAATACCATTGGGTTTACCAATATCCGAATTCCTCGCCGAAACCCTTATGTAAGCTTTTGGTAACACTGCCCTACCAGAGATTCGAGCAAAACTTTGAGCCAGTTACGGGGATGATATCTATCTTTGTTAAATGTTCGAATATTGAAAATACGCGTAAAAAATGGACAGTATATGCAAAGACATCGAATTCATCATGGAATCGGAGAACGACAGGGAATAAGGACTTCCGTAAGGGTTGGTGAAAAGAAACACCAAAGGTATATTGGACAAAAGAAGACAAAAGAAACCAACAAACAGGGACCATAAATAAAATCGTCATTGGAGCCAACCGAATGACCACAAGAGATCGTGGCCTAAAATCCTCGTTGCGAGAGGTAAAAGACACGGCAGCAGAAAAACTGCGAGAAGAAGAAGAAATCTGCCACCTGATGATATTCGAGAGAAACGGATATCTAAACAACTACATTTGAAAAACAGTGGACATGGTGAACAACGGAAACAAGCCCGGGGAACAATCGAACAGAAAACTCATTCTATCTTAAGTCCAGAATGCATGTGAATTGATTGCAAGATTACACCTAACCCAAGGAATCACAGAGGCTCATAGGTAGTCTTAAACCATGATAAGTCTCATGCCAAAATTAGAACAGCGGCTGAAAGCGGAAGAGAGAATTTCAAAAAAGTCATGTTTTATGTCACTTAAATGAATTGTCACGTGTGATGTATCGATCAAACCGGAAGAAGAGTGGTCACTGAAATTCGTAAGCATGAACTTTCTATGGAAAACCATCGTCCACTCACTTACATGTTCTTCCACGAGGATCAAGAAGAAGCAAAGCCCAATTTGAACAAAGTACAAATTCCAGATCAAGCAACGACGAGGCATGCACCATCACGGGGCTGCCCGGGTACTCCTTTATCACCTCTCAACTGCATAACCGCGAAACCAGTCTTATGCTGCTGGGACTGTTTGTTTATTCTTTTGCATTCTTATGCATACGTATGTCATTTTGCGCTTCTAGGGTCGTCGTTTTGTTGGTTGACGGTGCCTGACCCGCACAGGACAATCAGCAAGCACAGATATGATCCCAAAAATAAACGCATCAATCTGCCCCATAAATTCGACTCGCACCTCTGCCAGGAGCGTGAGTTTACTACTGCTAAGCTATTTTTGCGGCCCCATGTCGTAGCCATGGTTTATTGTCACAGCTAGAAGTACATGAGCTCGAAGGGAAAGCTGTTGAGATTTAATAAATGTACACTGATTAATGTTTTATGTATTAGCGCAGTAATATATATATATGTATTCTGGTGAGACATACCAATTCGGAGTGTACAATTAGAAGGGTGTTTGGACAAGAGAGCATGGGTACGCATACCTGACGAGCGACAATAACCGCGAAACCGGTCATGTGCTCCCGGGCAAATTTTGTTCACGCATCCAGATACTACTCACTACTTCTATATATATATATATATATGTATATGCAACGGCAACTTGACAGCAAGCATGATTCCAAAGCAACGATGCAATGTAATCAGAAAGTTTGAGACAACTGAAGAAATGATGTGTGAAGAACCAACGTGCTCATCTTTCGCCATTCTGATTTTTATTCGTCTAAAGGGTAGATTTGGTCAACCGACAAGCCGTAAAGCATTCAAGTTAATGAATTCACTTCTGAACCGTGTCGCCAAGTGCTATCCCATCCCCAGACCCAAAATCAAGAACGCAGGAAGCATCAACCCATTCTTCGTTCTTTCATCCTCATTGTTTACTTTCGGTAGTGGCAAAAAGAAAGCATATATCATTTTTAGGAAGGTGGTAGCGGCCAACAGAGGGTTGCCAAATGGAAAACTTAGTCGTCGGCTGGATGATTCGAACTCTTAACCCTCAGGTTTGAACACGAAGACCCGGTCCGTATGAACATCATCATTGTCTGTGTGGAAAGTGACTTATGCAAACCTTTGCGCCAAACCATAGTCTGAACGTTGCGTTGCTTTTTCATCCCACTGATTTACTGTTTGTTGTTCTTAATTCCTTGGCTATTAACCAATGAAATACACTGTATTAGACTCAGAAAACGGATGATACCTCTCCCCCAACCTTGACTCATCAATCGCCAATCACTTTTGTCTCCGTTCCCACGGGCCCTACAGGGAAGAGCCAAATTGACCAGACACATAAATTCATTTATTGGTCAAAATAAAATCGCTTATATTGGGCTTCGATAGTCGTCTCTCACTGATCGACTGTTCTATTGGCTAATCTGTCCCGTCGTTTTTACACGACTTTCTCATGCGGCTTTTCTTGCCCAGCTTATCGACTGGCACAGTCAGTGCAATGTCACGGGAACTGTGCTGATCACTGATCGGAGTAATAGACATACGCTTTCACAGTGTAAATAAATTCGAAGCTGATCTCCTTCACTTATGATTCTTCACAATCCAAAACGGGAACTAACCTTATTATAGATTCACCAACTATCCGAAACGTCGGGAAGTCGTTATTTTCACCATCCACGCTGTGATTTGGTACAGAGGATTATCCGTTACTATCTTCATTCGTTAAAATACTTTTTAACTCTTTATGCCTTTGTGCTTAGTCATATGCTAATTTTGACTCAACTATCTAGTGTGGATGCAGCTTAGCAATTTGACGAAAAAAAACACTCTCTCGTAGTGTGTGAGCATTCCATTTGAACTATTTCAGGATCAACGGATGACCTTGAAGTTTGAACAGATTCTTATAAGTTTGGTGACCTGCAACTAGGACGAATGTTCACGGAGAGTCGATGCTAAAATCCCCATCGAAAATCATGAAAATGCTGGACAGTAAATTTTATTCCTCTCAGGGCTCGTCAGGCGTGTACGTCCACCGCGTCACCGCGGCAATCCCGAATAGTTAACAGCTTGTTACAGATTGACAGTACTGCTAAAGTTGGGTGAAAAAGATAAGATTACTGTGTACCATTTTATGGTCAGTCGAACTTTAAAAACTATTTTCTGTTCCCCCTCCGAGTGTTTTGTTAGTCTACATTTTGCGAACAGTGATTTGTCACATTCGAGAAAAATTCTTTTCGTGACGTTTGGGAATATTTTTTCCCGTTGTCATTCCCGGTGCTTCGAACCGCTAACCAACCCGGAGGCTGATCACCTTATGCATTCGTCATACACAATCATTCTGGCGGGACTGAGGTCAACACATTTAGATGAACTAATTTATTCTCTGCTGAACATTTCACGGTTCACTGCATGCCAGGTGCTCATCAGTGCTATCTGGATGATCTAATTAAGTATCACATATTATTTTCATAGTTCTCCTGTGATAAAGAGTGTTAGTGAATAAAGTGATGATTTCTTACTGGATTTAAGACGGAACTTTTGCGAATAAATCTGACAAAATTTTAATTTTCTAATTTTTCCACCTTGAATGCGAATTCCCAAAGAAAAGTATTGAGAACGGCTGAATAAAAACACGAACAAGATAGCATTTAACAAGCCCTAACTCTATGGATTAGTAATTTCCAAAACGTTTTATAAAACCGGAAAAATTCTTCAGTTGCCGCTTAGATTTTGAGTCAGAAAAATAAAAAATCCGATCGATATTCTCTAGCATTATTTGTCAAGGTCATTCGTTGCTTTGTCAGTTCGTGAAAAGGAAGTTGGAATTTTTCAGTTAACATTCGTCTACGAAGACATTGCAATATATGACAAATGAGTTATTTTATCTAGCCCTAACCAGGAACAGGGAGCAGATTATGAGAGAAGGTAGAAAATTATGACTTGTACCCAGTAGGCAACTTAGACATCGAAGAATGCTAAAGAAATGACGTTTGGTCGGAAAGGAGATATTCTTAGTCAGCGTTTCATGGCGAGCTGCCTCGTTGTTCGTGCAGTACCTTTGCTTAGCTCAAGGCGCTTTAATATGAAATCGAGAAGTAAACAAGATCAGTTCACGAGTTTGTATTACCTAAATTTGTAAACAAAATCTCTGGTCTGACCATAGTAATAAATACTATGAACGAGTATACTCTGTTGCTGGAAAACGAGTTCGTGTTTTGGAATCACCAGGTAGCCATTTCTAACACGAATTCTCCCACTCGTGCCAAACGTTTCCTCGTGTTGTGCAAACGTACACTTACGAAGATCAGATCTGTATGAGATCAGGCAGACCCGTCATATTATGTAAACGTTTCTTATAATCAAAGAACAAAAATTCAGAATAACGGAAGTACTAATGGACCACCAGTGAGTTCATCACGTTGAAGAATTCACAACCAAGATTCTCACGAGGGCACCAGTCATCTTATGTGCCCTCATTTATCTGCTTGCTATTCATGTCTTCTAATATCAACCCAACTTCGACTTAGCCGCTCCCGCATAAATACTCAATGTTTTTCCCCAGGTCCCTTCTTAGCTCGTCTTCCGGTCAACAAAGAGAACATAGCAGAAGAATTTTGGCAGAATCTGGCTGGTCAAAATCTCATATATCCACTGGAAGATGACTAGTCATATAAACTAATAGCAACAAATTGGGAAACCTGTGCCAAAAGGTTTCGGCAAAACTTGCAGATAAAGGGTAGTCAGGTAGGCCACTGATCGTTTCACTTGCATTGATTTGCATTGTGAAACCCAAATGGGACAGGTGGATCGATGTTTGGTTGAATGAGTTTCGGAGCCCTAGCACAAGTGATCATCCCTAACTTGTTGACTTGAAACATCAGGCCTTTTGGAGTACCAGTCACGTAATTGGATCAGTTCCTAAAGCTGATCCGACCCAGTACTCCAGGCTAATGTCTCTCAAAAACGGCTCTACGGTGCACTTTATCAAGGCCGTGATTATTATGGTCTTTTAGACAACTCTTAATGGAAAGAGGACACAAATGTATGCCAGATCGACTAAGCAAGGAGATTTCCTGAGGTCCGTTGCAAGTCTGTTTGAAGATCATACGGTGATTCGTCGGATGATTTTCCAGCGGCCATAACTGAAAAACTGATCGTGTGCATTCGGAGAATTTTCGTTCATTCATCCGTACGCAAAACATATGAATGAGAGGAAAAATTGTAAGTCTAGCCCAGCTAGTTCTATCATTTTTCTTCCTCTTCTTTATTGATTTATAAACTATGATGCGTAAGTTCTTTGTCAAGCGTACTAAAGGACAAATTTGAATTTTGTAATGTCTTTCTTTTGGTTTGATGAACGGAGTGTAGCGTCTCTTATGGAACACACTTTACATTGATCGAAAGTTTTTGCGCTCGAGATATTCGGTCTCGGTTAAGGGTTTAATTGTAAACTTCAAAGCGGAGCCCAGAAAAAGACGATCGCTATTCACTAGTAGCCCACAAAAGACAGCACTAAACTCGATATTCTGGTCATAATCAAATGTATTGCAGCAACCCCACCTACAGTTGTAATGTAATGTAATAATACTGATGCCATAATGAGAAATACAGAGTTCAACTATCAGCACGCATTTTGATAGCTCTGATTCAGGACTGCTCGACCGAAGACAGAAAGAAGATAAATGTAACTGGGACCCACAATGGGATTTATTTTTCAGGTCACTCGTTTATGTATTAATGAGACACACTGATTACTGACAGAATACTTTTAATCCAAGGTTGGTTGACGAAAGGTCGCCTGTTTTGTCCACGAAGCACCTCAATTCCGATTGGCTGATTTGCATTGCATACGACAGCGAAGCTAGACTAAACTGAGTCACGTGTTTTCTACACAAACTGGCCACAAAGATGGGATCCAACGTGCTTTACTTCCTCGACAAAAAGCAGGTGCATTTTAAGGTCTCATCTGTTCCAAATCATTATTTGTCACCGGTCTAATCGTGAAGGAATTCTTCATAACCGATGCAACGAAACCTGACAAACACTGATATGTTCGCCCTTCCTGATTCCCGAGTAAAGACGACCAACTAATGTGTTTTTTATTTAGCTTTACACAGGCGGGTTAATAGCAGACATCATCCGCATTTTGTCAGCTCTTTTAGGAGGACCTACCCAATTGGCCGCCGATTATGAGCACTGATGGTCCAAACCGGGTAGGTTATTTACTTATCGCAGTCGTTTCGTTGAAGAATAATATTCACTATTACAGTGGAAATTACACTCACATTTACCGAAAAGTGTTTTCTGATTGACCCATTTTTGTTACTTTTATGTTACATTAGCCGTGCTGCCAACGGTCGACGACAGTCAGTACTGCATTTTGATTGGCTCACAGCTAACCAATCACGTGCCCATATTGTGTACCTAGATATATACATAGATATGCATCGAACACACTGGTTTCCCGTGAAGCTTTCATTTCGATCTGCAATTTCGCAGCTGCAACACCATATACCACAAAATCATCTCGCACAGGGGCCTCTTGATGAATAAATTGGGATTTAGTAAAACAAATCCTGTGATCAAATTCTCACTTGTATTTCGTAACTTGTTATGCTTGAAATCGGTTAAAACTCGACTTTCAATTTGAGCATGAATACGAATTTCATTGTCTTCATTTTTCCGACCCCGTACACAAACATGGAATGCAAAATTAATCCGACAGTTGGCAGGAATAGTTGAGTTGTTAGCCGTCCGCTTATGTACGTGTCAAACTCCAGGCAAAGTTACATATCAATTCGGGAAACGATAAAGGGACCCATATTCCTTTTTCTTACATGTTATGCACGTACTCTTTTTTAGTTAAAGTAACCGTCTGAATTTGAAAAGCTGTTTCTTCTTATTAGGCCTGGGCTTTCTTTGTTTTCAAACTACGCTGCCTATGGAGATCCGTAGGATGTAGCAGGCGGTTTCCAGTTGTAACCTGATTGAGCTTTGGTTGACGTTCAGCGACCAGACGACAAACCTAAAAATCTAGGTGGATGGCAGAAGATGGGACTTCTAGCTTAGGTGTAAATTCGATACTGAACCATAGGCTATTGATGATGATGATGATGACGATGATGATGATGATGTTGATGATGATGATGATGATGATGATGATGATGATGATGATGATGATGATGATGATGATGATGATGAAACAACAGTCTCTAGTTGTTTTTTCTCCTGTGGATTAATACAGTGAGTTATATTCAAACACATTTTCATCTCGAATGAAAGGTTATCGATCGGTCAGTTTTGGTAGGTGACTGTCGCTGTAGAGATGTTGCTTGTTTTAATTTGAGCACAATTTGCTCATTTGGTTGTTTCTGCAACGATTGATCGCGGTAGAAAAAATCCATTTCGCCTTATCGATTACAACTCTAACTTACGTCATTTTTTCTTCATCTAAATGTCATATCCTGACAGGAGCAAGAATTGTTAGAATTGAGTTTATAAACTTCTGTTTTGATGTTTTGTTTCTCGTTTGTTGTGCGCAAAACCCCTCATCAAGAGAAAAATGGATCTAGTGACTGGTCGGTGAATTATTCACACGCGAAATTTGGGTGTTCGCGTTCCACGAAAGTGATTATTGGATCCTTCCGTGACATGCGGTCCACAGGGGACTAGTTGAATCACATCGAAAAGTCAAGCTATCCTTGATTGTTTTGCTGCAAAGTGGGAGAACCTAACTGAGATGTCATCATATACGGAGACTGGTTTATAGGTCATATTGTAAAGAAAAATCAATGCCAACGAGGAACAAATTTAATGCACAGTCAGACAATTCACATTAGCAAGCCCTGCAACTGTTCAACTTTTCCATTATCTAGACTCTACTTGACGAACCATGTGGATACTCTATCGATGCCTGCAGTTGGTCTCTGGAATTGGCTATGCTGTGGCGGTCAGTGGATTCAGTCTTTTGGTTCCATCATCTCTAGGTTCTTCAGCTTGGTCAGGGACGGGAATCTCAGGCTCCGAGACCGCTAATTGCTCTGAACCCCTCTCGAAATGTTCTCAAACGACCTGATTCTCAAGAAGTCCCACGCACTGATTTCTAAAGCAAAGGTGTCCATATAAAGTTCGAGGTCGAAGTTGTGTCCCCGACAATCAGCCGGGCTGATTGATTTTTGATAATCAGCTTAGGGGGGCTCGGTAAACCTTGCTCCTAAACCGACTAAGAGTAACATACAAAGCATACGAATGTATTTCAAAGGGATCTATGCCGAGGAGCGCACAGGACGCTCAGGATTTCTAGCTCCATCCGAAGGGCGTATGCACTGAGCAATCGGCCATCGGTCTCCAGTGCGATCGCCCTACTGCCTTCTGGGCTAGACCATTTGGTCAGAGTCTAGGAGTAGAATCCCGCAAGTCGGTTTGGACAGCCGGATAGTTTCAGACTCACAGGGGTATCGTGGATCTTAACAAATAGCCAATGACGTGGAGATGGGGAATAGAAAAGCTATCATATGTGATGAACTATAGGCACTTTAACATTTTGCTTCCTTTTTCTCATTTATTTTTTTCGTCCTTTTCCATCATTCAGATCTCGGAGGAGTATATTCATAGCCCCGTTTGGTCTTTTAAACTGGAACCTCCGTTTGCGACATTTTGGTCTCTCTGACGTTCAAGCTTACCGTTCTGGCTGTGTTTGCCTGCCACGAGTTACCTCCGACGCAGCCTATGCTGTTTTGACTACCGGTTTTGGTGGAATTGTTCAGAAGTCCGGTCAGGTTAATTATTTTGAGTGTTCAGGGAGATTAATAAGCAATAAGAAATGGGAAGGAACTTAACTCCGTAATGCTGACTACCCGGGAAGAGTTGAATAGCTCCTGTTCAAACCTTGCGTTTGGTGGCAGATATCCACCACTGAAGAACTCTAAAGAGTGCGAAACTCGAGTCTGGTGCCACACAGTGTCAGTTCGATCCCTAAATGAGGGAATCACAAACCTACAATCTCGAGTAGTTTGCCGAGGGACGCCCTGGAATCTAGTGTTTGACACCGTTCAAATTAGTAGTCTAAAATTGTTCACTCTTAGATCCGGTAATTTGTTGGAAGCCGCATGAAACTTCTGCTGAGTGGATCCGCTTTTGCTAAACAGTATCGAGTTGTCAGGACTAAATGACGTGAGGAATGTATCGAAGAATCGATACGCCATGTACTGGTTTTAACTGTGAATGATATAATGTTAATAACACAGCATTGTTGGTAGATGTAGTTTGCCAGCGTCTCGACTAACGTATGTATTCTTTCTCAAGGAAAGTTTTAAAATCGGTTGAATCAAAAGCTCTAGTGAATTCACCCACCTCTCCACGCTTGTACGTACGGCATATCGACAATATATTTGCAATCATCGATTCGATACAATCAGTAGTGTAGATCCATTAGGTTGATAACGGATTCAGAAAACACCGATAGACTCATCAGCTTCTTAGATTGTCGGCTGAATGTTAATGACTCACGAAAATTCAACATCGGCATTCACAGAAAATCCACACATTCGGGTAAGTAATTCGACTTCAGTTCAGTTCATCCACAATGCGTGAAACGGACACTCATTTACTCTCTAGCCGACAAAGTTAAAAAGCTATGCAGTGATGATGCTGAACTTAAAGAAGAACTAAGACGTTTAGACGACATCTTGCAAGACAATCATTATCCGCCACGCCTCAAGAAAACAACTGAAAACTTGCATATCAGCAACCAAGACGAAGAAAGAAAAGCAGAAAATGGCCTCGGTCAGAATTCCGTACAGATCAGGCACCACGGAAGCAATAAGAAAGGCTCTCAGTGACTTTGACATTCACACTTTCTTCCGGATGGATATTACGTTAAAGCGCCACTTATCAAAGGCTGACGATCAAGTCGATGTGCAAGACCAAGGTAACTGCATCTACAAAATCAGTTGCAAGGAATGTCCAGCAGACAACTGAAGACGTGGATCACAGAATACAGAAGGAAAGAGAAATGCAGACCTTCGCACAAGAGAGCCTTATCAAAACTTGGAAGCGATTCAGTCATCGCTCTGCATGCCATAGCAGAGGGACACAACATAGATTATGAAAACACTAAAGTACTCTGAATTGGGTTTTCTTCCCAATAGTATGTTTCGCATACGTTTGGACGAACAAAATTTCCCCGGAAACACATGACCGATGTCGCGGTTACTGTCGCTCTTCAGGTGTGCGTTCCCGGTACTCTCCTGTCCAACCATCTGTCGAGGCTCCGGCGACAAGCTCCCACTCCACATGCATCAATCGGAACGATGGGACAGAGATTTTTGAGATATGGACAGCTCTAACATCTTTGAGAAACAAACATTAAAAATGTCTTCATGCTAACTGACCTCACCACCACCACGGCGTCATATGACGCGAGGGATAACTAGTCTCTCACCTGTCACACAGCTCCAAGTACACACACACATTCACACATACACACACAGACAAGTTAACACCTTTTGGCATGTGAACTTTCCGTCAGTTATTGATTGTAAAACTTACCTTGAGAAAGACCACCCATGGTAATCGAGACGTTGGTCAATTACATCTACCAACGGCGCTGTTATTAACATTATATCATTCGTAATTTGTATCAAACTGTTTTCAAATTTCTAAAAACGGTGTGGAATGAATCTATTGGGACCGAGTTTGATTCACATTGTATCGAAAACTCGTCGAACGATAACATTTTACAGAAACTTTGAACACTGGCAATCTGTTTCGTTTTTGTCAGACTCTAAATGAACAAAATCTTCACAGAGTCTACACAGTATAATGGGAATCCTGTTTAGCCCATGACGGTATTATCTGTTTGTTTAAACAAACGACTGTTTTTTTCGCTGTCGCTGCTGGTTAGAAGCTGATTCACGTACTCTTATTGTAATCTAGCATTTGTGTACATCAAATTAGGCGTCCTCGCTCAACAGACAAGAACTCACGATTCATTAATGGGAACGTAAAACCGCGACAAATTGTTTGTCGAAAACAATTTACCAAGAATGTGTACAAAATTTTTTTAACGTCAAAGGAGGTAGAAAAACCATCGCTATTTGGTCTGTCATTAATACCTCACTACGGTGTGACTACGAAGAAAAACCTAGTTTATATGATGGGAAATAAAATCGCTTCATTGGAGTGATTGGTTTTTTTTTGAGGGGAAAAGACTAATTGGACTATTAGGAATCTTCAATGCATGAGAAATATTTCTCTGTTCCAGCGGTCGCGTCATTACAGTAAATCAATTATCATGACAGCAACTATCTAGAGACCATGGAAACCAAGTATTTCCAGCTTGCGTATGAACACACGATGACAACAAAGGTTATCGTGATACAAATGTTACCAGAAAAAGCATCATGTAACTAGTGTATCGTGAAGGGCCTCAAGTGACCAAAAAATTGACGGCGCTCTGCTTCTGACGTGGTTGTGGAATTTGCATTTACGTAGCAAATCAAGAACAAACAGCAGTGAATGTACGACTGTTGACCTGCAGCTTGATCTGGTCCCGTAGAGCATGCAAATCCGCAATTCCTCTAAATGTACATTTTCGTGGGAGGGCTTTTTCCTTCTTGCACGATGAAACACTTTCAAAGGAGTTGACTTTTCTTATTATATACTACTTTCTACATGCTCATATTAGACGGTTTTGCCGATCACCGGAGGTCCGAATGATAAAAATGTCATTTGTCTGCCGCTCAGTGCTTAAACTTTTTTGGATAAGGTAATGTGACGAATTTAGCAAGGGAATATTTCCGCAGAACATATTAGTTTATTGGCTATACGCAACCGAATGATATATCCGGGCTGAAATTTTGTTTATGCAGTATGAAGCACACTCGTCTTTCTTGTTGAATTCTAGCGATGTAATTAATAGTATTTGCGAACGACTCGTGAACAATTGATTTCCCGTGACACAAGACACAATCCCTTGTGTGTGTGTGGGTGTGCCGTTCTCTTCGAGGAACGGCCAATACTCGGAAACGTGTTTCGCAATCCAACCGATCACTTTACTTTTCTCGACGCCAAAACCCATTAGCACAAGCACGGTTTTGCAGTGGAGCAATTTTTCAACAACATAACGGGGAAATGCACTCCACTATGACTGATGGGGTTTTCTTTGTGAGGAAACCGTGAACCAGGCGGAAGCCACTTTAGTACACTCAGTCGGCAGGTGCAGACACTTGGTTCTACACTCTGCCATCTCGTTATGCACGTTGAAGAGATTCTATAGCCTGTTTGTTTGCATGTTTCCGGTCACTAAATCCGGTGTTTTTTCCTACCTTTTTCTCTGTATATCTACGCATGGTTGCACGTCTGTACTCACACACGTATAGCATGGTCTGAATCGCTGAAACTGAGGCATCTTCCCCCTACCTGCTAGTCAATCTTGGCGCCTTAATAAATCGAAGTTACTTTGTTGCTGCTTCTTTGATCTTTGTGAAAGGGAAAGGCTTCAGATCTATAACTGCAGAGACTTCTTCAGTAAGTGTTTCCGCAATTCATTCTACTAAAATGATGCTTATTACACGTACATTATATGATCGAGGTCTAGGGATATCCGACCGAGTGTGGAGTAATTTGAACATACTCGGAAGTTTCAATTTTGGCATTACAAATGGATCAAGTAGTAGAATGTGGAAGAACACCACAATCCAGCGATTTCTACCGAGAAAGACAAATAACTAAAAGAAGGGGTTTCCCTCAAAACGCCGAGTAAACAAACAAAAATACTGATGCATATGCGTATCACAATTCGCTTGATTAATTATATGGTCACCGACAAAAGATGTCAACCACCGAAGCTCAATTAAAGCCAAACGCGAGTCTCACAACAACCGTGACAACGAATCAAAATGGACCCAAACTGATAACTCATTCGTACAGCTTGCATAAATCACAACTGTGATTGACAGTAACTGGGATATCAACACATGTGAGCAACCATATGTTCACGATTTTGTATATGATCTTAAATCAGTTGTCGAGACACACACAATGATCTTCTTGATCAGGCTTTGTATGACCGATGACCTGATCAATCTGAGCTCGCTTATTGAATCGCGTCATTATCGGAAATTTCTTTTAGAGCCACACTGGAATAGGTTCGACTATTTGGCGACTCAAATGTCTCCGTTTTGTGTACTTAGATGGCTGTGTGATTGTACGTGAAAAGGGGAGACAGTTTGATTATTGCATAGAAAGACGCTAGTTCTCTCATCGAGATTGTTGGTAAGCGTGTGATGTCCAGGTTGGTTGTATGTTAAGTGCGTATTAGAGTCGAACGTTTATGAATAGTAACATTAAATACATGCATGTTTTAATTACGAAGGGAATGTTTTCCACTCGGATATCCAGCTGAGAGAAACGTTCACATAATTTATCTTACTTCCTATGAGTATAAGCTTAACTTCAGATTACGAGTGTACTAGCGTACAGGATTATTACACGTTTGCACGAGATAACTCCATGCATAGATGCACTGGTTTCATAGCCCTTGACGTCGATGATGCTGGTGCAATCTTGGAAATGGGGGTTGGCAGCATTTTTGTCGTAGAATATTGTACCAGAATCCGAAATTCCAGGCTCACCAATCAAATTGATATCTAAAACCCTGAGAGGATTTCTTTGCCAGCTTGCTTACTGACGAGCATAAAAGTAGTCCGATGCTGGATACACTAAGAAATAAACGGTATGTCAAACTTTCCCTTTTCACTTATCACCTACTGATTTCTTTATGTAGGTAGTATAGGTATGGGGAACCAGCTAGGACCAGAGCTCGGCAGTAGGATTGTAGATTGATTGGACCACAAAAGTTGGTGTGGTATCTAAAACTGATCGACACCGCCGCCGCAAAGACGACGCGTTCATCATCAGGAATGATAAAGGTGATGCAGACAAATAATTCAATGATTTCTTTAACATTCACCGGAACATCCATTTAAATGTTCCTCAGATGACACATCAACATTGATTAGTGTTGATATTTCTCGACGGCCAGACGGAATTATTAAGAAACCTACGTACTGGATACTTCGTGGCCTGGACGCAAGTTTACCACAAAAAGTTGAAATCAGTCTCAACTGGTTCCTTACAACACGTAAATTCGGTATGTAGAAAGCAGTATGCAAGCAGCGTGGAGCAAATAGCACTATGATTATGTCCAATAAACACCCTATGAAAGTCCTTCACTAGGACTTCATAGCTTCATGCAGGGCTGCGTAGACAAGTAACCAATGCGACCCATGACGACCAGCACTCGTGGAATCCACACATGTTGCTAAGACGATTGGACGGAACGTATTCCATCAGTCAGGATATTTCCAATCTTGTGTAAAAGACCGTGAATTGCAGCTACATCCTTAAAGTTTCCCTTATGTTGTGGTCTCTTCGTAGTCTTATTTTGCATAGTATGGATCAGAGAGGATTCATTATCAACTGCTAATCCGTATCCGTTCGTTAGTGTGGCGGACCGAATTCTGTTTGCTAATTTCAAGTCCAAATTCTACAGTTGGTCGCTTGTGAACGCATTACTCGTGATAGATTTGATATCCTAGCTGTAATAGGAACGTGCGAATGAAGAAATCGAATCTGAGAGCTTTTTACGCGATTGCCACATCTGTTTCCAACATGGCCACTAGAATTAGCACATGGTACCAGTTTCGAGACGGCGAAACTATAGTGAACGGTATCATGAGAATGGAACACACTAATGGACCCGAAAGAAATGGAAAACTGACAGTGAGGTCCGTTTAGTAGTGCTAGAAAAAGATGATGGAATTGTAATCCGTAGTAAAAGGGACTACATCGAGAGGATGAAATGTGCAATGGATGAACCATCCAAGTTCGCGTTCAATCCGATCGGAAGAGATAGAACGATCATTGCAAGAAATCGATCTCCAAGAATCCACGGTTATTGATACATAAAGGAATCACGGGAGCACAGATATCTGAAGGGATAGGGCCAACCAAGACCGATATTCCGAGGATATACGAACTGTGAAAATTGTATATGGAAAATATACGGTCGATCTATCTTTCTCTGACTTGAATAACTTGCTTTGTTACATGATAGTAAATTCGCTTATAGGGTTGCTGAATTCCGTGAGGTATTCCAATTTCGAAACACAATTTGTGGAACATCTTCGACGTCGTGGCGTTGGTCAAGAACATAAATCTTCTGGAGAAATGAATGTTCTCAATCAACATCACCTCGTCATTTACAAACGTCGATTAACTAGGAGAATGCATGTTCTAAAACAATATGAACATAAATATACCAGTAGACAAACTGAAGCAGCTTTTTTATATTGAAATGCCTAGTCTATCGTTAAAGCATGCATGTATTTAATGTTACTATTCATAAACGTTCGACTCTAATACGCACTTAACATACAACCAACCTGGACATCACACGCTTACCAACAATCTCGATGAGAGAGCTAGCGTCTTTCTATGCAATAATCAAACTGTCTCCCCTTTTCACGTACAATCACAAAGCCATCTAAGTACACAAAACGGAGACATATTTGAGTCGCCAAATAGTCGAACCTATTCCAGTGTGGCTCTAAAAGAAATTTCCGATAATGACGCGATTCAATAAGCGAGCTCAGATTGATCAGGTCATCGGTCATACAAAGCCTGATCAAGAAGATCATTGTGTGTGTCTCGACAACTCATTTAAGATCATATACAAAATCGTGAACATATGGTTGCTCACATGTGTTATTATCCCAGTTACTGTCAATCACAATTGTGATTTATGCAAGCTGTACGAATGAGTTATCAGTTTGGGTCCATTTTGATTCGTTGTCACGGTTGTTGTGAGACTGGTGTTTGGCTGCAGTGATGTTTCGATTGTCGACGATTGATAACTGATTTCGTCTCTGAATATTTTACCTTAGTTGCAATGAAATTTTCTCAACTATATTGGGCGAAATCCATCCTTCATATTTCTTTATTAAGAAGTCCTCATCACTTGATCACTTCCACTCAGGGTTCTCTTGTGTGGTTTGCACGTTTCTACAGTGTCTCATTCGTAATACTTGTCTTTGCCGTTATCACCAGAATGTCAAGCGAATTGGTGCGTGAATACACATCGAAAACCTATCGATGTGATTCGAAGACTCCCTATTGAATGTAATCAACTCCCAGTCCATAGTAGGCCCTACAAAAAGTCAGAATTTACTTACACGAATGCCCTGTTCACCGGAACACAAACACCATTCACGCATTGGTGATCTAAACTGTTTTTGCAAATAGATGCCGTGCATGGAATTTAATGTGTGTAGTTGTATTGAACTGTTGACCGTGACCGAATGTTGAGTGAGAGCACCTACCCATGGGATGAGGTACTTGGCACAACCGATGAGTGATTTCTGTAATTATGCGTATTCGAAAATGGTTATAGTCGTTTTTCCCTCACAGATGACATATTGTTACAAGGTCAGTAATCTTTTGACATTGAATGATTGGAAATGAGGACATGCAAGTCACCGCATGAATTGTCTTGTGTGTATAAGTTGATTGATAAATAAGACAGTTAATTTGCCTCTTTTGAACGGGAGACATCCTCATAACGATCGAAATAATTCCTCTGATAGATTATGCTAACTAGTGAACGTGGATACGTAATTGTGAAAGTGATCACCGGTTTAATGGATTACGAGCCTTGATCGACTGACGAATGTCGTAAAAGTGGAATCCCAATGTCTCCATTTCGGCTCTAATCGAATTTGACCAACTGGTCACTCAGGAACTCGTGGGTTGGTTTCTTGGTATGGGTGTGAAATTTCTGAAACTTGTAAATGGGTTTTCGATAGGTAACTAGCAAACTAACCAGCCAGCAGGGCGTGGGCAACAGTTCAGTAGTCGATGATCCTATGCATGACCAATAACTAGTGACTAGAGCAAATTTCATTCATAGGGTTATTGAGACGGGAGTTAAGTTTCCATTTCGGTTAGGAATCAGAACTTTTAGATGAATGATGCATTAAACTGCCTAAGGAAATAAACACGACATTTTTGTACACCTACAACTGAGGAGCTCCACGTTTTCATGCAATAAACGTGGAACGTGGTTGGGGCGAGTCGTCATTCAGGACCAACGCCCTCGTCACCGTAGAAAATCAATCACCACAATGACTCTTCACCTGATTCGTAGAAAATAATTTGCAACATTCAAGAAGCTGTAAAAGGTATGGAAAACGGAAACCCTACGGATAATGGTTGTTAGCTAAACATTCCCCATTATGACGCCCTTTGAGTTCAAACGTTCATAACACTTGAACACTTGCATGAATATTTGTCTATTGCGGTCAGTCCCACAAATTCTTGAAAGAAATCGTCGTGGAACACGGAATTTCGATGAGATTAAAAGTGCTCACAAACAAATTAACACATTGTTTAGATAGTCTTGTAAAAAGCGAGGGTTCAATGCCCGATCACAGGACAGGCTAGATCATTTGGAGTTGATTGATTAACTGTTGTTATGGGCCTATCGTTGACCTTGGTTCTTGACACGTGAATCAATAATTATTGGATTTTGGGAAATTGCTTATCGTTTCTCATCTCGCAATCTCATTTCTCGTCTGCAGCGTGAACATTGTTAGCCTTCCACATCGTCCGTCAATCTTGCTCTATATGCTCATCAATCTACGTCTTCAGACAAGTGAAAAACAACTTGGGATTACAAATTAGACCGAATTTACATGTCTTCAATGACAAATGTATTCTACTCATTGTTCGGGAACCGAAACTCATTACCAAACTGTGGATTTTCTATGCACGAATTGCTCAGGTCGACCGAAATTGTTGTGATATTGTGGTCGATCAGACCGAAAGTCAGAAAACACCAGAATTTGAAGTGAATGTGCAAAACCTCCCTCCGTCACCCAACGTCCAAAGCAAGAAAAAAGGACAGTACTAGAAGAATGCCAGTTGGAGAGCTAAGTTAATGAATAGTAGCAGTTTATTTAACACGAAAACAGTGATTATTTTGCCATTAGAAAACAGCGAAAAGAGTAACTTTGACCTATTTGAAACTTAACGTTGACTTCAAACAATTGTAAATCGTGCGAATATAAGACCGAAGGAGGATATTCGCATGTTTGTATTCAACGAGAATAACATAAACTGAATGACTAAGTTCCGATTCCAGTCTCTCACTGGCCAAGAAACGGAACCGTGGAATAAACTGTGTGAAAAATTCAAGGAAATTTTTATACCCGTGAAAATTTGCAATTCAAAATCGTAAGACAGAAAACATTATCAGAGTATGCGCGGTTTCATCTTAAGCACAAGACAGTTTAGCTGTACGGTAAAACCAGAATAGGATATAGATGCCATAGCAACCCAATGTGCGCCTACTTAGCTGGACCATCTCAAGAATATGAATTAACTAAATTCAAAATAACTAAGTTGCAAGAAAATCAGCTTTAAACACTGTCTACCTGACGGAATGAAACACTAGTTTTGGCACAGAGCCAGAAAATCACGTCCCCGAAAAATTGTTCCCTTATTCGCAACTTTGTTACGCTGTCCTCGTTCGTGCATCTTAAATTGTCACACCTCTTGTGCAAATATGATCTCGAAACGTGGTAATGTAAAATGGCTCAATTCCCAGCGAGAATTTATCACGCGTAGAATAATGCAGTATGGGGCGTTATAATACTTCGTCAGCGAACACTAAGAACACAGTAAGTGCACCAAAATATTAATTGTCCGTCTATTCCTGATTTCGGGATGAATGACAGCAAATTTCGGCGTCACGGTACCACTTCGCCACTGGTATCAACTTTATAGATGTAGTTTTGACAAAATGGACACGAAAATCTACCCACTTGGGATGCCGCCATGTTGATTGATTTTGCCAATTTCATTGTCAGACACCAGACACCAGACACCAGACACTTTATTACTCATCCACAAGATTGCACTAGGGAAATTACGCTTGTTTCATGATTCACATTTGTTCTGACCTTGAATGTCAGTGGCTGATTTCGGTTTGTTCAACAGAAAGTCCAGAATGAAACACGTTTATTAGCGCACTCATAACTAACTGGACAATTCCACACGGATCATGTGTCCATTCGAAAGCAAGTTCGCTTGTTTGTGCAGAATAGACAGACCAAACTAGTCAAGATGATCGGTTTGGCGTTCGTAACATGAAAATATTCACCTGCTAAGATCACCCAAATTACGAATGTGATGTCGAGGAAAAAATGACTACAATTAAGGAATCGCTAAAATAAAAACACTAATCGGTTTTAATTAGTTCCTATTCAATGTGAAAGATTTCTGCGAATTTGAACTCATGACTTGTTAGTGAAGTTAACCAAATTAATTTTGCTTTATTGTTGTCGATTGTGGTAGTCATCTCGACGACTTAGGAAGGTCTAAGTGGTTGAAAATGTACCCCAATCAACGGCAGCTATGCTTAATGGAAAGTTATTCCACAAATCTGAATTTTGCACGGTCGAACACTATTCAGTGCAGAATTCAACAAAACTAATGATGACCAGCTGATACGGATGGTCATGAGAGGACTAGGGACCAGAAGGGAACCAAATGTGCACACTTATAGCAAACGGTCAGATTGAGAAAATGACTCGCACATGCCCGCCGATAATATACCGCTTTACCACACGAGCGATTTGCGTCACTCTCTCTCGTATGAACTACATCAAGTCCATTAGATTGAGCTTAGGCCAACAAACAAGTAGACTGGACATTAGGAAATAATGGAAAAACTGGCAATGCCATTTACAGTCGGAATTGCAGCCCGTGTTCGATTTATACGTGTCTAATTTTATGTTGTCTGGAAATTCCAATCCCGAGTTTCATCTCATCTCTATCACACCATAGACCAAGCCAAATGACATGACGGAGGCGAGTAGACCTAGGTGATCCGACGAGTGCCGAGCATTCAAGATAAATAGCGCAATGTGTCGATCAAGTTCGTTTTCGGTTATTCGTGATCACGCCAACACAGCATTAAATGTGCTTTGCAATAAATGAGAGAGACACTGTCAAGTTACAATTCCGATAGTGTATGTGGTTGTTCATGTCTAAATGGACATGTATGAAAACGATGGTAGTTGAAATTGAGGTGTTGCGATATGGTTCACATCCATGATCCAAATCTAAAAAGGGATAAGATAAATTGACGAGGGTGTCCAGTGTGACAGGAAAGCTTCAGCAGTTGAACGAACTGTGTTGGCGGACACAACGGGGATCATAAAGACGAATGCATTCAGTCTTAGCTGTCCAGTTCACTAGTCCCGATAACCCACTTCGAAACATGTAGATTATTTCGAACCCGTTAGTCACATTCACTAAGTGGTTGGAGTTGATGTGGTCAGTTTGCGTGCAAATCACGTGATGCAGTCCGTTACAGCTTCACTTAGGGCTGCGTAGACGAGTAACCAATGTGAACCATGGCGATCAGCGGTCGTGGAATCCACACATTCTGCTAAGACGTTTGGACGGAACGTATTACACCAGTCAGGATATTTCCAACGTCATATATCAGACCTTGAGCCAATAACAAATTAGTATACTTAGACTTTTTCCTGAATTGGCGAGTTGATCGCTCCGTATAATTGTCCGTTCGCGGAAACACCACTTGAGACGTGGTGAATATTCGCTACAACAGTTTCATACAACTTAAATTAGAGCAGTCGATTGACTACGAAAATGTTCTAAAACATAAGTATTCCAGTGAGTAAGTTGAAGCAGCTTCATATTACACTGACACGTCCAAATAGAACTTAATATGCGTTTGTACCGATACAAAAATGGAGTAGCCATGTCAACGTCTCTGGGACATTCTATTCGCGGATGGCCTTATGACAAAACTCAAAAATAGACGACTGCAGCCACGGCGTGGACTATTTTTTTTAATCTATTAAGGGCGTGTTGACGATATAATTTGCGTGACAGACGATACCGTCGATAGAACACATACTGTGCACAGCCAACAAAGTCCAGCGGGATATTAAATTCACATTAGAAACGAAATCAAATAACTGGGTATTATACTTAGACGTTTGCCTGAATCGCCGGATTGATGGCTCCTCTCCATTTGTGTGCTTATCAATGGAGACATTTCAGTGGACGTCACTCATCACAGATTATCTGGGCTGTCGATGAAATGAAACGACAAATTTTGTCAACATTCAAGCCACTTGTGCACTCACGCTTGACAGATGGCGTGCCGAATTCTATAGCTTCATTTTATGCCCATTTACTTCCCTGTTCCTGTGGGACTTTGCCTATCGGCCACGCAATTAGACACTCATTCGAACGGGTTTATGAACATCCGGTTTGTCTAAACACTATAGAGATCACAGCTATCACGATTGTTGTATGTCCACAAATGGTCGACTGCGGCTACGTAATGAATATTACTGAGGCGTTCCGAATAATCTGGGATATAGTGCGAGGTCTTATATACAGCTGGGACTTTAAGCCTTTGTCTACACGCCCCCTTGTTTGGTGCCCCAAAACAGTTCATGGAAACGCTCCTGGGTCACATGATCCTTTTAGGTTATCGAATACCCTGCAGAACTGAATCATCGACGTGAACCTTTTCCCCTCCTTCAGCCAGCAATTTCAACCGGGATCTCTTTCGCACATGTATAAATAAACATACGCATACACACACACACGCACACACAGGTACACTCGCAACGTCGGAAAGGATTTGTTTATTAAAGCTGCAGCTCGTCATTCCCCCTCCGCTAAATTATATTCGGTGTTATGTCTGCATGAGTACAAATAACCCAATGCACCATATTTTTCGATAAACTCTGTGGTATGATTCGGGTGTATTCAAGATTAATGGATGCACGGTAGATCGAAAATCGAAAGAAGGGCCCATGCATTTTTATTTTGACTACTGACGGTTGGGGCAGTAGGCATGAAAATTGTTTGTAAATAAAACCAGCCTGCGACAGCCACCCCTGACTGACAAGAAACGATCTCTCTCTCTCACTGGAGAAAGTGGATTGCCTTGGTAATGATGCACGGAATTGTGATGACCAAGCTGATGATAGTTTTATCCTTCCTTACTTTCGCTCAACGGTTTGGACTCACTGGCATTTGCACACACGAGCTCCATGCATGCAAACTGGCACATGTAATAATGGGCATTTTGGCGTGCCAGTTTGTTTGTCAGTGACCATTACTGACTCGTCAACTAATGAAGAAGCCGACGAGCTGTTGTGCAGCCAGATCAACTTAGAGTGAACAGTATCCCATCGGGGCGGAACTCTAAAACTCATAGCTTGTAAACGAAACACTTAAGAGGAGGATTAAAGCTGAGACCGAAAACTCAACACGATGCCTATTTTATGAGCTCCTAAGTTTCACTGTAATGTTCCTGCACTTGGTACAAGTAAATGGTCATTTGGCGAAACCAGTGTGAAAAAGATAATGCTTCATAGTTATTCTCGCATGGCATGGTCCCGTAAAATTTCAACTGAGTTTCAAGCAAAACTTTAACGCGGTTCACCTTGAACCCAAAAAGATTTACCGCTGGCGGAATAGGCCGCAGTGGCGAGCACTTTTATTCAATCGGAGCTAAGTTGCCTCAAAAATAATACAGTATACATGTGGCGGTTAATTGCATTCCATTTCACCGGTGGTGGCCAAACGAAAAAGGTCCTGTCGTTTGGACCCGAAGGTCGCGGGTTCGAATCCTCTCACCGCCGGTCAACTTCCCCACTTGGCAGCCGTCTGCTGGCCGCGGACCCCTTCCTGAAAATCGATGTACATTGTTGTTTCATTATTAAAGGAAGTATAAGGATAAAAGATAAAGAATAAAAAGGATGGGGCGATTATTTCACCTATATGGCAGATATTTGAAGCTATTCTTTACAGAAGTCAGTCCGCACGCTTATGTTCAGGCTCGTGCGCGCATGTGTGCGTATGTGCGTGTGTGTAGCAGTGCGAAATTGTGATCAGCACAGTCAATCAAGTTTCCACACTCAATCGTCAAAGTAATCCTATGAGGTGGTTTTCTCTCCCCGACGGAGTATCCATTTTCGAACAGCTTGTAAACTGGAAAAAAGCAGCAACTTCATTACTTGGCACTTGTTAATTATAAGTACGTTTTTTAATAGCAGGAGATTAGACATTATTTCACGAAATTATTTATCATATGATATCAAATTTGGACTCACTGTTAGGAAAATATGGAATCACCGTTTACCTGTTTCATTCTTTTTAGGAATCATTAGTGAGAAGTCATCTATAAGTAGGGGTCTACTGTTGTGTTTTGGAGACCGTGGATGTGCAAATCACTGACGTATAGGTGCAACATCATCAAGTAATGAAGTTCGACAAACCGTTGACAGCCCACGGTAGCGCAAAAGCTGAGACGTTTCACTGGCAATCTCTCATTCCGTGTTACTTTCCCTAGTCGGAATTGGTGGATATGCACAGTTGATAATTCCTAACAAGGAAGAAGCAGTTGATCATCACTTTCATGTCTTCCTAATGATCAGCTGAGATTTGATATCACTTAATGAATAAGTTCGTCAAGATGCACTGAATGATAGCTAATCCTGTAAAAAAATAATTGGTAAACTGTCCCATGACGTGTAATTTCATTCTCTAAATTTTATTTGAAACACTGATCGTTATGCGTGTCAAACCATTAGCTGATGTCCATGTCAGTCACTAGACTGCTTGATGCACTAGATAATGTAGTGATCCATTATATCACATAAAGTTCGTAATGGTTGTTATGCATCTACACCAGGTTCCCTACGTGGATTATCGTCCCACTGCCCTGTGGGTCAGACTTTCGAGTCAAAGGCTCCGGCTAGAGTTCCCAAAGGAAAACCTCGTCCGCCTGCTGGATAAGCGCGAGACATCGCTCTTCTAAATGTGACAATTTGCGTTAGTTGCAACCCCATTTGGGGTTCCATTGGGGTTCTGGTTGTTGCGCTTAAAGTTTAGGGGGCAAACGTTTCATTACCAGTCGGAGAGAGTTCGTCAGTGCATGTGCACTTTTTCTTCCAAAGACATCAAAATGGTTCAAAGTCAAAGCCAACGACAACCCTTTCAACAGGGAAGGACCCAACAATAGAGCTTTAGGCACTGACGATGTCACCTCCACTGCTGATGAAAAGTTTGCTATCTAAACGATAAACTCAGCAGTGGGAAACCGATGAAAAGCTCTCCTTCCTAAAGAGCACCTTGCTAATTTCAGCCATTTCTCGATCTGTTTGTTTTAACTGTCTCCTCCAAAAGCTAAATCCTAGGACCCGGTGGATGGCGCTTCTTCCCTAATTTACTGAAAAAACACCAACCGTATTCCATCAGTACTGCAAAACAATGGAATACAAACACCGGAAGTTTTATCACGTCTTCATCTCCCAACGGTCGAGTTTCGGAGTCATGCGCCAGAACGGACTCCACAGATGAAGTGTAATCTCGACCTGTGACTGTTAGACGGATGTCACACTGATGCAAGAGAGGCTTCAAACTAGCAACAAATCAATCGGGCCTTCTGTAAGCGCGAAAACACTTCACCTGATATACGACCACCAGGTGAGATACGACTGTCCAAGTAGTTAACCCTATCTGCTTCGGGACCAAGGTGATTGGGAATGCCTTGGCCTGTTCATTGTTATTTCATTAATAAAGAAAGTAAGAAGACAAAAGATAATTCTTCCCGAGCAAGAACAAGGTTCGGTTATGAGTCAGTCCAGCATTACAACTGCGCTTTCCAGTTCGAAGGTCCAAAACCTATCCCAAGCGTATCGACATTATCGTTTAGACGATCGAGAGACACGTGCAATTTACTTGGATCTTCACTCAGTAGCACGATATCATCCGCATATTGTAGACTAGACAGTTTCATGTCCACTTATATGCATATATCACGGATATCTCAGATGAGGATACGGTAACCATCATAATCAGACCAGTGACAAAGTGGAACAAAGGGTGAAACTGCCAACCCTCAAAAACATTGCTTTCCGTGGTAAACTGGCCTGGGAAAACATCTTAACCGCGAACTCGACTTCCGTTCCTTTAGTAGATAGATTGGATAAGTAAAAAGGACTTCGCGGGCACACTTTTCAAAAAAGAATAATGTCACAGAATTGTACCGTTGATCAAGTTAGAGTGGTTTCCAAATAAAGGAAAAAAGGTACTGAATCTGTAAAAAGTGTGCCTGCATTCTAAAATTTGCTGCAAAGTGAGCAATTTGACAACGCAACCTCTACCGGGTGGCGAAATATTGTGTCTGCGAAGTCTTATACCCGCGAAGTAGTTGGGGAGCGATGCTTACCAAACTAATCCTTCTGAGATTGGCAAATAAGACTCGGTCACCTTTCCCGTAAATCGGTGCAATCACCAATTCACAAGTCTTCCGGAATCTATTCCCTTGCCCACATTGACCCCGGGAGGTTTATTAACCCCGATGTTAACGTTAATTCACCATCCTTGAAAAAAGACGGAGACAAGTCACCTGATACAACTGCCTTATACTTTTTAAGAAAAGCTATCTCCTGGATCACCTTTGTTTCTGATGAAAGACTGGTGAGTACCAACAGTGGTTCACTTGCGGGTATACGTAGGGGACCCTCTGTGTCCGTAGGCCAACTGATCTGCTCCCTAAAATCTTCTACTCAATAATCCAGCCGGCTCTCTTGACAGCGAATCACTGAGTCGCCCGATTCTTTTGTTATCAAACTTACGCTTGGTTTTTACAAACGAGTATTCCTAACCAGTCGTTAACCGATGCGGCTGTCGCCGGCAGCTGCAGTATTTTCCATTTCCCTACGCATCCGAATACATCATCGCTCAAGGTCATTTTTCAGACTCTCGGTCAGCTGATGTCTTAGGGATTTTCACATTTCGCTGGCTAAGACATCTCAGTGGTACGCATCTGCGAGCATCCAAAAGAGCAGCCGAAGTTGAAGATATCCGTTATTTCTGAGGTTCAAACAGACTAGATTTCTGTCTGGCAGTTGCCTCTGAGGGCAGGGCTTTTTTTGATTTTCTCCCAAGGTATGCTCAGATCAAGCATATTTTGCTGTAATCACAATCGCTCCGAAAGCTCCGGCTAGAAGTGAAGCCGAGACATATCGTCTAGAATAAGTTGCCCAGTGTTTTATAATTGGTTTATCGCAGAGGCTAATTCTGGTGGCCACACCACCTTCATCATGATCGTTCAGCGTTAAACAACAAGGCAAGCCTCACTGACCGCTGCCTTTCCCCAGAGTTACAAGTTTCTATAAAAAGAGTGAATATCCAAGGGGAACAGCAAGTGGACGTACACAGGCGGGAAAAGATAAGATGCCGCTGCAGCCAACACTCGAAACACAGCCTAATTGTACAGACGCACGTGTTTCCAATCATTTTGGTTCGATAGAAAGTGATAAAACGTTTGCCACTGTTCACGGTTCACTGCCATATTCTTAAGTGTCTCCAGCCGGTTAGTTGACGGGTCATTCGGACCCCAACCACGAAGACGTGAGACACCTACTTTACCTAAGTTCGCTGTGCATTTCCTTATCCCACGTTGCCACGTCATCCGTTGATCTCAACTTGGCTCCTTCCACTCCGTAGAAGGAAAACAAAATAGGGCACGACATGGTAGAGAAGTGTTCACCATGCGCAACACGTGACCCAACCAGCATCTTGATTCTGGTTCAACTCCAATCCACCTAATCAAGCCTGAATGACCAAATGGCCTCGGGCCGGTCAACACCACCGTTGTTTCTCTATCGTAAATAATTTACATGGGTGCCATCGGATTGAAACAAAACTACCGTTTTCCTCTTCATCTTTTTAGTTCATTGTCTCTCCGTTGTTCGCTGCTTGATGCTACACACCCGCTCGTTTCGGAGCGTGAACACTTTCTGTTCAACCGCGAAGTGTGCTTTGCTGATTCCGTATTTGGCCTCTGGCTTGCAGACTACTGATCCGTTGCCCATGGGACATTCGACTGAGTTCAATCGAGTCTCTTGGTCTGTCTTTTTTCCCAGCCTCGATCGGGCGTCACTACGATAGGAGACTTCGGACAGAACAAAATGAATTTAAACCTTTTGGTACCGACTCACTTCGCATGCCGTACTTGTGATGTTCTTAGTTAGTGCATCCAAAATCTACGGACCGAAATAGTGAAAAACGGGAGCAAAGAAAAACTTTTCAGTCTCTCACGCCAACATAAACATGTAAAGAAACTGCCTTTGTGTGCAGTGCGCAGGCTAGACAGCGAAATCTCCGTATGCTGTCGCGTCCAAACTGAACGATACCCAGTTGAATTCGAAACACGTGAGCGATCTAAGATTTGGTCGGGCCTCAAACATGGTGGCTTCACTTTTCGCTTGATCAGGCAAGTGCCCTAGGACGAACTGTGCCCATCACAACCATTCATGGGCTCACTAATGGAGGTTCTCGGCAAAATCGGGAGCCAAATAAACGAGGTAAGATGAGTTAAGCCTTTCCATAAATAAGATGATGATTAGAGGACAAAAAGAATGGGATGTAAGCATTAATCATACTGGCAGTATTTCTTGCGCCACGCAGATTGACCATTTTATTTTCAGACAATCTTCGCTGAGCGACAGAGCTGAGTTGCTCCTGTTTAACGGGCCCGGTATCAGTTTGTCAGCACATTGCGATGAGCTCAAATGATTACATCCTGAGAAAAAGAGACCTACACCGTCTACTGTGAGGAGACTGATGATCATGGTCGTGAAGACTGGTTCCATTCATCGTAGGCGGCATTCAGTGATCCGCGGGCCGATACTAGGTGAACGAATCAAAGTCACTCAAACAGCGGCCTAGTTTGTGTGAAGATAATATCTTTTTAGACAAAGCTGCGGTAGAGTAGATCACATGGAATTCCTTCCGATACTGCGTGGTTTTCCGACATTATTTTGAGGTCCCCTTTTTGTTATTTCTCGTTCTCTTTTCCTCTTTCGAATAGATGATGCTGTCAGTTAGTAACCAAAACCAAAACGCGCTGGTGCGAGGTTAATGGTTGAAAAAACTGAACTGAATCGTTTTGTGTCTGATTGTTTAAGCATCAAGTAATCAAATGATTTTTCGTTCTTAATCTGATACGTTTGACTCTTGGACGAACGAGGAACTTGAGCTCTGTGCCATGGCTGATAAGCTGTATCTCGAGTCTCAGTACGTACAAAACGATAGAAAAGCCGGTTGAGCCGCATATTATTCATTTTTCTGCTGAAGGAATTTGTTCGACCATCTACATAGTACTTACAAGCATAACCATCAGCACTTCCATTAGACTAGTCCATTAAATTAGGTGGATTAATCCACTCCTTCCGGATCCGTGAAGTACAAGCGTGATAGAATACAATAACTCAGATCAATAGAGGTGAAACAACCGGTAACCATTCGGTTCATTTGTGATCGGTTTTGGGAATTAAACGCAATTCACAAACTCAGCTATCTGAGTGGTTGACTTAGTGTCTTATTCAAGCCTAATAAATAAAATGAGCTGCTGTCGCTATAATGGCAGCATGTTATTTCAGGCACCAAACTGGAAAAAAGCTTCTTGTCTAATATTAATCCAGACAAAATGAATTGGCTAATCAACGCTTCGTCAAAGTCCATACTTTCAAGGGAATGACAATGGTAAAACGGGCGTGCTAAAAGTGGTTCAGCTCACACTTGAATTGATGGGCTTGATAAATGACGTTAACACCGCCCGAACGAGTTTCAGTGTGTCACGGTCGTCAGCTCAAGCCAGACTCGGATGCGCAGCCGAGGCGGGCTTGCCCGAATGTCAAATCAGACCAATCGTCCATCATGACTGAGGTCTGCTGCCACGTTAGGTGAGCCCCGTGTGAGTTGGCTCCGGGTTGACCGGCTAATCACACTGCTAGTCCTGTCAGTAGGAGCCCAAGCGTATCGGGCGCCCGAGTGGCTAACTGGAACCCATTTGACCTGCAGCACACAAAAACGCACTGGACGTGATCATGGCCACTCACAAATTAGAAAATGGATCAAACACTCTACATCCTGTCGAAACTTGTACAGATGAACTCAGTGAACTCCGGCTCATGAATCCACAATCGTGACTCACATGTATCGACTTTTATCACTGCAACAATGTGCATCCCGTGCCCACAAATCAGATCGGACTTGCCACTAAACTCACTACGGCCACCGTGCTGCGGGTCAAGCCCGCCACGCCGACTGTCAGGATGAAATGCAGAAACCACCTGGCCACCTGTACGCTCTTGTATCTTAGTCAAGTGGGTTCACGTGTCCACTTTAGCGTGGTGCTTTGGAAGATAAGACCACAAGGAGAAGCTCACGTCAAAATAAGAGTGGTTGCTATAGTATAGTATTTTAGGCGTTTTTGGTTGGCAGTACTCATGGTAGTTATTGCCACGGTTAACAGTGGACAAAAGTGAAAACGCGGGAGTTTCCACGACACTTGAATGAATACGTTTGATTGTACACGGCAGTGAGGACTGCTGAAATACATGTTTGCTGCTTAAACTCGGGGTTCTCCTCACCAAAAGGTTACACTAGAAACTTTTTAAAAAGTTTTTATTTGTCTCACTAATTCTTTCATTTAAATTTGATCCGTAACAGTTTCAGCTGAAAGCATCAGTGTGGCCATCTCAAGACACTGGACTGTAAGCAAACGATCAGGGTTTTCCGTATTGTTTTTGTCCTAACAACCACTAACGTTATCCGGTGGATGATTGAATTTAGATTCTAGAAAGTTCCTTTGAACAAAATCGACAAAAATTTGTTTCGACCGTACCTGTGATCATGACAGGCCATCATAATGAACACGATTGCGGTGACTTAATTTCACCTCATCAAATTAGCACTCGAGCCAGCGTTCTCCTAACGTCGTTTGTCTGAGTCTTGCACATTCACATTCACATTCAGTTCAGGCGTGTTCTGACTTCCTCTCTGGTCAGTCACAAAGCTACACTAGCTTCGTTTGAACTGACTTATCCATGTGTAGAAAGTCTACAGCATGGTTGGTAATGCGTTTCAATGCCCAAACAACGGGTGGAATGGATCCACAATTGAAGGTTTGCTAATGTGACCTGTTTTTCGATCCCAGATTTTGACGAGGATGAGGCTGTAGGCTGATGAGTCGATAGAGTCAAATTGTCAGACTATGCAATAGGCTGACAAATGTCAGCTACAGACAAGTTATTCTGACGTGAGGCTACTAGCTGATGCCAAAATTGCAAAGCCCCTTTGTTTCGGTCCTATGAATCACGTGATAATGAGGACGGATGATGTATTGCAAACAAGATTGACCGACAAGTCTGGCTGCATTCAGGCAAACGGCGCACGGGCTAAAGACCTGAGCGACCCCATACCAGTCAGCACGATGGGATACGCAATACTGGCCGTAAGTCTGGGACAACAGGAAATCGGTCTGATTCGTGACAAGCTCAGAGGCGAACGGGGACGGAAATCAAGGTGACGGTCAAAAACGGGGCAATCTGCCTGATAGAGGAAGGGGGCGGTGGCGACCAGCCATTGAGTCTCGTCCTGCGTGGATATATATAGACCTTTTGATCATGCCCAACAGAAGAAACAGTTTTGTTGAACAGCGAGAGATCATCCTGGATAGTTCTCGCTAGATTAAGGCCGGTGGGATAGAACTAGGATTGAGATGACTGACTGAAACTGCTAGAGTTACCGATCGCGGTAACCAGATTTTAAAACAAAAAGGCAGTATCAGTTAGGAGAAACTATCAGTAAAATAAGGATGAAAAAATGTGCAATAAAAATGAGAAGTGAAAATGGGTCCTGTAATGATGAATTAGCGATTAAACGACTGTTGTTTTAATTCAATGAGATATTGTGATGCATTCCAGACCAACTAGTGTCCCTATTTAAAATTACGTTTATTTATCCCGTAGTGGTACTTGGTATTTAATTTGACAAGCATCTAACACTAATAAGTGGCATCTAGTTAGATCAGTCTTGCACATGGTGACTGAGCGCTTTTCCTCGGTGTAATAAACACATGATGAACTAATTCGTAGATGAACCCAATTGTACGATTTTTGGCTATGGTCCTTCATTTCCTAGTAAAACATCAGCTTTATAACTTATGCACGTGATAGATCAACAACTTCATCTGTTCTATCAAGTTTGTTCGCGAGCACTTTGTAATGCTGCACGCATCGGCCTGTACCCGCTTCGAATTACCAGACTTGCTTAGATCACGTGAGTGAAATTCTAAATCAGCTGATTATTATTACAAAATGTAGTTCACTTTGTAATCTACACAGAGTACACGAGAACAATGAAAACTCGCTTAAGTGTTATCATTTTGTGCACTCGTACATAAGGCTTCGGCTCCGTATCAATTACTTTTTGTCGTGTTTCAACATCAACCTATCATAATGGCTAAACATCGAACGATCAAGATGACACACCGATTGACGTGGATGAAATTCTTAAAATGTGTTAGCTCATCACGTCGAAATCAAGCACGTTTCGCTCTCGTCATCGTGCAATTCTGTTTCGAGGGCAAAACGATCAGGGGATCATGTTTTACTAGGTAAATATGTCAATAGGGTCGGTGTTGAAGTATCACAAAGGTAAAAGGAAGTCCCCGAATCATTATCAAAATAACTATCGATGCATATATACACTCGCATTTGCGCCAAAAAAACCATACATCGTTGTGGTATGTCCAGACAACTTGTTCAACGATAGATATTAGTTGGCGGATTTTATCAACTAGCGAAATGACCCAAATATTGTGTGTTTTGGTGCTCATTCGAACCCTAGCTCAGACGCCTTGTTTACTTCCCCTAAAATTGCAGTCGAGAATTATCAAATTTCTAATTTATCTTGCCTATGATGGTCAAATACTCGGAAGTTCATGTGTTCGTGTCCTACGGCAGTTGGTAACTCGCCTGGCAGGCTCGAATCTTCTCCCGTTCGGTATATTGTTGATCCTGATTTATTGAGTTCACTTCTGCATTGTTCCAAAATTTAGTTTAGGTAATTAATCAGGTGTTTTTTTATCGATTTTTCGCCCAATTGTTGAACATTTTTGATGCAGTGAACATTGATTAGAGGTTTTATAAGCTGCCTATTGCGATCGCTGGCTCTAGTGGCCTCAAAAGGTCCCCTCTCGATTCTGGCTCAGTTCCACCATGTTTAATAATAAGAATGATCAATTGTCTCTGGCCGATCGATTTATATGGGTCTGCTCAGGTTAAATCTGATTGGCTGATTCCCCCTTGTTTCTCGGGCTCATTGTCTCGTATTCGGTCGTTATTTCGACCGTCCCCCCCGGGCGCATTTCGATTCAGATTATCTATAATTTGCCCCCAAATTACGGTGAACAGTTGATTGCTCCTATGCATTCAGGCTTGTAAGGGATCGCATCCACGGCCCGAGCGTCATTTATCTGAGCTCAGACGGGCTTGTCGACTAGTCGAGTGCCCCGGGCCTAATCCAGCCTCACTGTAGCATAACATACTGAACACAAAAAAGGGTTTGCAATATTAGTACCAATATGTAACTTCATCACAATCATGAATACTCGGATAGCGGACCTTCGTGAGGAAAGAATAATCCGTCGCGGATGGAAACATGAAAAAAATCAAACAAATTTGGACACCGAGAGAACCAACACATCGGCTCTCAACATTTCCGACTTCCTGAACGAATTCACCGACACACCACACAAAAACAAGTAATCTTGTGGGAATTTCCACTGCATTTTTCCCTCTGACTGCGATAGGAGCACGCTGAAACAGGGTGAAAATCTACCGCCAGGTTTTTCTGTGTGCGTATCTTATGGATCACACAGGTTAGAAGCGCCCAGGTTGTCAAGAGTACTGAATGATTTCGATGGGAAATTTGACGTTCAACATATCACGCATGGTTTTCTTGTCATCCAATGGCTAGAAACACTACAACCGGATAAAAACAGAATGCCACGTTTGTCGCGGGATGGTCAGTGAGCGGAATAACGGTTTCCGCAAAATGATCCAAACTTCTCCACGAACCCATCGGTTAGCACGCGGATTTCGGCACAATCAAACAGTATATTTGGAGTTTTGGAACTAATAACCATACTTGTCATTTAAATTAGATACTCACTGGGTTTGGCCAAATGCATCTGTTTCCACTCATTTGTGAACATCAAAGTCAGTGAGCTGATCTTCATCCCCACCAAGTCTAAGGTGTTTCAAGTGTGTTTCGGACCAAAATGAAGTCAAGGTAACCGGGATTATGTATGCTGTGGCTATGTTAAACCAGGTGTGCTCTTCTGAAGTCATTAGACAGTTTTTATGAGGTATTTGGACTTTCTCATGGGATTTATTGCCGTGTGAAATCACAGATCTTTTGTACACGCAGATTTCTGTGCCTCACACCACGACCACCACCACCACGACCACCACCACCACCACGACCACCACCACCATCACCAGCACCACCAGCACCACCAGCACCACCACCACCATCACCACCACCACCAACACGACCACCACGACCACCACCATCACCACCACCACCACCACCAGCACCACCATCACCACCACCACCATCACCACCATCAACACCACGGCGACGACCACCACCACAACGACGACGACGACCACCACCACAATCACCATCACCACCACAGGTCAGATGCATGCAGTCAGATCTGTGTCAGGGTTGGTTGCATATCTTTCATTCGGCTTGGAAGCAAGAACAATGTGAATTTCTGGGTTGATGTAGTTCAAAAATAATGGAAATTATTTGTACATCATTCTCGTTTTGACTTTTGTGTGGTTTCATCAGTGAGAACTCCAGTGAGGAGGCTCGTTTTACAACAAATGTTACAGCATTCTGTCCTGGAAGTCCTAATTCGGAAGCCGAAGTGGCCTGAGTAGCCATCACAAATCAGCGAAAACTCTGGCCTCCATTACTCCGGAATTGCCATAAGACGATCGCAGCCGATGAGGCTTCTGCTGTATATTCCGAAGTCCTGAAGAGAAAGACACATCGGTTGCACCAAACGCACATCCTCGTGCGTCAGGACTCCGATGCACAGTTTCAGGCTCCAGGAGGAAGGCATCGGGCAAATGAATTCAGATCATCAACATTCGTGGGGCAACTGCCACTGCACCTACCGTTGATCATTTTAGAAACATTCTGCAAAAGTTTTGCTCCGTTAGTAAAGAGGCCAACGCACATTTTAGGTAACCAAAGTAAATTAGAGGTATACTAATATCTAAATGTTCTGTTGCACTCAGAAGCTCAGTTTTAGACTGATTAAGCCGGTCCAGCAATTTAAAAAGCGATCCCGTTAGTTTCTTTCGCGACCTATCCCTGGAAGATGGACAAGACTGAACCTCGGATGCCCAACAAGAAAGGAGAGAGACATTTTTTTGTGCACGATTTCCGAGTGGTGAACAATTGACTTCAGTTGCCCCCCCCCATGGACGCCGCTTGGTTGGTTGGCGGGTGGGGGGAGGGATTTCAAAGCTTCACATATTTTGACTGATTTTCCTGTGAGACATTTGAGGCCTTGTGCGAGCTCGTTCATCATTAGCCTCGAATGGGAACAAAGCAGGCGCCCATTTTACATATGAAATTATCGCTGAAGGTCTCTGATGTGACCAACGTAGACAATGCTTACATCAATGGGTGGTAGTTATCACGTCAATAGAACATCTGGGGCACCACCAGCTTCAACAAGATGCGTGCGGCAAAGGTTAACATCTCAAGGGAATTAGGACGACTGGTGATTATGGTAATGCCAGCCAATCCTGGACCGTTTCCAAGGCAGAATTTCGCTCACCTGATAAACTCATTTGCGCCTCGCCAAGATCAGCGTACTCATGCATGTGGCCCGCCGTGGTTCGACAAACGTAAACGCATGCGTTGCAGAAATCGGGCATGAAAACAAGACCATTCTACCGGAAAAAGGGTACAACAAAACTAGGTACCTGTATAAGGCACTCAAATTCTCCAAAAACAGCTCGTGACGGGCGTTTGAAGGTGCAGTTCTAGTTCACTTTATAGGCCAGTGGGCATAATTAAGGAAAAGGGGCCTTACGTGTCCAGAAATCCCGACCGGTGCATGTTGAAGATGGTGAACTATGCGTGCGCAGGTTGAAACCAGAGGAAACTCTGGTAGAGGACCGTGGCGATTCTGACGTGCAAATTGATCGTCAAACGTAATTATAGCGGCGAAAGACTGATTGGACCATCTATTAGCTGGTTCATTTCAAAGTTTCCCGCAGGTTAGCTGGCATTTTAGGAAACAAATAGTTTTCTCCGGTAAAGCAAATGATTAGAGGCGTTGGGGGCGAAACGTCCTCAAACTAATCTCAAACCTTGAATCGACGAGGAGCCTGATTCGCTCAAACGGAGTTGGGCCTTGAATGTGATTGCCAACGGGTCGTTTTTGGTTAACAGAACTGGTGATGTGGAGATAGAAGGTCTATTCACCAAAAATTGCTTCACGAATGTTTTTCACTCATTAACGCTGTAGGAGTCACTGGAACCCGGGGTAATTTATCCAAGTATATTAAAGGGAATGGCCCACCAAGTCCTACCAAAGTTACTAAGCATTTCTGTTATACCTTCGAAGCGAGCCATGTCAACCGGGAGTGGAACAGAGCTACAGTTCATCTGTTATTCAAGAGCAACAGGATACTAAAGTCGACAAATTACGGCCAGTGAATATTGTTTGTAAGGGAAAAGTTCATGGAACGATTGAGTTAATGCCAACTGAATTGCGAGTTGCGAATCACGTGCTTTTGATCTCTCACACCACGATACCTATGACACGATTTGATCCGCTCAATCTTATACTAGCACGCGAACCGTGGCTCAGAGCAAGAACAGAGGCTATCCTGCAGACTTTATCCACAATGAGTTCAGTGAAGCCTTTGCTGAAGCTCCAAATCACCCATTATTCATGAATCTGAAATCCTTCGGAGTTCCAGCAAATATGTGTCAGTAAACTGAGAAGTTTGATCGAGGCCACTTGATTTGAATGTTATCAAATAGCGCGTTGCGTGATAGGACAACAGCAATGATACTTCTTAAGATTCATTCTTGAAGTCACTGTTGTTTTTGGTGTTTATTGAAAAGTTGCTACAGCTCTTGAAATTCTCCATGAGTGGTATATCTGTATAACCTGATAACCAAAGAACACAACGACGGCAGTCAACTGCAAGGCTGTTCGAATGCTCATGCCTGCTTCCCGGTATTTGCTGGTACACTCTCAGAAATGTCCGATGAACCCTCAGAGAATTTGTGACGTTTGCAGTTTCATTCTTCGGTTAACCAACTCCAAATCTGATATGTCGGTAACAGCTATTACGTTGTTGAAGACTTACATCCCACAAACAAGATATCAGCTTTCTTTTGTGGAATTCTCAGTGCTATTCGTCGTTCGGTTATCCGTTTGCCATGTGATGCCATCAAACTGCTGTGCGTCATTTAGGTGCTTCCACAACTGGAATTTAGAGAGTCTGTTGGTTTTCTGTGTACCCTTGAGAATACACAGAGCTGGATAGGGTCCAGCCAGTCATCCCTCTCCTTATAGTTTGTTTGCCTAGAGGCTGCAGACGGGACTCATCGGGTTGTTGTTAGAGATAATCAGCGGATCTCGTTGGGATGCCACACGCGTTTGACATATTTTTTAAGAGGACAGACGGAACCAGATCTGCAATTGGGATGCACAATCCGTTGTTTGTGGCCGCATCAGAGTTCACGCGTATGCCATTAGAAAGACTGAATCGACTGGACTAGCGCTGGCTTACCGTAACAAAGACTGTGGAATCTGTTACCACCACCTATGGAAGAATAGAAATACTAGGACAAGTTGGAATCAGTATGGGACAACTGCTTTAGGGGTTGCCAAGGCTTGATGGCGATTAGGCCTACCCGGTTAGGTCCGTTTACTGTCTAGTTAACGAAAAATGAACGCAGAGGTTCATCCGGTTTTTCTACTACCGTATACTGGAAGCCCAATTCCAAACAAAACCAAGATAACTATCTGGGAGTATGTAGAACAGAACTTTACAGTGGGTTCGAATCCCATGAAAGTGCACTCCCTAAATATGCGTTACTCCACTGGCACTTGGATTCCCGATGCGGTGGATGAAATCAATTGAAAGTTCTTCCACGGTTTCAATGTCTCGTCCAAATTTTGCATAGCAGAACAATTGTCTACTCATTTCCATGTAGAGGTCGATAATCATTCATCAACAGGAGTCACAAAATCGTTTACCCCCAGATATTTGTTCGTCCCGTCATCCTTTCAAGTTTGCCTGTACTGATCGATTCTCGCGGACAAACATCGTTCTAAAATGCAAAATTCCAACAACAGTTAATAGCTTGCGCAAACATTGTGTCTCCAAATTTGGGTCAATAAATCAGAAATGCGTCCCTTTTTTCGTTCCATATAAAGGACCAAGAAAACAACGTCAAACTGTCCCTTTTCCCCGTTCATTTGTTCTCGGCTTCAGATTTCTTCTTTGACTGATGTACTGAATACATTCTCACACATTTCCGATGCAAGTGGATTAAATAAAAAATAATCAATCGTGGTTCTACCACACGCAGTGGAACAATCTTAATCCGCGCCTGTTGGATGCTCGAGGTCAAAATCGCATGGCTATCTTGAAACGCACCTCCACATTCCAACTGCAACCAGTTGTTGGTCAGCAGCATGCGACTTCGACTTCTTCGACAATATTCGCCAATGATGGTGATTATTTTTAGGATATCTAAGGATATTATCATGAAAGCAGACGTGCGATTGCCAAAACTGATCAACCAACGCGTGAATCAATTTTATTTCGTTCTTTCAAAGTTTGTTGTTTCCATGCCTGTCGTCCAGTCACGAAAATAGCGGGACAATTCCCTTTGTGTTCGTTCAAGGAGACAATGAGGCCTATCTTTTATGCATCCCACTACAAACTTTGTCATAGAGTGGTCGATAATCACGGTTTGGTGTTAACGTTCCAGACAAACGTTTACAAATAAGCAAACATTTCTCGATAAATTAATTTGTACCGTAGAAAAATATAAGGCAACTATCCAAATTCGGTGGATGAATACAGTACCGAAATAAAATTAGCTACCAACACCTAAATGAGTATTAATTGCTGGTTTTTTAGACAAATCAAAGCACATCAGACAAGTTCATAAAACCGAAAATATATTACACCGAAAAATAAGAAAAGCTATTGATCTGTCATAAAATGCCTTCTTGAGATAGAGCTTTGAGTTACGGCTGGTTGATATTCTCATCCCCGGTGCAAAACTGTGATGAACATGAAGATGAAAAGGACCCGACCACGTTCGATCATCAAAAAAGTGAAAGAAATAATCATTTAATTAAACGGCTGGTCAGTTGCTTGGCAAAGGTTTCGTCGCATTAACCATGAGTTACAATTTGTCTGAACCAGCCTTTTGCTATAAGTAGTATGTACAAGGACAATAGGAAAATTGCCCCTTAAACAAGCAACCAATTTCGGGGCCACTGCTGTTCGTCGTGTACGTGCACCCACGACCGGGCGGATCCCGGTGTGTTTCGGCGAGTGCTCCTTTATCCACGCGATGCACTTGCCATTCTATTGTCAAACAAATTAAAAAGTATTCGAGTCCGGAGATGTTTGGAACAGGAAAAAGCCAGGGGCATATATTTGGTGAGTAATAATAACCGCGAAATCGATAGCTCCCCCGGGGGATTTCTGTCCCACCATCTTTATACACACTACTTACAACGTACCATACATCATCGATCTACTGGTTAGCCTTGCTCAACGCACGAACAAATTTCGTTGAATCATCATGTGATCCAGCAATCGACTTAAAATCCACCCATGTGCTTCATGATTAGAAAAATGATTCCATCGTCCAATCCAATCCAGCTTTCATGGTGTGCGTAGCTCGTTGCTGATTGTCGCACTCACCCAAAGCGTGTCTCATTTAGTTGTTACTAGATTTTTTGTGATTCCAGGCTCGAGATGCTGACTGGCTTGCTGGAAATCGCTCACACATTTTGTTTTCGCCACTGGACTGTGGAACGGTTTTCAAATCAAACATCCCTCGGCTGATGTGCAAATCATTCACAAATTCCCAAGGATAATCCGAAAATTCCCACCGACCATATTGAACAAACGGAAGTTGACAAACAAACTCGTTTTCGATGGTTCATACTCATGCCATTGCATCGTGACATATGGGGAAATTGTGTAAGGGGGATTGGATTAGTGGGATAAAATGCATAGCCGGAAAACCGTTGAACGTGTCTTGTTCATTAGTGTCTGGTCTTGGGGTTTGCATTAGTGTGAAGGTTGGGTCAAGATGCCCTCACTCGTGTTGACATGGTCTCCAATTTTAGGGTTATCTGCTTGTCTCGATGATAATTCGACAGAAAACCTAAGCCCAGAGCAAACTGCCACTTTTTATGAATGAGAGAAATTGTAAATTCACAAGCCTCTGATAGATAGCTGTAGAAATTTGACGATTTCCTAACACGAGATGTTATTCGATCCGAAAAAGCAATACGAATATCAACCAGTAAAGTGATTGTGTAATAAGATTTTGCTCCTATGGTCGTTCGAGAGAGGGACAGAGAGTGTCTGTGTGTGCCTTGTGTCTGGACACTCCGAAGTGTCTAACTGCTTTTCCGTGAACAAACGGACTCGGCAATCGGTGTTAGCGAAGGTGGCGAACACATCTAAATCGACCGAGTTTTGTACAGTGTCCAAAACGAACCTTCTCTGTACGTTTCCAAACACTGATGACACAGAATCGGCTCTAAGCGGTCCAAAATTTGGAAGATTTGCTGTGACCCCTAACTCTCACTGGCATACTCAACACGGGCAAATCAGCTGAACCAACCAGCGCGCCATGATCCAAGCAAGCAACTCGAAATGTGACTTTTACCAACTCTTGAAGAAAATGGACCTTTGTAAGACCGCTTGTGCACAGATCCCTAAAATAGAAATCAAACGAAATAAGCGAAAAAGTGATTGCGGTTCGTTTGACAAGAAGGCCAACCCGATTTTCGGTGTGGTCCAATTTTTCCAATGCCGATTTTGTTGTTCAACCGCTCGAAACCGAACTAGACTATCAATTTCCGATGGGTTCACAAAGACGGTGCAATATCTCGGGATCTGATCCCACGAGATGATCTGGTTTTCAGCTCCGACTGTGTTGATTGGCATAAGATCTGATAACACAATTTAGCACATTTCGTTTGGCTCAAATGTCTTTCCTCAACACATTCATCAATGATTACCGGACAAGAGCGTATGTGACACGGCTGAGCTGGTCATTTATTGCAAATTATTTCTAAAGTAGTATCATATGAATAGCAGTAATCTGTTACTTTCATCGGTATATACTATGCAACAAATGTGTGACATTCCGCGGTCGCCGAAGGATTGACAATTTTTCTTTTCGCCTGCTTACTTCCTTTATTAATGTGATAATGTACATTATTTTTCAGGAAGGGGTTCGCGGTCAACAGAAGGCTGCCAAGTGGGGAAGTTGACCGGCGGTGGGAGGATTCGAAACCGCAACCTTCATGTCCGAACGCCGCGACCTCATCCACTTGACCTCTGCCGGCCAATTGGGCAAATGCCCGCTGACTGAAGAAATCGAACCAATGACCTTCGTGATGTCAAGGCCCTGATCTTTGCCGGTCATTTTGCGGTCACATTTTTCCTTCCCGCGAGAGGTCAAGGCTGAACTGTATAATCATCGGAAATTACAACTCATGCGGGCGACCAATCACGGTAATTGGTTGGGCGGGGATAAAGTTCACTGCCACCTTACTAACGGGAGATTAAACTTCTTTCATTCATCCAATTCTGACAACACACTTTATCCCTCTCCGTGGTAGTGGGTTGGTAGGACGTAGTGATGAAGGACCCATGTAACAAACAGTGCTCCGGATGAATTTAAAGCATTCCTATTTGAACGATGAATCAATAGTAAGTAATCATCCAACGACCGAAAATGATTTTTCAGAGTAACAATCATTGGTGTTTCAAATCAGAACAATTGTTGTCAGTGAGCCTGAGTTTTTCATGATTTATCCCCGGGTTAAAAATACTACTCATTTGACTGACGATTGGAATACGTGAAATAACTAATGTCATATCCGATGACACTCATATTGACAGAACGGGCCGAAGACGTTCCCAACGGATATCAGAACATGGTCCCAAGTGTCATGTCAAATCGGTGTAATGGAACACAATGCACAGTTATCCCGATCGTGACTAGGGGAAATCAACTTTGAAAGACATCATAGCAATCGAAAGCACAGTTGACCTTATTTCATTTTCCAAACTTTTCTTACCCAATACCCACTGGAAGGTACTGCTGGCTTTCAACAAAGTAGCGCTAATCCATTTACGTGCACGAAACCAGCTGACATTGATTTTGTGTTTGACATGGAAATGAATTCAACAATTTGCCTTAGAGAATTTAACATGTATGCTCTTTCATCACAGCTAATGGCTGAAAGTTACACAACTCTTTAACTGTTTTGTTTAAGTAATTGGGAAAGTTGATGTGAAATGTTGACATCACGCAATACTGGTTATATTTGCGTACAATTTAATGTCACTCAGTACTGAGATGATTAAGATGACTTGGAACAAAACGGAAAGGTGCAGGACTTCGCTTCTAACATGGACTGTTTTGTCTAACAAATGTCCAGTGAATCAATTGTGCATATATCGGACCACTCGGATGGAGGGCGGATAGTCTGCCAACAGGGACCCACAGATCAAACTAGATGCCATATTTCAGCAAGTTAATGTAGCTATTCCGAGGTTACAATTAATCAGCGGTTGGTTATTACCCTGTGGAATCAAGGTCATATCATTAGCAATCCTGTCTTCTCGAGCCCAACTCCAGAGAGAATGTCTGAGGAATTCCGTCCTAGCAGTAATGACTATTTCCTGGGCTGTCGAATTCTTGAAACGAGAGTGGTCGAAAACAGTCAGTTACCCCCGGAAACGATCTCAAGAACTTAAATCAAAGTGACTGTATCAGGTGATTTTAAGATCATCCCAATGCGTCAACGGTTAGCAAGGTAGTAAACGTTCACCGCTGGGAGCATAATTTGTAAGGCATAAAGACGGCACACGGGAATCTGAGGCCCAAGAATCTGGCGAACGGAACGTTCATAGCACTGGAAAAGTTTCCCATCCTCTTCCATCCTGTTGATTACCACTCATTCCGTAGTCAGGGCAGCTGCCTCCCTCGAGGATAAAAATTGCCACAGTGTAACAAAACGGGGCCTCGAGAAACCAATCGATTTCGATTTTTGACACCGATCAAGCTACTGCTAATTATCACATTGACAGTAATAGATACAAAACAAGAAGTGAGTGAGATCACTTTATGCATTTGTCCATCATTAACTACAAATTCAATGCATGACAACACAAGATTTGCACTTCTCATCGGGTGTCTAATACACTGTCCCAGATTGGCTAACAGATTCCATGTGCGATTTTTTAAAAATCCAGTAAAACGATGAACTGTATGCCCGTTAGATCTTAGTGTTTTATGAAATTCGAACTTGAAACGCTGTCAGATAGACTTTTGTTAACCGGTAAGTTTTTACTCTTTTTCCAATCCAGGCACCGAGCCGATTGAAATTTGTCGGATAAACTCACTTCCTGTTCCGGGTTCCCTGACGGTTTCAATCTTCTTTCATTGATTCAGTGTCATAACATATGAAAACACCGGACTTTTGATTCTACCTGAGGCACCTAGAACTTCTCGTTTTTCTTGCTGTCACGGGAAAGTAGGACCTCTTATGTCATGTACACTTTGAACTTTGACTCCCTGTCCTTCCTACTCATGCCTCGGTTGAGTCTCCGTGCAGGCTGCACTGACACGTCTCTGGCCCATCAATTTTCAGTCTCCTTGTTGTCCTGGTTCTATGGATACTTGGACGACTTTCTTTGTTGTTTTGTTTTCAGCCCAAATGCGATGCCCAACATTCCACGTTCCCATTAGACTGTCAAATTTCACTTGTTTTCCTCCTGTGCACTAAAGTGTTAGAAAAGGTAAAATCACCGCTGGGTTTCTCATTCAACGGAAACCCGTACCTCGAAAAAATTCGTGTAACATATTGTTCATAATCCCGGACCTGGTCGTTGGAACTTTTCGAATCACCGAATGTGCCTCGGTTAGATACAATTCGATTTGCGTTGAATGAGCGCATTCCATTCGTTAGCACATAATAGGTTGTGTTTCATCAGGTAGCAGACCATACAAAATACAATTAGGGGAATGGGTGAATAGAGCGCAATTCGAGGATGAAACCATAGAATAATATTCGTAATGATTACTACACTACGGGGAATAGTTAACTCCAGATATCTAACCATGGCCGACGGTGGGTCCAGGTTCCGAGGCGACTACTGGTTTTAAGCGCCTCTCGAAATGCTCCCAAGTGATCGTACGTCTGTAATGGCCTCTGCTGAGAAAAACCTACCCACTGCGTTCTTGTAGCTCAGGCGTTCACACTAAGTTGCATGGACGAGGACGAATGTCGGATTCCCTTAGCTGAGTTTATTTGTTTTTGATAATCAGTTTACGGGAGATCACTGGACCCTGATTCCAAACCAACGCGTGTGGGGTAAGAATTGTACAACACTATGTTCGCCGGCATTTCTGGCGAAAGGGTACACTCAGCACCCGGGAAGTTTAGCTTTATTTCGATCTGCGTACAAACCGAACAATTAGACATCGGTCTCCAGTGGATTACGTGGCCATCAGACCGTCCTATTGCCCTATGGATTAGACCTAATTTGGAGAACCAGGTATTACCCAGCCAAGAGAGGAATCATGAATCTCGACGAATACCCGATTACATGGAGATGGAGGATACAGAGGGTATCATAGGTCGTGAACTGTACACATTGTTTCTTTTCTTTTCCTTGTGTTTGCTCGTTGTTAAGGTCATCACTAAGATTCCGGATGCACATCATCTACATCCAAGTTTATGTTATATATATATATATATATCGGGGTTTTGATAGCTGGGATTGGCTATTGTTGTTCATCTTTCTAAGGCGACCTGCCGTAAATCGCATTCCTCCCCCAGTCAGTAGATACCAGTTTGCGTGAAGTCCAATAGATGACCCAAAATGCAGTATTCAACGACCGACTGGGTGTAGTGTTGTGGTCGGAACGCCCACAATATGGTAGGAATTTGGCTGAATGTTACTGAACGGAATCATAGCACCCACGAATTACTTTCTTGTTGCTCTCGGGATGAGCCCATCGAACTGACCAATGCCTGAATTACAAATGCGACATGCTATTTGACAAGTTTCAGAAAGATTAGTTAGATGAATGGGGAATATTTTCATGAAATAATTCACCATGTGATATCATCACTCAACTCACCATAAACAAACCATGGAAGCACTGTACAGCTGTTTCATCCTTGTTAGGAATCATCAGCACCGCATATCCACTGCGTCCGAACTGGGACGCAAACCAGGGACGAACACTTTTGACTCGAACGCCTTAGCCATTACGCTACCGGGCAGGCTCTGAACGGTTTGTTGAACTTCACCACATGATGTTGCACCTATCCGTCACTGATTTGCACGGCTGCTGTCCGCTAGCTCAAGCGATCGACCTCTACTGATAGCTGACTTCTCTGCAGATAGCCTAAGTACGACGGTTTTGGATATGACCTACAGAGCTTGATTACCTGGTACATGTTAGTAGTAGGATTCCTAACAAGGATGAAACAGCTGTACAGTGCTTCCATGGTTTGTTTATGGTGAGTTGAGTGATGATATTGCATGGTGAGTTATTTCATGAAAACATTCAATCTCCCACTAACAACATGAACAGGGAATATCTTTTACATTGTCTTGGGGAAATCAGACCCTTCAGAACCGAGTCGGAACCATGCTCGGTTTACACTGTGGATGGGAATCAGGAACACAGTCTGTGAACAGGGACGAAATGTACTCATCAGGTTATCTTGAACAAGGGGACAACGGTCACGTGGAGAATGTCTCAAGTTTACGATGGAAGTAAAAAAAATATATTCTTTACCTATCCTAAAAGATAATACAGAGTTGTTTTCAAATATCACTAGAAAAACTCAGTTTGTTATTACATCCGCTGTTGTAAAGTTAGGTGCATATGAAATGCGGAACTCGATTGTTTCTCAAAGATATCCAATTCATTCAGATCGATTGCTAAATTTGCTCGACTGTCAACTAGAAACCGTCAACATGATAGCCAGTCAATTTTTCCGACAAGTAATGCGAATTCAATACCAACCTATCGTCTTATATTATTTATTCTATTAATTTATGGTCAATTCTTTTAGTGATAATCACAGACGGCATAATTCATTTCATATTGGCTTGTTCATGGGAATGAATTTAACCATTTCAAATGAAATTGATTTTTGCTTTACTCTAATTCCTTTGAACCGATAGATCACACAATCCAAGGGCAACGGAGTTGGTCTGCGCAAATCAATTTGTGACCAGATGGGGAGGTAAAAAAAAAAGTTTGTCAACTGAACTGATTAGGTCGAGGAGAGGACAAATTACCGTAAACCTGCCAAGTGGATCGTATGTGTGATTGTAGGGAGAAAGCGTGGTAGTTCACCGGTGGGGGAAGGGTGGCTGGGAGTGGCTGAGTATGCACGTGTACGCACAAACCGGGTCGGGTAAATGCTCAAAATTCATTGGGAAACAAATCGCCATTGCCAATTAGGAGTTCACACGTGACGAATATAAATATTTCTCTGAAAAAAGAGAACTACAAACAACGAAGTGGTATGTGAACGGGACGAGTGAAAACCAGACAATCGGAAAACGTGATTTTTTTTAATTGCTGAGATCTGCTTGGGCTAATTGGATGAAAGCACGCACATCCGCGACTATCGAGGTTAGATTGGTGAACACACGGTCCCGTGTGAGACAAATACTTAAAGCGGTCTGGGGAAATTGATCGTGGGGATGGAAAATTCCAACTGCATATGATATTTTCTTCTTTTTTCAACATTGTCATGTTGAGTACGAATGTAAAATTAGTTCTAATTCTTAATCAATTAATTTCAGTTCTGTTGTCGTAAGAAGACACGCGAGTGGTTCATACGTTTATCATGAAGCGAAACAAGTCACAGGCCCCAGGCCCTACTCGGCCCCTATATTGTTCTTTTCCAGACCACGTTCACACGAGATCCATCTTCGCGGGCCGATTCGACCGTGTTCCGAACTCTTTTGTTTTCATTCCTTCGGACCCGCTGTCTGGCTGTGTTGGTCCGGTTGCCCGGACTGACGAAGTGAACAGTAGCTTTCAGCTGTCTGTCTGAGTTCCGGCTCTGTTGCGTCTGTTTTTCCTACCACGGTCTTTGTCTGTTGGGGAGTCTTTTTGATAGTCCGTGTTGCTTCTTTGGATGACTGTTTTTGATTGGTTCGTGCTCCCGGATAGATTACCCTCTCCATTCGCTTTTGTCACGCCGTCGCCTGTACTATGTTGCACCAAGCATGTGAGAGTGGCTACTCTAGAAACGCATGCTTGGGAGTGCAAACTAATGTCCCGCAGGAATTTCTGTATCAGGAAACCAAACTGCTTGATTACACGTGATAACTGACTCCATATCGATTCCAGGTAAATCCAATTTTCTCGCTTGAATCGCATGTGAATTGTTAGGAGGGCGAATGGATGATAAGTCCTTTCAAGAATCACATGGTGATTCGTCAGAGGATTTTCGTCGGTCAGGTATGTGAAACAACTTGAAGAAAAAACCAATATTTTCGGATCTTGCGTCCCGTTTCAAAATGATAGTCCTGCATGACCGACAAAAATCCTCCCACGAATCACCATATAGTGCTTAAATGGACTTATCATCCATTCACGCTTCTAACTATACAACAAAAACTCTCTGTATATCTTATCATCACTTGGAAAATCAGAAAGTTATTCAATTGATTTAACAATTTCTATCCAAAGCTATTTAAAAAGACACTCGACTCATTGTATAAATGCATTGTGCAAAGTGACGGTATATCATTTGGCTGTAATCTCAATAAATAACACCGGAATGATGTCATTGTTCCAGAAAATGAGGTCAAGAATTTACCCCGTTCTTATAGACGAGACTTTATTACTAATACTGTTATCGTTACTTTATTGAAACCAGTACTAGTGGTATTAGTTTTACTATTAGTACTTTTTTACTGAAATAGTTATCATAACTACGAACTACTGTGCGTATTTCACCAAAGTTAGCCCAACGTACATTACGGTGTCCACTAATAGCATAGACATTTTTTCCGATTTTTCGTTTTAGTGGATGTACATGCTATAACGTCTGTTGTCTTTTCGAATAACTGGTAGACAAATTCTAACGAGCTAGTCCGTACGCAAATTTTGATTAACCCCGGTAAGCCAGAAAGTACAGTATATTGAATCGCACTGGTGTCATACGATGATTGGGCAAAACGGTTTGCAATTCATTTGTAGAACAAATCGATCAAATCAATTGTATGAATTGCCCAATATCAATCGATAAAAAGATCAACTGATCACGTGTTACGTGTTGACAATAGTCAGTTTCACTTGTTGATCAATGCTGTGAAATTTTAATCAGCCAGTGCAATAAACTTAGAATTACTGTGAATTAGGAACCTCGAAATCTGCTCCTGTTTGTGATCAAATTACGCGTTATCATTTGTTGTCATTTTCAGATTTCAACCAGAACACTTTTTAAAATCTTTGATCATTCCGAGTTTGTCAACTTTTATTTTACCAATATGTGAAGCATAGCCACGGTTACGACCGAAACACGGCGGCCATTAGATTTTACTTGCAGCAATAGCCACGCGAGTCAATCAATCTTACGGAAAGTCATTATGGGTCATTATTTGCACAAGAAAGCAACCCCACGAGCAAACACGTTTTCAGGGAGACAGAGCTATCCAGTCACTGGTCTTTTAACTAGTTAATTTTCACTCACGGTCCTAAGCACTTCATTCGCTGCTTGTGTATTGCGGCGCTGGGGAGACACCGTTCGATTAGTTGTTTTTGGGATATTTCGCAAGTAAGCACGTGACCTCTTACTTTGTTGTTGTTGTTGTTGTTGTTGTTGTTGTTGTCGTTGCTGTTATTGTTAACACGTGCTTTTGACTCTGACATCTTTCCCATAAGATGTGACTTAAGCTTTTGATAACCAGCTGTCAAGATTACATCTTGTGACAACAATTTTACGTCTGACTCTCCAGGTTTTTGCAATATATCCATTTCTATGTCAAGAACATCAACCATTTTGTCCATCTATACAATAATTTCTCTAAAGATCTAAAAATAAATTTTCCTCAGCGGTTCTTGTTTGAGAACATTTTAACAGAGCGTGTATAATGATACCTCGACAAACTGGTCGTAATGCCCGCTCCCCAAGGCTCTCGTTATTACGGCATGGAGCGGTCGTTTTATGGTCCAGACTACAGGATTTTTCTTCATTTAACAGGCCCTAGCCCCGGTTTGTTTTTAAGAGCTATGACCCGGATTGAAATAAGCACGCTCTTTTGCACTGACTTTATAGCTATTGATGACATTCAGACTTGATGACCAAGTCACGTGGGTAGAACTTATAATTTACTTTTGATGTCCCCGTTTGTGATACGCATTGTCCAAAAAATTCGGACTTATTCCAGCACAAGTCTTGATTGCGAGAAACAGCTCAAGTCCACTGAACGTCGATTAGTATACCAAGCGAAGGCCATGGGGTGCTAAGCGCCGAAAATGTGTGTTTGCTGAGATTCACTCATCCGTTCGTTTTTACGCTAACCCGCATTTGAAATGGTCCATTGTTAGAACATTTAGTCCTTGTGTCTCGTATGCTCAGTGTGAACTTTTCATGGATTGGCAACTAAAATCCGCGTTTGGATGTTGTCACGAGGAGCGGATTATCTAATTTGGCTTGTTTGTCATTTACAAGCCGCGGATAATGTAAGCCTAGCCAAATAACATTTTTATGGGTTTAGATCTTGTTTAATCGTAAAATTGGCTGACTTTTGTCAAGCTACCTCGAAATCCAGTAGAGGTTCTACCGGTAGTTACTGAAGGTTTTCGTGAGCGCGATTCCAATTTTATAAGTAGTATACTCTTCAGTCACATAATTACGTTTAGCTCTGGTCAATGGAGAATAACCTGGGGTTAACAAGGCCCATGTACGCAATTGTTGGGGTTTGACCGTAGTTGGAACTTGTTTCGGTCACTGTCACGTGGTTTGGTAATGAGACGAGAGTTGCGTGATCGGAACACGATGTTTTTGGAACACGGTCGGGTAACAGTTGACCAGAACAAATGTAAATTAGCTGGAAATAAATGGAAATTTTTAAAATAGAATACTGGCATGTTTCACCCATTTAGAATTATAGTAATTTTCTCGTAGTCTCTGTGATTTTTGCTTGTCATCTGTTCTGGTCTAAAGGCAGTATGGATAGTTGGATACGCTGTCGATCAGATGGCGTAAATCGTACAGAAACTCTATTAAGCAGATTCTGAGACAAACCAGGTTAAACACAACATTATTAAAATCTGGGCATGGCGCCTCAAGTTTACCGAGAAACAACAATTATTTATCGTCCCACTTGGAACAATAAACTTGGTCTATCCGATGAAGTTAAAAGCTTTGCGCCCAAAATAGTCACTGATGCAAAGCAAAAATCGTTCGACACATTGTAGGCTTCATTGAGAATGACCCAAATTGGGCAGGTCTATTGAGCAGACTCAATCTAGAATTTCGTAGCCGTGTCGTTTAGTCAGATACAACCGACTGCGTTGTGCCTCGGTGTGAACTTTGGAATCGCGCCAAAAAATTTAGACCAACTATGGACATAAGTGCAGTCATGACAACAGAAATGTGTACGGAAAAAACATGAATCCAACATCCAAGGAATATACTCCATAATGTCCATGTCGCCAAAGATGTGAATACCCGAAAACTGCAGATTCTTCCACCACTGGGCTAGATTTCGAAGATGCTGTACTGACCTCTAGGGCTTATAGGAATCGAAACTCCGGGGCTCTGAAAGATCCACTAAGATGTCGTACCATTTGCCCTGTCACAAAATTGCCGATTGGTTAATAGATATCTTGAATAGATACTGATGCCTCATTTTGTAAAAGTTCCGTTCGAATTCGCGAAAACGTTGGGAACTCTTCAATTCACTTCTCGAAGAAGACATTCTGTTTTCATGGGTTCACTATGCATAAACATTGTCCTTCAAGAAACGGTATGCTTTTCTAGGTGATTTTGTTATTTTTTTTCCAAATATTCATTGTCCGATACCCGTTGAACATTCTAAAGACCTTACGCGCATACATGCAAATAGATGTGTAGCAATGGACGATCCTCTGAGCTCCTACATTGACCGACTTTTTCATCCTTGAAAAGTGAATGTATGAAAACATTTGCTAGACATTAGGGTACACAAATTGCGTTGATATTTTTAATTTTTACTAATTCCGACTATTTTATCACTATTTTGCTTGATCTTTGGTCCGTTCACCCACACTTTTGTGTGTAGGGTGAAGAAGAGTCAAACAAGACTACAGTTTTCGACATCAAACTTACCAAATGGCTAGATGGAATACCGCGTCGGTCCATCTACAGGAACGCGACATTGAGCCGTCAATATGTGAACTTATCAGGCTTCATTTCAATAACCTACATAATAGGTATATACACAAGTCGACTCAGCATTGCCCTTCGAGACACTATTACGTCATCGAAACCAGGGGCTGTTCGCACTCAGTGCGGTGTTGCTTACCGCGCGGCGTAACCGGCTTTTATGCGTACACACGACACCGGCATGGTCATTCCATCTTCCGTGGAATTTTACTCAAACTTCATGAACCGGATTTCCCAAACTCTAATGTCTCCTAAAAACTTCTCATTCGCCAGATTATTTTTCTATTGAAAGGATGCATTTTAAAGGTCAGACTTATTTGCCTACGCCAACAACAAAAGTAGCGCGAGATGGCAACATCTTTAAGTAAATGTCCTCTTTTTGACCCGACAAAACTGGATAAATCAGGCATGCTGTTCATTTTATGGCCCGTTTATCGCTGTTCCTAACACTAGCAGCTCCAATCTGCCGGTTGGATTCACGTTCAGTCACGCCCCGCTTAAATAAGCGAGAACGATCAAAACAGCCTTTGACAGGTCAACAAAACTGTTTTCTTTAATTATATGGGTATGTTCAGGTTAGGAGCACAGCCACGGATCGAGCCCATCTCTCTCGGACCAATTGCCACATTCTTCGTCATTTTAGGCGAGGGGGCCTGACTCCTCTAAACATGCCACGAAAACCAGACCGCTGTTTGCTTGTCCAAGAGTTTGAGTAAAAGGTGCGTCACCAACTCTGCGTCCTAGCTCACAGTCGATTGGGCCCTTAGACTGCATCATCAAGTTCAGTGTTAACGGGCTTGTCGGAAAGTTCTGTTGCCCAGACCTGATCCGTTCTCACTGTCATATGCCTGATCGGGCCGAAACAAGCGGGCCTGGCAATTTTTGTAGCAGCCCGTGGCCTCATCTCACGACGACCTTGGCTAAGGGGCTGGGTGTTTTGGGGACTGCTTTCACGTCCGTTCGACCAGACCACACCCCACAGAAATCCCACAGACAGTCGAATGCTCAGACTTATCACCAGGCTGTCCCCGGCTGGATCTCACCGGGAGCGCTGTCTGAGTACTTCGAATTCCCAATGTCAGTTAGGCTGTGTGCTTTGACCCACACGACAAATTCGACGTTTCTGGGCCTCTCACGCCACTTCCATTTTCTTTCTTTCCAAAGGAAATGTAGGTCTTTGCCTGACACCACTTCGGGTTATCGTAATGCGAAAGTCATGGGGTCAAAATATCCAACAACTTCCAGAAGAAACCCTCAGATTGTCAAATTCGTGCTCTACCGGAAATGCGATTTTTATTTTTCGTGCTATTCAAAGAGGTTGTTATCCACTGGATATTGACAGACAGTGGAACGATCATACAGCGAGTTCAAACTTACAAAATGTTTGGGAAACTGAAAACCCCGGTTTACACAAATTCAAACCACCCGATCGAAACACCTGGTTTACTTTTGATACCCTCGTGGTTGACCAAGTGCCAACAAAACAGTTGTACGGACAGTGGCTTCCTTCTGTTCAACATACAATACTGCCGAAACGTAGTTTGTGTATGCAATACAGATCGTTTGATTTCTCCAACTATTGATTATTGTGATATTAGCTGAAACTGTCCGAACTCATCATTAAGAAACCACAAAAGCGCTGTACGTCTGTCTCGTCTTTGTTGGGAACCATCATCGGTGTACATCCATGGCGACACGAATTAAAGACAAACGAATACGAGTCGAACGTCGAAACTGCAAAGATGCTTTGAGTAGTTTTCACCGATTTACTGGACTTAAATTCACGATGAGGCAAGTGGTCGTCATTAGCTTCACGAGATCACATGGCGCTGCTCCATTTCCAGGCTGAAATGGACATGGCTGAGGAACATGAACGGCGACCTTGCTAGTTGAAAGCACAGCCATTTACGTCTTCAAGTTCACGTTACAGCAGTTCTGTTTGGTTTCTCGGTATCATCACAGTTAATGAGCATTCACCTAAGTCTCGCTGAAATCTGACGTGAGCTTAGGTGGTGGAACGTCACACTAGTGAATTGGCCCATTTGTTCGGTTTTTCTGCAAGCTCCTTACTTCTTGCTAACATTAGTTGTTTTGGAATTTTAACGTTCAGACGATGAGAAAATTTTGTTTAAAATTTTGCGAATAATCCCGTCTATCTGTTCATTACAGTAACAGCGAAAAATAAGTAAAGAAGCAGATTATGCCAAAGATTTTAGGAATAATGTCTTACTTGCCTGACTGAGTCATTTTGTTATCAATAGTGCACTGAAAAGTACTCAACTCATCTTTCACTGATAGGCGACTCCCTAGTTTGGCTAAACCAACGAAAATAAGACGATCAAAAAGCAGGAGAAAGCTATTTATTCGGAGAGTTGATGTACATTTTTAAAAGGATGACTGTCCTTTTTACGCTCCCAAGGAGCAAAAATGAATGCTGACGCACGAAAAGCCTCCATTGATGCACTACTAGGAGGTCGTCCACGCTGGGATTCCAGGCTCATCTAAGTCGGAAGTGGTTAAACATTATGGATTGCGCATGATAATTTCCAACAGGCAAGAAGTCGAAATTCTATTTGTAACAAATGATATTCAGTAGTGATTTTAGCGTTCACACTGTATGACGATTTATTTGATAACAATGAAGAGTGATTTATTAAAAAGAGATGTATAATTGTCACAGTGATGGCTTAAATATTCCAGTATCCCATGCTGGTTTTGCTTTTATGATCATTCACCATATTTCGAGAACAAATATCGCGACAAAAATAATTTTGCTAAAACCTGTCAATCACTTTGGGATAAACACACACACACACACACACACACACTTTTTCTGGTTCACTACCCAGAGGCAAAAGGAGTTTACCATTCCATAGGGATGAAAACTATCGTAAAATTGTCTCCACGGCGATGCGTTCCATAGTCCTTTTGTGTCGGTCTCAATATCACAACTGGGATGGCTGAACTTTCCACGTATAATCCGTTTTCGGGTTAAACTAAATTTGTCTATCAAATCGCTAACGTGGACACTGATTTCCGTGTGAGCAATGACGGTATTCGCACACAACTAACCGACAAGGATGAAGTGACAGATCGGATTGCGTAAAATGATTGATTTCTCGCAGATTTCCAAAAAAAATTTTGTGGTACACTCGTGGAAGTTGACGTGGACAGTGCCAATCAACGATTTAGGCTTCGTCCACGATTCGTGAAGGAACCAACTGACCAGTTTGCAAACAATTTGAGAACTGACGGAATGACGCTTAACATGTGCCATAGGTTTATCAGCAGATGTCCCAACGCACCGAAAAAGTATTATGACCATGGTCATGCCAGACGAGATATCTTTTGGATAGTGAATGGGAACTAAGATGGGCTAGTTTTTAAGATTCCCGTCTGTTCTTTTCAGGTTTACCATATCGGAGATATGGACGGGAACGTCTCTCCAATTCTTATTCACAGATTTTTCTTTTTGAACTGTAAAACTGAATTCACTAAGCCATGTGAGTATGGTCAGTTTGATGTGCGGTTCATGGGTGCGAATCAAGTTTTGCCAAACTATATACTTATATTCAACACTTTCTGATATGCGTCTCGGATCCTGCATTGCATAGAAAAGAGACATGGGGCGGGTAAAAGTTTGAACCCGTTAGACGTGGCCCCTGTTGATCGCTGGAAAAGTGGCCAACATCAAGCAGGGTTTCGTGAGAATTTTGTCTGAAATTGAACGTGTTGGATATATTGACGAGATTTCTATATACGACGCCTGAAAAGAATGAGAAATGACTGCTTCCAATATTTACTGGATTTATCTTCGATAGCCTTTGGTGAGACGTCCTCTTTAATTTCACCGAACAGGTGAATGGATGCGCAGTTGGACTCAATAAATAGTAAATCACTCTTTTGCGTGCAAACCCCGGACGGTAATTCGATGATAATTTGAAAAAAACAATATAAACCACGGGTAGATTTAACCGGATTTGTGACAGAAAAGTAAGATCCAGTAAAAAAGACTAGTTTGCATGCATGAATGGTCGACGGGTGAGTGTGATTATGACCAAAGCATATCTGGTATAAATGTGATAGGGACAAGATTTATGAGGAACACACGGAAATGCGTTGTTTTCTCACTAATTACCATCTCGATTAAATATCCAGCGATAACCAGGTGCGGGATTCCTTACTGAAGTTATCCCTCGAACAATGACGATTCACACCAACGAGGGCTTTGTTTGTGCGCCCTGACCGACGCTAAAGAAGGAGTCATTGTTAATTTGGGCAACCTTATTGAATGCACAATAGGACAGTAGAAGCAGAAAACTTCCGTCACATTCATGCAGTAATTTAATTAAGTATATGCAAAAATGTAAATTTTTGCCTGATTTCGACGGGCTAAGCTTTAACCAGGGCAATAATACAATGTTCAGATGGTTTTCAATTCTGCCGCAAGTTAAACGAGTCTTCCGATAACATTAGGTTGGTTTGCCCGATTTTGTTGACAACCGTGACCGATGATCTCTGACGCTGACTGAGTGCCTTTTAGTGACCAAAGGCTCACCTTGGACTCTGATAACCAGTGTTACTCCATTACGTGGTAGATTCGGTGGCAACTGTTCAATCGTTTTGATCAGCTGAATACGGCACGATTTATCGCTTTACGTTTGGCAGAACATTAATTCTACGAAACAGAATACATCTTACCTTCTCAGTCCAACGGAATCTGAACCAGAAGTTGCATAGTATGGAGATTACCACTACTATAGATAGGGTCCATTAGTGTGAACACAAACCCGACAATCCTGTGAAAATGAGAGCGCGCAATCGTCTCTTAGAGTTAATGACCAATTTGTTTGGAACAATCATTACCGGTGTGCAATCGCGTCAGTCACAACTTTCAAGCTAATGGAGAAACACACGGCCATCGGTGTCCATTTTCTATCGGATTTTGGATAAAGTAAAACAGCCCATAATGTGCTGGACAGCAATTTTGGAGGTGATCTACACGCGGAGTACAGATGCGAAAATCTACGTTTGCGACAAGGCATATTTCCCAACTAGTAGAAGATTTCCATACTCCAAAAGGATGGCAATTCCACATCAGCTCCGTTTTACAACCCTCAGCTGTGTACTGATATGTTCTGAATATTTTGCTTCCTGTTGGGCGGTGTCTTGGATGGTCTAAATATAGGAAGAACAAAGGTTGGTAGGGTTCGTCATAGAAACCGTGCAGGGGATGTTTGGCCAAACCGTACTTTGTGGCTGCTCGTGCCACAGGAAAACTTTCCGTGGGAACCATGACCGACCTCTGACTCAAAACTTTGATTGGCAAAGCAGCGGGGCGTTAACCCAGCTCGGAAACTCTGATCAGCAGTCCATTTACCACTATCCATGGTGCTCGTTGCAATGGAAAAGCGCGGTCCTGATTATTCGGTGCGACAATTGATGCACAATGGAATTAACTGTATGTGGGTAACTCATGGATAATGTTTAACGGGTACTACTAGGGAGTCCGAGCACCTAGACCGGATAACTAATACCGCTCTCAACTAAAGGCTTTGGTTCTTACAAGAAGTTGACCTCAAGGCAGCTGGTAGTGGCCGAGTGGAAGCCCGTCAGTATGAATCATTTAGTCTGTCAATCGACGCTAAATTAAAAAACCAGGCGACTGTTTAACCAGACTTTGTTTTAAATTTTATTTCGACGGTCCCTAATCTTAGCGAGTTCAACCGTTCGTTGAGATTCTAGTACTTTCTCGCCGTACTTACTCGGGCAAGGACGATCAAATACCTTCTGGCCTGCCAACACGGTTGTCGTTTGTCATAATCAAACGTCTGATGTATGCCCGTTCAGATTAGAGCCTATCGGCTGGCTGCATCCTTTCTCTCGGGCTCAATGTCCAACCCTTGGACTTCATTTCGAATACCGCCCCAGTTCACCTCTGAACGTGTCACTAAAATCAGACCTTGTTCGATTTGTCCCAGTACTAGGGAAAAGGGTCGATTCTCACCTCGTTGTCCGGCTTCCATTGGATCCGATTCATGGCCCGTTGGTCACTCATACGACTCCAACCCGTACTGTTTTGCAAACATAATTCGGCTTCATTGTTGCAAGACTCACCGCACTGGAGCAAGACTGATTTGAATTTTTGGCAACGACCAACAGCTTCACCAAACAGGCCACAACGACTAAATACTCAGACACGATTGATTCTTCAGCTTGACTTGCCCTTCTGTATAGCTCGTTGGGTTATGTAGGCACAAAAGCTGTCACACCACGTCAAAGTGCAATCTCACTGTAAGGGACGCCTCCATATAGTTTGGACATCATCCCCGAATAAACAGAAAAATCTTAAGTGGGCACTTGTGTTTACCTTGTTGGAATGGAAAAAGACAAAATCGAATACTACATTCACCACCAATGAGATCTCTAAACTTCGACTTTTTGCGCGTAGCCGGTTCGGGTTTGATAGCTTTTGGAAGTCTAAATTAGTGAGCAGATGATGCTGACTCCCACTATCAGGAGCTATTATTTATTCTGCAGGCAAAATTCACACTTAGACTAGCGTCTAGTCTTAATTATTTCACCAGTAAGTACAAGTTTAGCATTTGTTAAGAAGTATGATCACGTGACATGAAAAAATCCGTCACGTTTCGTTAGCTGGCCAGTTTGTACCCTATGCACCTGTGTCTCGATTTGCCTCATTGATTCGCATTTGTAAAGCACAAACTGGAAAGCACTTGCATTTCTAGAAATTCTATACCATCTCCCGCGTCAGAAATACTGGGAATGAAGGTAAGACCATGCCTCTGTTTCTCAAGAATTCTCTAAAGTTAATTTGCTGGCGGATTGTAGGGCAATGAACAGATAACTAACTAGTTCATCTTACGGTGCGTATGTTCAAAAGCGTCCAAGTCAGATGGATTACGTATCAGGCCTATGTAAACGAGATTTCAATAAGCCAGCAATTTCCGAGTAATTTTGACGCGGTGCAAATGGTATAGATGGTCTTTGTACTGGATAATATCTTATGCAGAATGGATTTTATTTCGCCTGCGTGTGATTAAGAAACGATGAAAAATGAGTTTATTGGCCAATGGTTTTCTAATATTTGCAAGCCAAAAAAGAAATAGATTATGTATTTTGTCCATTAATTTTTCAGCGGTAAACTAGCATCCAGTTTGTTGATATTTGATTCAATTTCTAGACTGGGTAATTTCTTTACTAGCGATACTAAAATGTGCAGTGGTTTAAATAATGAATTACAGATATTAAGTTAATGTCGGTGGCCTAGTGACTGTTCAATATCGTCGAACATTCGAGTGCAAGGCGTATGTCTAAGTACATCTTGTCAAAAAATGAATATGATTTGCAAATCACAAGCTGCAGTCTAATCCATACCACCGATTCAGCAACCATTGCAGGTAAGTAGACAAATCAACATTCAAATTCCCATGAACGTAGGGAAACATATACATGATACCGAAAAATCCCACCTCTCTTTAAAGTGTGTTATTTCTGCGCTAACTACTACCACACTCAATAATGGCAAGTGAACCAGTGCCAAGCAACTGGAAATCAGAACGAACATTGGCTATTCGTGACGAGCAGCCAATCAGGCGACTGATGAACATTACTGGTATTTATGTTAGTAGTAGGAGATTGAATGTTTTCATGAAATAATTCACCATGTGATATCATCACTCAACTCACCATAAACAAACCATGGAAGCACTGTACAGCTGTTTCATTCTTGTTAGGAATCATCAGCACTGCATATCCACCGCGTCCGAACTGGGACGCGAATCAGGGACGAACAATTTTGACTCGAACGCCTTAGCCATTACGCTACCGGGCAGGCTCTGAACGGTTTGTTGAACTTCACCACATGATGTTGCACCTATCCGTCACTGATTTGCACGGTTGCTGTCCGCTAGCTCAAGCGATCGACCTCTACTGATAGCTGACTTCTCTGCAGATAGCCTAAGTGCGACGGTTTTGGATATGACCTACAGAGCTTGATTACCTGGTACATGTTAGTAGTAGGATTCCTAACAAGGATGAAACAGCTGTACAGTGCTTCCATGGTTTGTTTATGGTGAGTTGAGTGATGATATCACATGGTGAATCATTTCATGAAGAGATTACCTGTATTCACCCAAAAACTTTGTATGATAGTTTATAATTCAAAATGCGGAAGCGTCCGACCAATCAGAATCTTTGTTTCAAACCAATGTTACATGGTTAAAAATTCGGTTACCTAGAGGGCTGTGGAAGAGAGCTTAATCAGGCTACTTTCTTCTGACTATTCATATTTCAAGCGGGTGTGCGCAATCGGTTTGGGAGATTGGACCTTAAGTTGTGATCAGTTATTTATCGTTCTTTTCCTCAAGGTTCTCCTTCATCATTCGCTCTCCAGGGAAGTTATGTAATCTCCGTTGATCTCACATTCTCGAGCCCATTTTCTCGAACTTCGGTAATGCAGCAAAGGATAGCATGGATATTCTTTTTTTCGCATTTACTTGGTTTGTTAGACATTCTTTTCCTCCTAACAAGTCACCTCTGAGTGACGCCGTTATGGTTAGAAATCACAGACGCTTAGGTAGCTAGGTGAATCCTGAAGACCCCATTTACGCAAACTTCTTGCCTGAACAACAAAGCAACGATAGGCTAATGGGACTAAATTGGCCAAATCAGTTGAGCTGATTCATTTGCATGGCATACTGAGAGCGGCTTGTGCAAGTCACATAGCAGGAGATGCGGCAACTGTCTCCGAGCTTATGGAGAGAGGATCATAGGCATCCAGCGTTTTATTGGGAGCCTACTTCTGGTGTCTATAGATGAAAGCCTGACGGCTGAGCGCAGATGCAGCCACAGCATAGAGCCTAAGTAATCGATTATACGCCTATTTAAGGAGCAGTATAATAAAACTAATCCTCGGAACAGCGTCAAGGACTCAATTCACGATCAAAAATGACGATACGTTTGACTCCAGAATGCTTAACCAAACACAGCAGAAGACCACAGCAGCTTGGAATCACGTCAAGATTTATTTAAAAGTCATTGTTTTGTACGGTAATTAGACAGAAGCATAAATGACGCAATAACATTGGGCCAATAATAACTGTCCAATTTGCACTTTTCTCGTCCGTGAATCGCCATGGTTTACTGGCTGGCTGCAATGCCGGCAACAGCAAGGCAATATTAAACTACACCACGTGATTTCCACGTAGGTTCATCAAAATGGGATATTGTGTGAACGACCGTTAAGGTGCACTGCGCTACCACTAATGACCGGAAACTCCAACCACGACTGCATGAATTGAAAGGCATGCAACCACTTTCACCAGGAGACATGAAAGCAGATCTGATGATGTCGTGCCTTCACTATTCTCATCCTTACCAATGGGTCATCCCGTTTTGTTTGCTGCCAAATGTGTCCACTTGAATTTAACGTGATTTCGCTTCTAGGCAAACCAACTTGCTTCGGCCAATCGTATTTCGCATTGGACGGTTCGTGTTGAAGGAATCATTATTGGTTGAATCATCCTGGTCCGCCTTACGTCATTACATATAATGAACACCACTACCCCCTATTACCACTACTAGTTTACCCGTATGTTTAACAACCTCCTTGGGCGCCTGATCAAGAGCAGGTTATTAGGAGATAACAAGCGACAGAGCATTACTGATCGCCGCAAACACACCCGTTTCACAAAATATGCATTGTGTAGCCCTTGGGCAAAATTATCATGACAATTTGCAGGAATCACTAAACTTACAACGTGAGTGCATTCATAGGATGTTTTGCTTTCAGTTCCTCATTCCGATCCTATACACTTTACACTGAATAGTTTATCTTTATCGTTTGGTTTATTCACTTTTGGGGAAAAAAGCAACCGAAAAATTCTGTTACTTGTTAACATGGACAATCTATGAAGAGACAAATAAATGTGAATAAAAAATAAAATGGTAAACTCCTTGAGCGGGACGGAATAGGTAAATCGAAGGGAAAGGTTTTCAAGTCGACAATGCAATTGATCCCCTTGGTTGGTCGGTCAGCATTGCAGACATAACCAGGACAATCCAGTCAAATATTTTTCCACATCGCCATATCTGGTGTATGGCTGCGAAAATCGGCTGAAAAGTTCCCGTGAAAACCTGTATGGTTAAAATAAGAACAAATCAGTCTTTAAACGCAAAAAGATAGAAAGTATAATGTGTCAACGGAAAACTTTGTCACAATCACCAATAGCGACTGAGAACGAACGGAACATAATGTGAACTCTCAACCTCGGTACTACCAAGGTACAGCCAGATCTAAAGTATGTTGATGAACGGCTAACAATTGTAACAATTGAACAAAATCATTTTGGCCTATCCTCGGGTATGCCCAGTTGGCCATGTATCGGATCTGTGACCGAGTCAATTACCTGAAGATCCGATTTCTCTGAACGCTGCTCAGGCATGGGCACGTTGACTGGGTACATTCACCAGAGTTATCGGTTTCATGTACAAACATAATATGGATAAACGGAAGAAACTCTTCGACTTTTTAAGTTCACAGGAAACTTCTTTGACTGACTCAATCATGAAACACTGCAACGTAATATACATTTTGCTCTTCTCACTCGGCAATTCTATCGCACCATTTAGTTTTTGTTTCTGGTTGATAATGCACAAAAGCTTGTAAAAACTCGCCTGTGAAGGTCTAGCCGTAGCAACTGAGATACCAACAACGAGCCAACAATTCCAACTATGCTGTTAATTGAACAGTAAACTTCAATATGACAAAAATTTGTGAAAACCTAGATCAAGCCCAGAAAACCAAAGATGAATATAATGAACAGGTACTAGAATAACTAAACTTTTCAGTCGTTAAAAACAAATTTGATCTCTTTAGGAAGGTGAAAATCGGTCGCGCGAGGAAGAGAAGTGTCCGAGTGTGGGGAGAAAAAAGCTCATATATATGTGCATGTATATAGTATGTATATATCAGTATAAACTCTTGGATATATCACCTAGAGATCACTAAAGAAGACAGTGGGCTTATTGCCCTCCGGTATTCTACCCTTCTTTTTGGGATTTGTAACTGTCAACGCTGCCGCAGCTCCATTCATTATTCATTCTGTTCGGTTTTCGTTTCAACCAGTCCAGGAGGGGCTTGCCAATCTACCAAGCGATCAGCCGACTACTTCTGCTCTCTCTTCTTATTTTTTACGAGTATTATTATTATTACCATTATTTTCCTCGAAAGCGGATGATGATCTATACCGAGCGTTACGATTTTTAGCTGATCATGCGTAAGTGCAAAATCCAATCAAGCACTAGGGATCCGAACTTCGTCGACATTAGATGAAATCAAACACCCGATCCAATTCTGGGTCGTTAGGTGGGGTTTTGTATGCGTAATGCGGAAAAGAATTTCTCATATTTTCCATACTGACCGTTTCCTCGGGTAATGTTGATACATAAAAGTTAATTACAAAAGACTCTCTCAAAGTTACGGCCGAATTTCACTGTAATAGGCGGACGAAGATGATCCGACTGAAGCTGTACAAATAATTTCCACGAGCATAGAAAACCTAGGGATGTGAATTTGACCTCAGAGTATGAACGACATGCGTAGACTGAGAATTGAAATCTGTGATAAAAATTTACGAATTAGGAACATCCAACGCAATAAATGCGCCGTTGTTTTTATTCAGTTTCATCGGTGTGATGATTGTTAGAAAATTTCCGTGTAAGTCTTTGGGCAACTAAGATGTGAGCTCGTGTATCGAATGTTGTTTTGCCAAACAATTAAATCGGGATTAAGGGATTATTTTTAATCTTTCACCTTCGCGCAAAGATTAGATGTGCAAGTTCGAATGTACAAACTGTATGAATCATTTTATTTGCTCATGCTAGCGTCCACCATCGCCTTTGGATCATTCAAAATCTTAGGATTATTTAACGAATCGTGTGAAAAACCATGCTAAAAATGTCCTCAAAAAGGAGATTCAAATCGGTGCCATTTCTTGATCGAGAGGACAGCGATGCAGCAATCAGAGTCTTTTACTTTCGGTACCGGATTAGTAATTATTGTAGTAGGTAGACAAAAAACTTCATAACCAAGAACGGAAAATGTAATCTGATCCTTTCTGAGACCCCGAATTAGAACAGAAAAGGCAAATTACTTATCAGTGATGACAATGGGATTACAGATGTCTTCCTGATACGGATTTGATTCAGGAAAGTTGGCATTATTTATCTCGTCCAAATTCATGAATCAGTTTTCACACGGAAGCTTTTCAGCCTTGTATACAACATCTACAGAGAAGTCATCTACAAGTAGAGGTCGATCGCTGGGCGCTGGCGGCCCGTAGCCGTGCAAATCAGTGACGGGTAGGTGCGACATCATGTGGTGAAGTTGAACAAACCGTTCAGAGCCTGCCCGGTAGCGTAATGGCTAAGGCGTTCGAGTCAAAATTGTTCGTCCCTGGTTCGCGTCCCAGTTCGGACGCGGTGGATATGCAGTGCTGATGATTCCTAACAAGAATGAAACAGCTGTACAATGCTTCCATGGTTTCTTAAGCGCGAGTTGAGCGATGATATTGAATTATTCCATCAAAACGAGAAACGTCAGTTATGTGTTCCCACGTTTTACTCGTCAAGAAGTGCTAAACCCATCGAAAAATAATCCGCGTAAGTGGTTTTGCTTAAAGAGTGCTGGAGACACATCAGACATCCCAGTCTTTGCCACCATGAGTCGGCCTCAACATGTATCAGAAGCCCACGAGAAAGAACAAAATGAGGTTTATCCACAGCGAAACAACGCTGGCATTGATAAAAGTGCAGCGTCCATGAGGATCGCTGTCCCTAAGTAGTTTTTTGAGTCGTCCTAATACAGGGTCTGCTTACGAAGTCATTTGGTCCCACAAGGTGGAATACTCAATGGGCTTGTGGTCTATTAGACTGTCATTTCAAAGCAGCAGACATTTCGGAGGATATCAATTTCCAAGGTTTGGGAACATCATCACAGTGCGAGTTCGAATGATGATTCATTCTCCAACTTTTACATTTCACATTGCAAATCGTCATACGGAGAAAGACTAAGTATCACGTGAACTTGCAATACGAAATAAAATCGCTCCCGTTTTCAATGTTTGAATCTTTCATTTCACAAACAATATCATACTTATGCATTTTCGTGAAATATTGTAAAATTGGCAATTCTGTTTACGCCTCTCAGTTTATTGGAACGTCTCAAAATTCACAATCATTTATGGTCTGACTGCTGTCTCTCATGTTGCAACACCAAAAAATGAGTCGTTGTTAGCTCGTTCTCTCGATGACACGGGAATGACATGACGATCTAAAGAAAAGCGCCGAATTGACTTTGAGTTCACCAATCCCTTCGGTGCGTTTCCAAACGCCCCATTTACTGAAAGTTTTTGGTTCCATAAGTAGTAACTAACTTTAAACTACGCTTGACGTGGAATTTCCCATTTACTGAATAGATTCCCTTGTCCTATTTGGTGAGGGATAATTTTGGTAGTTATGCTATTCAGTAGAAAAATAACCATCGCTGATTAAGCGAATGAGGTGTCCTTTGTGATTATAAACTAGAGTAAATTATTTGGCCCTGGTTTCAATTTTAGTTGCGTGTTTCGGTAAACAAGTATTCAGTTGGATAGGGTTAAATCCAGACTGAATATAAGTGGTAGCAACAAACAGCCTTGTTTTTCTTTAATATCCTTGGGCAAGATCGGAAAGTGAACTGAATTGCTCTAAGGGTAGCGATACGATTTTGGCAAAAGTTTTATTTTCAATAATCTAATATGATACCGTAATGAATAACGAGGTGGACGGGATATTCACTCCCTTCAAAATAGTGTGAACTCACTGTTATGTTTTAATACAGAACTAAAGTTGTACTTTTCAATGTTCACTTCTTGTCTAACCCATGGGAACCGCTCAATCTCTTTGGCTGTTAGTCGTTTTGTACAATCGGACTCCAGCATGCCCAACAGAGTTTCACGCAATCCCTTTGACATCCAGTTAGGTAACCTTAAATCATGTTGTAGAATTTCCTCCGGTGTTCCAAATGGATTTTCTCCGGTCATGAGAGTGTGCAGTGTTATCCCCGTAGCCCAAATATCTGCTGCAAACGGATCGTATCTGTCGATGAACAAATCATGAATCGTGAAAAGCAGAAAACATAAAACGGGACAATCGTTCATAGTTTGGATCGAGTTGACAGAAGCATAACAAGCTTTTGTACCGGCCTGTGATAATACACATTCGAGTATCATTAAGTCGGTGCAAGTTAATAACAACTTATATCACTAAATTAGGAAGATGAAAAAGTCACGACGGTTCCACATAGTAAAGTTAGGATCTGATGGGATAAGATTCGAATTTAGCAGCCGTTAGATTTTCCGTTTGGGGAAAACCTAATCGAACTGAAGAAGTAAAATAATGAAATGAGTTTTAACAGTAAGAAGTCTAAAGCATATGATTGATCGGACCAGTTCCTTTTTTCCAAGTAATAGAATATTCACTATTTTCCGTTCACTTGTTTGCGGTCACATGTGAGGATCATACCAAGAAGACCAACGACATCAGTAAGACGAGAGTGGACTTTGCCGCCGTGTGATGTCTGATGTGCGTCTGGTGTTTAAGAGTCGTTGCAGGATGAATTTGCACCTGGTAACCCCAAGGGCACCTTTCCAGTCCAGCCACAGGGAGTCATTTGATGGGAAATGTGACTTCCCACGACCAACTGCTACATCCCTGAGGAAAGCATTCTGACAAAAGAAAGCGTACAGAATCGTACGACTGATCGAAACCTTTAAGTTTATTGTGTTAGCGTTTTCAATGTGGCAACGTTACAGTACCCGACTCATGTTGTCGCAGGCAAGAGAACAGCGATGAACGCTTCACAACCCATTAATGCTTTGCGCTACCTCCATTTCTGGACAGAGGATAAAAACTACTTTTGAATAGTTATATAAGACAGAAGCACAATATTTTCAAAGCTTGGCTTTTGTTAAAACGAAACTGTCACAAAAAATGAAAAATAGTAGGACAAAACCACCCAATCATCTGAAGTTCTGTGCAGACGAAGCAAGCGAGCTTGGAACAGAGTAGTCGTTTTGCATGTCGACAAACTTATTGACATAACTTTTGTGGAATCATGGAACACTTTGCAGTCGATCTAGAATCATTCCCAGAACGGTTGTTTTGTACACATCTGCTCTCGGATTACTAGGTGACGAAATAAATAACCTACTTAGACAAACTTACTAACCAGCTCCTATGTTTAAGCGTTTGGAAATTTACATCGGTGTAGGACGCAGAGAATTGAAATTAGTAGAGCTGAGCTACAATCCTGTTGTTACCGTGGGGTCTAAATGATAGATGGTCAAGTGCACGAATTTGGATCCATGGTATGAGGGGCAGGCAATAAAGTGACAGGTAAATACGAAGTCTGAACTTGTGTTGATAGCCGATAAAGTTGGACTTGAAAAAAATAGTGCAAATAGGCCACGTTTCCGCTATCAGAGGGCAAATGTGAAATCCCGAACGGGTGAATTCGGTCGGAGTTTTCATTTTCACCTGATGCTGTTCAACGGCTCAGAAAGTGATAGTGAAATGGAGCCGTAATGTAGGCACATCCAGGCTGTAAATAACTATTGAAGTCCACAGAGTGAAGTAGGTACAAACTGAGTAAAGGTGAACTGTGGAATGATATCACAGAATTTCGCTTCATTACATTTGCTAGCATATGCACCTTTCAAGGAACGAATACAATTCAGGAGAATTGTTTTATGACTGGTGGCAGAATCAAAGGCATACTGGGTGATGAATAGGCATATCCGGAATTCACCGTCGAGCTATGGGCATATCTGCGCATTATTAGAAACCACATGCCTCAATGCTTGTGATCATTGCACGCGGAAGATTTCCTGGGTCTCATCTAGAAACCAACTGAACTCTGTTGAACCCTGCTCACTCGTTAAGATTTCCATGTGTTTATAACTGCCCGCCAGTAATGGTATTCATATGTCTCCAAGAGTACTAAGAGCCAAAGGACGCGCGTTATGGAGATTACAATCGTTGTATCAATGGGCACCCTACTGTCTGTCTCAATAACTCTACTCACGCACCGAAAACTCACCAGCGTTGATAGGGAATCTACGTTCAGTAGGAAAAACGCTTCCAAGTATTTCAAGTATATTTCATCGAGAGGGGCCAAGCTTCGGTGATGCAAAAAATGACTAACACAAATCTAAATTTGGTGGCATCCACGAAAAACAGTGTGCATCTAAACAAGCAATAATGAAAGCAAAAGTGCTTTCAAATGACAGATTAATGAATCGGATTCTTTTAAGTTTCGCTGTGACCGACTATAGATCTTCACGCACAAAAATTCTGTTCTAATGGTATTCAGCTAGATAAAACACAGGAAACCAACCACAAACCTGTCATTTTGCCAGTTCCATCAATAAGGTCTTACTCACGCTTTCTCTGTTAGTACTTCGGGACTGCAGTACTCGGCTGTGCCGCATATACCGGACAATTTGGCTCCAGTCGAAGCTGGAACAGCTGAGCCGAAATCAATCAGTTTCAACTGGAATACCTCGTTGATTATAAGGTTTTCATCCTTGATATCTCGATGAACCAATTGAATCGAGTGTATATAAGAAACAGCAGAAGCCAGCTAAAAATAATCAGTAAAGGCACTGAATTTAAGACATGTTTCTGAATAAGCAATCATTGTCTTTGATTGATTATAAAGTTCAGAAAAACGGCACGTATATGAAGAAGTACGGTGCCCAGAGGAAGATTCGCAACCCTTTTAGAAACATAAGACGTGAAAACTATACCTCACTGTTTTGCATCTAACTTGTTCGCGTAGGAATGGTGGTTTATCAAGGTCCAGGAGCATTCTCACAATCTATGAGAGTTTAACGAATCATGTTTGTTCTTGCCCACGGATCAGCTACCTCCTTGCATACTGTTATTCGAGGCAGGTAATGGTTTGAAGTGGCCAGTCGGTGATATGGGTAAAAAGTACGAAACCTTAAACTAGTAGAGTGGCTCGTGTAGGTACAGATAAACTGCCGAGTTGGAGTTCCCGGGGTCATCCGAAGCAATGGTTGGAGACAGTGGGTGATATGGGTCAACACCCTTAGTGAGTGGGGTCCTTGCATTTGAAACCTTTCTTCTTTTGTATAAGTCCTCAACTTACTATTTTGGACTCCATCTTTCATTGTCGCTCCTTCTTTGTTCTGTTTAAACAGATGATACTATGAAGTGGCAACCATAACCAAAATACGTCGGTGCAAGGTTAATAGTTGTTCAAATGGAAACTGAATACAATTCGCAAGTTATATTGACAAGGAAACCGACAAAATTCTGGGGGCACTTAGACAAGACAGAAAAGCTAATGCTTTACGATTCTTGGATTGCCTGCTGCAATCATGTGGAGTTCACTAAGATTGAATGGATGACCTTCTGCGTCCGGGTGTTTGCTATGGACTCACTGACAGACATCCTACATCCAGGATTTAGTCTTCGTGAACAAGCACTGGTCTCTCAATTTGATTGTTGTCAGAGTGGCACTTGATGACAAAGTCGAGCAAACGAAGAAAGGAGAAATGCTAGTATTTAAGCATGTTTACTATTTACAGCTAACCGTAGAAAAAAAAGTTTTTTGCAGAGTAAAAGCTTAGTCCAAACGGGCCGAATATTTAACATTAAAACTGGTATAATATCGGAAATATTGAAGTTGTGCTTGAAATTTTCCGCAGGTTTTTTCTATCACTCAGAAATCCCTGAGGATCAAAACGTGCAACAGGTTATATAAATAATTGGGATGTTTTGTTTGTCATTCGTCGCTCGGCGACGTCATAGTATGTATGTTAAACATTCAGCGATGCGCAGAGTCCACATTCCCAGTGGTCCTGGTATTCGAATCCCAGAGAGTATAGTTTCACTGTAGAACTGAGGGCTTCTTTGAACTCACAGTGACAAGATACTGGCACTGAATTTCGCAAGACATTAAAAATCAGAAGAGTACAAATTTTCTGCTGTCTCAAGTTCTCAAAGTGCAATAATCGTTTTTAACATCACTGCACAAGAAAACCGACCGAGCTACCATTAAGATGAAATTACGATAATATAGCGACGAAATAACCAATTACCTTTGGACTTCTATGAGAATGAAGGCAAAGCGTTTCGCTTTTGTCGATGGGCAATCATTGACGTTAATGTATCGTTTCGTTCTTCGATTTTGGTGTTCCCGCAAATCAGTATGCTTTCCAATCGGATTATCCTAATTACTCTCTTTTGGATTGAAAGTTTACCGAAGAAAAACAGGAAGTTTCTGGTAAAACATACCGTGAAGTATGGAGCAACGCTTGGGGTTGGATATCTAACATTAATGACGGAAGTGGAAAGTGTTTACTTGCGTATGAGCCAAGAGAATCGGCGTGCTTTCTTCGTATTTATTTGCTCACTGTGGGGACATCACTAGCTCAGTGGCCGAATTCCTTCTGAATGTGAAAAATTGTTATAGTACCTCATGTAAACTACCAACTTAAATTGTGAGAACACTGGATAGTGTCTGAATGACGTACATGCGTGGTATCGAATTCCACTGGTATGAATGCCTTTCACAATTGAATCCGTTTACCATTTATCATCATAACAATAGGTTTCATTTGGATGTCTTTTAGTTATTTCGAATATACTACCTTTCAGTTGACAAAACGCTCGAATTCTTCCCACCGGTGACCATGGGGATGTTCGGTCATCGTGGCGATTTAAATCAAACATTTCCCATACCTGGAAATAGCCCGACAAAGCTTGGCTAAAGTTCAAACAAGTATACTCCCCATAGTTGGTATACTCAAGCGTCCAAGGCGAGATGAAGAATGGAAACAAAAGAAACGGTTAAATTCAGAGCCGTGTTGAAATTAGGGTCACAAAAGATGCATTAGGGCTAGGAAGAAAAACGATCAGCCCAGACTACTGTTAACATGGAAAAGAAAGAGTGCATGATTTTTTGTTGGAACATGATTTTGCATTTTCGTTTTTAGTCGACACATTTGTCTAGTAAGTAAGCAATATTTTATGGATTCGTTTTTAGATAGCATATTTCCTTTGGGAGCATCATTTAATCCAGTGACTTGAAATGTCACAAACTTTACTTGTCTTGTATACCTCCATTGAGCAGAAGAAAGAACAATTTTCCCACAATTCTCTTATATTCGACGACATCTGGCACCGTTATTGTTTTGTCACATTCGATCCCTTCATGGTGACCTACTCTTAAGTTAAGCCATCCACCCGACGATTGCGTTTGGGATGGGGAAGGTGATGAATTAGTCCAATCAGCATCCCGGATGGCCAGGATCATTTTAACCTTGGTCACGGTGAACGATGGGGAAGTTAAACAACTTCATCCTCATGAAACGACAGGCAACTTGAATGAAGTTTTACTATGATTTTATTCAGTGATACAATAAGACCTCATGGGGTAGATGATCAGCGGGGCAATAGGCATGACTTAACGTCAATAAACCAATCCAACACCAAGCAGCAAAAGTTAACATGATTGGTAAGTCGAGTTGAAACGAAGAACAGGCCACACGAGGTCACGAAAGATTCCGCTTGAGTCACAAAGTTACCACTTGCCGTTAGAATGATACCAAATCTTGATAAGGATAGTTGGTCTCCGCATATACTTTCGCAACCCATTTGGCCATTGTTGTATTCTCAATGCAACCACTCATCCGTTTAGTTCCAAAACGTACAACCATGGTAGGTGATTCAACAAACGGTAAGCAAGGGGTACAGTAAGTAGTGGTATCTTCGTCCGAAACTTAGAGAAACAATAGTGTTGTGAGGCGATAGGTACAAGGATTTCAAATGTAACCAGGTCAGTAAGCCACGTGCATTTGTACATTCACCACGGTGACTTGTCACAGATCGACCGTCGCCTAGCAGTACAAGTGCGGGCTTGCTTTCTAGCCGAAAAATAGCATGCTGAAAGATTAGCCTTCGAACAGGCTTGAGGTGCAATGCATTAGAATGTGGAAAACTTATAGGAACAATAACAGTGATGACAGTAACAACAGTAGGAGCAATAAAAACCACAATAGCAGTGACTCAGGTTGCAAAAGGCTACGAAAAATGGAAAGATGAAATACTGTATGGACTAAGGTCAGTAAGAATGTAATGTCAAATCTTCCACCGATGAATTATCTTCACCGTATGTTTTCGGCGCAAATTATCAGTCAACATAATCAGAGCAGAAGCCGTATTTTGAAAGTACCGTGTAGTCTTATGACAGGGATATGCGCAGTATAATAAATTCGAGGGACCAGTAGTCTCAATGCCCGCAAAGATGGGTAGCAAAACAACAATGCCCGGTTACGTTTAGCATGAAAATGCGCGAGAGGGGGGAGATGAAACTGTTTAAACGTGTTTTACGAACAAACAAGTCTGAGATTGTTAATCCATCGAGGGACTGGGTAAAATTTATTGCATGAGTGCAAAATTTCACCTTATCCTTGTCCATATCTGGCGAATTTACTGGTCCACATTTAGCACAATGTTTCAACTTCAGTCATTCGAGCACAGGCAACGTAACGAATTTTCGGACAGTGCAGTATCCCAAACTCTCAAGTGTGACTCTTGTAATATATTGTGTACCAATAAGTCCGACGTACGTGCATAATTGGTAATCACCGTGTCAGTTTTACATTGACCGCGTTTTGCTGAGAATGTGTCGAAGACATGAAATTTGTGAGGCATCTAGTGTTGGACCATGTTGAAATTCAACTGCGTCTACCTTGTTGTGTGTTCACAGAGGTGATCTCTCGGAGGATCCCCGATGGAAATGTTTAATTGTATCTTGTCCATTCCGGAGGAGAATACAATATGTGTGTTTATTCATCAGTTCCGGTATTTTGGATTGTATCACAAGAACGATGTACCATGTGGTGTTCAAAATGAGCTGTATCGGAACCCAACTGAGTTGGAGTTGTCTCGAAAAATCGATGCACTATGTTAGGTTTAATATAAAAGTTACATCGTAAGAGCTCAATACTGTTGATTGAAAACGCAATTCGGTCACGTTTCGCATATCCCGGAATGCCTTTCTTAGGGTACTTTCTAAAACTACAGACTATATTAAGCTATGCACCCAACTCAGATGGAATGTAAGCATATTACAAACACTCTCCACCATGGTGCACTTGTATTTCAGTCATTTCAAATCCGATGTTGATTAGTTAATCTGTTGTAATTAATCATCACTTTGGAGAGCACTGGACAAAAAAATGGTCCTTATGGTACCCTAATGGTTGCCACCAGAAAAAACTTGGAATAAATCCCTTCATTCTGCCGAGAAATTTAACATATTTCTCCTTGTCGTTTACTTTCCAAATTGCCGTTGTTATACATCCTGCTCCATGAAATGTGCCAAGCAGAAGAAATACACCATATTTTCAGTTGCTCATTCTTGAATCTTTGCGTTAATGTCTAAACCTAAGAGAAGGGTAGAAGGTGTTAATTCATGTAAGATAAAACGTCGTCCCGTCGTCAGTGTAAGCACTTTGTTTTTATGGTGATTACATTACAGTTCAGTCATTCGGTCACTTCATACTCTGTGGCCACAATAGTTTACGGTTGTGAAGTTGATTTTTTGTCAACACAAGTCCCAACGGTGGAATCATAATGCGTCCATTTCGCCTACACACAAATGACATTGCTTACTTGATTCGGAATCTGTTTACAGATGGTGCGCCATCATAATCATAGTGATGGACGAGAACAATAAGCGAGAAAGAGGAAAGCGAAAGAAAAACTACGAAGACTATACCGCACATGACAGTACTTCCATTCTTCATCTCCATACCACGGGAAATCCATCGAATCATGATTCCAGCGCGGACACTATAGTATCCAGTTTCCCAAACCGAAGTACAGGACCTCATACTGGGTTTTTGAACAAAATTTCTAACCCACAAAGCAGCACAGCAATCTGGGGGTGACGTAACGCGCTGGGGACCGATGACTGACTGCTCACTTCACACGCTCGTTGGATGGGGACAGACATCCTGGGCTGCCAGTACACCCTCCTGCCACATGTGCCAGCGAGCAAGGTCGTATGCTTTGTATGTCGCATGTGATTAGTTGACAGTAAGGGCTTAGTCAACTGCTGCAGAATGACGACCAATAATCAGTCAACCCCGGTGGGGGCACAGGGAAATCGCCCTCGTCCTAGCACTTTAGTAGGAACATCGTCACTTGGAGACGGTGTGTAGAACTTCCTCAGCAAAGGCTATTTCAGACGCACGCCATTTACGAAGATTCCAAGGAGCGCTTGGGACGGGCAGCCAACTCACAAGCTGACACAGTCACCTTCGACCATGCTCAGACGTTTGGAGATTGGTAGGAGCTCGGCGAAGTTGACAACGAAACAGACGTTTATCCTGCAGTGTTGAACACTTCTACCCTCTTGGTCTGCTTACATATTGCCATACAATGTTCTGGCTGTACATTTACTCGTGCTTTCGCGGTGCAATCAGCCTTGAATTTCATGGATAGAGAATGCGTTTAGTTTCTAATTTATAGAGCAACCGATAAATACAACAGAGCAAGTCAATCGTCAATGCTATTTTGCTACATAATTACATTGACGAGTATAGACAGAAATCCGAAAGGATTAGAATGTGACAGAAAACGACTTTCTCCAACACCGCTGATCTAACTATAGCAATCTGCACGTTATTTAACCATCTTTTCCAAGAGGGACTTTGGTCTTCATTTATTAGATGACGAGTGCAATTAGGAATTCGGTGATGTCGTATCTAATTCCCAATCCATGACTCCGGGAAACAAGTAAATTTCCATGTGGATAATTCTTGAACAGGAATCTACCTACCTGACGGAACATGTAGCTTCCCAAAGATTCGTCCATTATAGGTCGTCGATCGATAAACTCGAACAAATCCATTCCCAATCCATGAGATGGCATAACCAAGAAGTAATTCGCTTCACCATCATCTGCCCAATCCAGCATTTGAACAATGTGAGGATGACGAATCTGTTTTAAAATCCATATCTCTCGAGGAACGCGACAAATTGACTCCTGAGTGGTAAAATCATCAAGGCGTTCATCGGATTTCATAAGATTTGTCCTGTTGTGCTTAGGGGTACAGAAAACAGATCTTATGAACTCCATTGTGAAGTAATGTGCGAGTGATAAATGACATTTTTTGTGAAGTTAGACTTTTGATATAAAAAAGACGTTTTGTGTACTTGGCTACTGACACCTTCCTAACCTAGAGGGTGGCAAACACCAAAGACGCTGTCCTGTACGAATTCTGCTTCATTCATTGCATGTATGAGGCAGAATAACTAAATCCAAAGATAGATCAACAAGTAATGCTTTGAAAAGGGTACAATAGAAAAACCCAACTCTTTTACAGGTGCTTGAATCAGATCTGACTGCATGTGCAGATTGCGTCTGTTGAGTAAGAGGTAGTTCTTATATCATTTCAGATACACAGCGTAGACAGAACCGGAAAACGTGACCCCGAAACTTGGATTAGTATAGAACTACGCGGGATCTAATTAGGCCAGGCCAGATAACAACTCGAGCCATAACAGGTAATTCGAAAAGCTGTGACTTGAACGTCCACCTATCGAGGTGGCAAATGTGGAATTAACTTGACCATCACCGGGCATCCTTAGATTGGCGCCTTATTATACCGTGATTTTTGATATAGTCATCTGCAACGCACTGTTCTTCAAGGCGCTTCCTGTATCCCATCCATTAAGAGCATAATTCGCGTTCCATTGAACCTAGATCGAAGCAAAACACCACGGTTAAATTCGGCTCAGCGGACGTTCCTGAAGACGGCAATAGCCTAAATAAGGATATAAATTGAAAGCGACCGCCATTAGTTCATGAGAGATTAGGCAACCGTCACTCCAAAATGGTCAACGATTTTAATCTCAGATTCGTGGCGGACGGCAGCACATTGTTATCCGGTTGATTGCCACACCTCACTAATCGAGCTCGTGCACCTAAAGATAGCTGTCCACATAGATGACAATGGGCCGAGGATTACGTCACCATAGGCGGCCATTAGGAGGAGAGCTTCCAATTGAAACAACCGTTTCGATTCGACTAATTTCCAGAACCTAAGGCCAGCTTTCAATGGATCTTCATGACATGCTTCTCCGTTCGATTTTGGTGTTTTCCCAGTGATATGATGCAATGGAAACGCTTAATCACTCGAATGGAATTATTGGCGTCGAATGCGGTCACACTTCAAACAAATGCACTCCCCAAACCGCATGGATATTGGGTGAACCAGCTCATGAATCCAAGGTGTCTTTATGGTGACGTCATGTTTTTGAGTTTTTGCCTTTGTTTCGTTTGCGCAACGGCTAGACAAATCAAATTTCTACAAATCTATTTTAACAATTAGCAAAATCAGTTGCTGTAGTACAGACAGCAATGGAAATGCTGCGAAAATCTAGCGGAGGGAGTAGGACTTTTGTTGAGAGGTTTCTCTTCATGCTACTAGGCTAGAGAAATTCACTAACGAAACTAGAACGTGAAAATTTTTAAATGTTCGCATTTTGTAATGAGCCCACATTTTGCTAGTGGTAAGGGACAGTTTTATAATGAAGAAGGACTTGCAAAACCACATCTTGAAAACGTGTTTATGTGACTACAGTGCGGTGGATACCATTCGCAACTTTGATACAAATTTAACTTTTCAGAGTGCCTCTTCAGACAGAACGACTACCTCCAGCCGGACTGGTGACGCAATCAGTTCCAGAATGAGAGCTGGACGTGTATCTGTGGTGCAAATTTTTAGCCATCAACCTTCGATTGAACAGCTCTGCTTTCTTTACTCTCAAAATGTTGTTGCTGGGTTTTCAGAACTGCACATCTGTCACCTGCTTTCTCTCCCGCGACTACGAGACCTACTTAATCGATATGCATGGGTACCACCTTGATTTGCTCACCCGGACATCATTTGGGAAGCTGAGCGGATAACCTCAAGGAAAAGCTTTCGGTGTGATCTTTCCAGCAATGTATACTGATAAAATGATACAAGCGGATGCCATTTCTCAGCTGAGGTTTTACAGAACTGCCGGTTCGGTTGGATTACCACCTCACCTTTACAAGAATGCGAGCAAAATCTTGGTACCAGACTTGAAGAAATTTATCAATAGGTGACATTTAGGGAAACAAACGGGTTCTTCTTAAGAACAGTGTGTTACATCAGAGTAATCATAAAGCGCATTTACTTACAGCGCGACCAATCCGTTCATTGCTTTCCCTGGCTACCCCTCTATCCTTCTAGTTGAACGATTAGTCGTTCATTCCGCTTCTGCTTCAGTGTCCAACATTTACTTTATGGGGTCAATAGGCAGTGACTGCTTTGGATATTTTTCCCCATTCAGCGAGACAATTTTGGATACATGGTGAAAACGTGGATGTCCTTTGAAGTGAAAGCTTACGACCAATTTGCCGAAGGTGTAATACAAATTCCGCAGTGGAATCAATATGACAGTAGTTTTGATAATGCTGGGGACTTTCTGATCCTGGAGATTTAATACGCCTTCCTCAACAAAAGTTTAAGAAAATAAATATTGAGAACATCAGATTTCACGAGTTTATATAGATGAAAAACCAAACATGGTTTCGTAGTTCGTATATCACCATTATGCTCTAGCAAGTAAAATTGTTCCCAGACACTGACGTCGAAAATTTGTAATCATCCAATTATTTTGGACAACAGAAACATGTTACATTAATTGATTCTGCAAGTGTCCCACTTACAAGATCTTGGTATCGAGTGTGAAGATTGAGGGGTAATATCGGCTGAACATTTTCATCCATCGTCAGGTCGTTTCCAATGATTTCCCTTTTAGGTACCATTAGCAGATTGTCTCTCGGTAAACGATCTCCACGAATCATCTTGATAACAACCTATATTGGAAGTGAATAGGTTGATTTTGAAGTTCAGTGCAGAAAAAGATATGTACAACAGCATTGGTTCAGTTATTCTTCAGTTGAAAATTAAGATGGTTTGGGACTGGACAACCCTTTGTTATTTTCGCTCACCAGTGTTCTGAACATCTCGATTTATTGCTCTGCAGAAATCCTTTCTGGTCTAATTGAGAAGGATTTTCGCTCAATTCATTGCAAAGAGATAGTATTCCGTTGTCTTATCTAGTTCATCCGGCTGCCTGGTCGATCATTCGTGATTCACAAATCAGAATCTATGAGCACTTGACCATCAGATCAAAGCATCCCTTAAACCGTGATGAATCGTCTCGAAAAACCTGTCCAGGACATCTGTGGGCAGGTAGTATTGGTTGGTTTAAAGCTATTAGCAGGCAAGGATTTCAACTGGTTTATATTCTGAAGCTTGGGCATACTGACACCAAATATGCGTGTGACGAGTTCCAAACTGCGAATTAGCACGGACTTCTGGAAACTATTTTAAGTGTGTCCAGACTTTTTGAACACCAAATAGTTCCCATTCACCTGCTCGCTTTTAATATACGTTCACCCTGTCCAAATGGATAACTACCAAGATTCTACAATGCTTTATTTATTCGATGCCTTCAGTAAAAACAAAATCTCTGGAACACTAAAGAAATCGCCGCAGTGCACTCAATGTTCCAAGTTTTGTACATCTTTCCTAGTTCGAATTTACGGTTGCTCGTTTTTTTCATAAGGACTGAAATGTAGGGTTTTTTACTTAAAGGAAACCGTAGAACAATAAAAATAAAATGAAACAACGCGATTTGTTAAAATAAAGTAGATACGATAAGGCTTGAAGGCCCAGCCAACGACGTTAATGCCGTGCACCCAAAAAACTCCGAAAAATACAAATGCATGTGCAGAACAGCTGAAAATCCAGCCATAATGTCATTAATCACTCTTACTCCCTTGTACATCTACATTTTACTCATCTGGTGATAGCAGCGTGACTGAGGCCAAATGGTAAAGTACAACCAATAATACCGGCTTCGCCGTTGCCTGTCACTTCCTTGCCGGTTCTCATCGTCATAGAATCGCCATTTATTATTGGCCTGTCGTTCCGTATCCGTTCATTCAGTTCAATGGTGCGTTATGTCATTCTCACGGAATACTAATGTGTTGGACTTATGATCAAGTTTGGGTAACGTCACCCCTTCAAATCTCCAAACTGTTTCTTCAGTTCTATTTTAGCCAACACTCATCGACCGAAAGTGCACAAGAGCATCATTTCGTCCGATTTTGGCCACGGATGATTCACTGGATTGCAAAATATGAAAACGATTGTTTAAAATTCTGAAACTTATGAGGAGAAACAGCGCTTCACAGCCTGGATGATACGTTAGAATTTTCGAAATCAGTGGTTAGAAGGAAAATTTTCTACGAACATTGTTTTTTCTATTCACTAACATGTTCGTCGGAGAGACCATAAAATCAATGTACAGTCAATAGAAAAGATCCGAAAACTGTATCTCGTGCATGGTTTCAGTTCAACGATAAAATGCACAGCCAGAAGGTGGCGTCGCAGAGTGTTCTGCGTTTGGCCACTTTAGTTACTTACGGCAAAACTGGAGGCAGCAATTTTATCGTCACTTAAGTGGATGTATCTTTGAACGACTTTACTTGAATAGTACTATATGCGTGATGGATAACTCCAAATGTCCTATGGAGTTGCCTAATAATTTTGACAAGGCTCATGAGAACATCCAGTACACAGTGAAAATCGAATCTACTAATGTATTACCATTCATTGATGCAATTCTATTTTGTGGTTTCGACCGGCCGCCTTAACATAACTTTTAGAGAAAGACCGCTTGGAAGTGATAATATTCGAAATCTCAGTTTCGCCTCAATACTTCGGAATTACGCGAATATGCGCCATAATCGTGGTGGACAGAGTTAGTTAAGTTCAAAGAGAGATTTGCAGAAAACGGATATCCTGACTGGTTCGTTGAACGGTGTAGAAGAAATCACGAGAGCAAAAGGAAATTACTCATATCAGAAAGAAAACCGGTCAGTATATCTGGTCTGTTTACGGGAGGCATACCAGCCACAGTTGTCAAGAGACAGATCACAAACTGCCATAAATGTTTATCACGCGGCTGAGTGGCGTCTTAAATTCACCTCAAAACCGGTTTTTTATTGCCAATTCGTTTGCACCTGTGCCGCATGCTACGTTGGTCACGTCACAAGAAGCGTGGCTGGCCGCATCCGGGAATGTCGTCCCGCTCACCTTGGTCGTGAACTCATAACAACCAACATGACAGCTATTACCGGTCGTCTAGTCAACACTAGCCATCTCATCACTGTGTACCAGTCATTTAGACTACTGAACACAAATACTGAATCGAAGCCGAAAGATACCTAGTGCCGACAATTATCTATTGTCAAAGCTATCGCAATTCGTTTGAACAACCCAGCCCCAAACGCTGTGTTCCATAGCAGTCAATCAGTCACTAAGCAAAGGCGATAATATAATACACTTGACAAGTTATCTTTAACACTGTGGTAATTAATTCCGCATCAAACGACATAAGTAAATATGAAATTGCTTCCCATTAAAATTTTTCAAACACATTGTTTCTATTTGTTCCTTTTACGTTCTACTTGACCTTTATGAACGTGGTGTAATTAGCTCGTTAATGAGGCACCAAAAACGAACTATCTGCTACTCCGTCTTCTATTCGTTACTAAATTACCAACCTTCTCGATATAACTTAGACTCACTCCAAACCATACTACACGTTAGCAGAGGGGCATGAACCAAGTCTTTTGGTGACCGGATCTGCTGAAAATGCTGGCTGATCTGAAATGACCAAAAGGAGCATGAATGGGGATAACGGTGGCCGGCCGCCTTGAAGGTAATATCTTCTGACCATGGACTCGAGCTGAGGCGTCCTAAGTCAATCATTGCGGTTCTCGGACAGCCGCGTGGCACAAAGCCAGCAAGGGTACCGTGAATCACAGTAAGGAATCATTAAAACGGTGTAGGAACTAAAACCAGTGGTGAACTCCCAGGTATCTTTGTTTCTTTTCTCTTGCTCTCCCATAATATTCCTCTTTCACCATTGCTCCAAAGACGCTTAATTTATACTTTTCTGTGTTAAATCCTACCCCACCTATCCGGGTCGTAGTGCAGTGGACAAAGCCACTATTTTGTACATCAATACCTCACATATTCGTCGCTGACAGCAATTACAGCCCCTTTCTCTTGTCGATTTATTGGCTACTAGTCGGTCTGCAACCATTAATGTACAACTGTGGTCTCGCCATCATGCCCACTTGATGAGGTGGCCATTTGTCATCGTGGGAGATAAGTGGATTGATTGAGCAATCCACGCAAGTAACTTGTTTCCCATTCCGAAAATTTTTCTTCATTACGCACACTCGTCAGAAAATACGTACACCTTCATCTTGACTCTACCGTTGGATCCAACTTCTCAAACTTCTGCCTTTGAACTTCCGTATGTTGGCAGTGGAACAAGTAGATGTTCCTACTATCTAACAGCTAGTCAGATGCAATTTTAACATAGACATTTATAAATTCCAAAAATATTATTTTATCATGAGTACAGATAGTCACATGTTTAGAATTAAACAGACAAACCGGCGGTAAAATGAATGCCAGCGACCTTCCTACGAAGCAAATGAAGTCTAAACCTTAAAGCACAGGCGTTACTTCCCTGTGGAATTGGACAATATAGAACGACTCATGTGATAATAAGCACAACTGACCTAAGTCGCAGGAGAGGAATCGCGATAACTACGTCCGATCAGGTTTACCAAGATAATTATTATATATATATTCTGGGGCATTCTGCCCTCGTTCCTAAGGTTGGCTCAGTCCAACTGACAAAGAATTATCAACGAATCACAGTTGTGATTCTTCTGTGGACTCTTCGACGAAGAGCTTCCATGCACACTCCTGTTGCTACAGATTCGATTCTGGTGAGAAATATCAATCAATTCGGAGTGTACAAGTATGTGGATGTTTAGACAAGAGAGCATCGGGTACGCATACCTGACGAGCGACAATAACCGCGAAACCGGTCGTGTGCTCCCGGGCTAATTTTGTTTACGCATCCAGATACTACTTCCTGCATATATATATATATATATTTAAGTGCCATGTTGTGACATTTTTGATGATGCTTATGCATAAATAGTGGACGTTGGAGATAAAACACATCGGATTTAATTATTGTTTGTTGAACCTCCACTATGCTTTTTGAAAATGTGGACTCTTCCATCACCAGTTATTATAAACTACATAGAACGCTCAGCTAGTATAGTGAACCAATCCTCATTCAAGGTTGCTTTCAGCTTTGCACCATTTGAAAATATCTTACAATATCCTATTTTTTTGAGTCATTGAAAACATTTATCTCAGTTGATGTCCGGTGATCCGCGAGGTCATGGGACGGATTTCATCCCCCTGTGTGTATGACATCAGTGTACTTACAGTGGTAAATCGGCCAAGAAATTGTCACTGAAATATTGAATGAAGTTTATTGGTCGATAATAAATCCTCCACTAGCCGATGTAAGTAGCTTCGGTCGGTCATACTCCCGTTCAAGAACTTCGCCTCGTTTTGTTCATACTAAAACATTGTACTCTATTCATGCACTAATCTTTTTCTGGACTGGATTCTATCAACAGACATGACTGAAACCTGTGGTGATCAAGCAGATAGGGCTCGCCGGTCAAGTTCTCTACTTGGCAGCCCTTTGCTGGCCACAGTTCTCTTCCTGAAAATAATATGCCCTGTTTTCCCGTTAACAAAAGAAGTGAAAGATAAGAAATAAGAAGAAAAAGAAAATATGAGTTATCAAGTCGAGAGTAAGTTTCAACTCACCAACTTAACCTAAGAGCATGGATTTAGGACACTCCGTGATTGGCTGGAAGTTTTTGTCGTTCCGGTAAGGCTAACCGTCAGAAAGAAAACGCAAGCTCCGAAAGTATGGAGTTTTGTTCCGAGTAGTATCTTTCGCAAACAGATGGATAAAACATACCATTGAGTACAAAACCCCAAACCTTCAGACCTTGTTCTCTTTTTGGTCGTTAGCGTTCCAGGACTGACGAAAAATTTCTGAAGAGTCACCGCGTGATTCATAAATGGGCTTATCGTCCAGTCACGACTAATCATTCCCCACCGTTGCTTTTTTGCTCTGCACAGGCAAACATCTAATGGGAACTGACAATAATTCTCATATACCTCACACTGCTATTGTAATTCGAGTCCAGCCGTCTCGAAACGAATCCATTCCTAATAAGCAAGGATTACACAAATGCAAATAATGCGTAAGGGTCTCTTTCATATAACGCAGGATAATGGATCAACTTCTGGACAGGGTGTGATACCTTCGGTGGACCTAATGAGCAGCAGAAGAGCGCAGGGTTTCTCCATAAAACCTTCGTCTAAATCAATATGACACATTCGGGAATGAATTGACCACATCCCAGCTTCGTTGCAAATCCAAAACGAATATATCTGCATGAGTTAAATGCACTTTGTCCAACTTGGTATCAAATTCAGCGGACCAGTTCGATGGTTATGCAACGGCTATCGTGCGGAATTAGTTGAGCATATTCTTTACCCTGAATTTATGATGAAGGCTTCAAACGATCCCCATGCAATGGAGTCAAAGTGATATTTATTAGCCATGCCTCGTTTTGGGGTATCTTGACTTTGGTATGGGTAAAAAGACCTGTACATTTAGACAATATCAGAATGATTGCTGTAGAGTATTTTTTACGCATTTATGAAGCGGTTCGGCCATCCTTGAAAAAGACTCATTCGGTCTCTAGGTGGTGGAAATGTATTCCTAGTTTGAGTTTACATTGTTATGCATTCCTAGATTCTGATTTCGGATTTCACCCCTCCCAGTTCAGCACGATTTCAGTCGATCCGAGCCATATGCACATGCAGTTTGGCAATGAGTTTCGGTTTTACTTCAACAGGAAGATCTGATTACTTGTTTAAATGCACTTCGGGTTATTTTAATATTATGTGTAAGTGCTTGTTCGACGAGTAGTGGAAGGTGCCACCAGTGAGAATCACAATTACCTAACACAACTGGGGAATGATGAAACAAGAAAGAACGAAGGCTAAAAAGGCCTGAGAAGTCTTTAAAACGAGAATGGCGTTTAAGGCTGGTTCTCGAAACTTGTTGACTATGGTTTACTCCTTCACATTTCTTGAGGAAGAACTGCAATCTTATTTTTACTACTTGCAATATTGTCGGTAGGTAAAATTTAGTGAAGATTACTATTGACCAATGGCAGCACGTACGGTCAAACCAACTGTTCTGAACCCAGAAAGGCAAACAATAACCGATGTGATATCTCAATAAAAGTAGGCAGCACGGTTAATTCAGCATTGGGCGGACTGAACCAAGTCGAACCAAACACAAAAATCTCAATGGGTTTCAAAACTTGTGTTAGTCATAGCCCAGGCCGTTGGTTTTCATGAGGCCCTGATTATTGAGCTTGGCGTTTAGATCGCATTCGCTTAATCACCAATCGAGCTGACTTGTACTGACGATGTCACCTCAACTGGTGATGAAGCGTATATAATCTAAGCGCCAGGTTCAGCGATCAGAACCCAAGAATACACAAATCCACCACAGTGAACCGTTCAATTTGGGCCGCTTTGCAGAGATTAGATAAAGACAACTTTGACCTGTAGGACGGTAGACTGTGATTAGTAGTCCAATCACAAACAAATACTATCAAGGTCGACTTTGCTCTACCGAGTCACCGTTGAGACTGGATCATACATACAGACTGACAAGAGCAAAGTTAACGACGAACCTAGTACCTGAGCGGTGTAGGTTTCTGCTAAGGGTCAGTGGACGCCTGAAGCACCGCGTGATGGCAAACTGCTGGTCACTAACACGTTAGCTGATTTGCAGAACGACAACGCAGATTTGAAGTCATTAGAAGATACTAGTGCAGTTAATCAAATAATACCGGGAACCTTTGAGCCACGCTGAGGAGTCTCAGCTTAAGTGATCAAACCTAAAGTTGACTCAGAGTGAAGCGCAACCGTTTATGTGCGTGTGTGTGCGCATGCACGAAACCAATGCTGAAGACAATACGAAACAAAACCACTGGTCGTTTGTTTTTGTCTCATCGGCGCAATGATGTATTCTCCCATGAAACTACCTGAGCTTCAGTTGGAGGTTTAATTTTGCAAAGTGCTTGTGAGGAGTTTCATGGGAGGCAACTGGACCGACCGATTTGTGGAAAAACAGAGTGTATAAGGTGGTGAAAACTGAAAGCCCTGAGTTCACAAAAACACGGGTTATGAGAATGATAGACAAATTGCCGAGAGATGTACCAGATGCACTCACTTCACCTTTCAAGTCTCTGCATTCGAAAAGCCAAAGCCGAAATCTTGTTATCGGCGATTCCTTACTCGAGTTAACCATCAAAAGCGGCATTCTCCAGGGTTGCACCCTTCCACTTCTTCCATTTCATATTTTTCATTGGAATGATAATGGAGATTGTCCTATCCTTATATGAGAGTAGTGGCATTCATGTTTGTTCAAACAGGACACTGTGAATTAAAATATGTGGGCAACGTTGTGCAACTGAATGAAGGCCTAAGTAAGTTGCATAGTTTTCCCGATCTTATGAACCACAGCAACTTCGAAGTGTGAAGTGCTGTTACAGCATTCAGCTTAGAAGAGATTTAGTTAATTTGGGAGTTGGATCTCACCGGGTGATCATACATCGAATGAAGTGTCTTTGCACATACAGAAATCTTGATTAACATCTGTGGCGTCTGCGTGATATACGCTTATTGACCAAGGGTTGAGTATACGAAGTAGCGGATAGGTCGATACTGCTATGCGGCTCAGAAACATGGCCACTGAGAGCAGATGTGTGAAGACGTAAGGTGCTTGAATGCCATTGCCTTCGTGGTATAAGCAGAATATGTTTGGAGAGTTCTGTTGGTAAGTTATAGGTTAGACTTTACATACTAGGCCCTAGGATTCAGCCTTTAGAAGAAACACTGAATATGAATAGACTGAATTGATTGGGACATATTTCCCGCATACCCGAAAAACGTCTGCCTTGTTGTAAACTGTTCCCTGAAACAGGCAATGGTTGAAAGGCGGATCGAGGTGGTCCCTGATGACGTGGGAAAATAGTATGCAGACTTCGACCAGTCGACCGGCTCGTGTAGATGCGGTTAGACTGCCAGGTCGGGGTCCAAATGACCCTCCAACACTGGTTGGAGACAATGGGTGATATGGTTCAGTCGTCCTTGTATCAGAAATCTTTCCGTTTCCATATAGTTGTTTAACTTATTATTTTTAAGTCAATTTTCTCCTGTTCTCCACATCCAATTAAACAAAGCCAAGGAACTTTGCGATGGATGAGCAAGTGTTCAATCGAATTCTGGTATGTTGAAAACATCAGGAAGACTAGTGGTCCTAATAACACCGATGCAAAGTGAGATTGTGTGGTACGTGGAGCCGCGGAGACAAGAATAACAACTTACGTGGTATAAGAGAGGAACCGAAGGATTTATGTTCAAAGAAATGAAGAGAAGCTTTTTATGGTCACCAAAATAAATGATTGCACAATTTTTCGTTGCTTGCAAGACCTCGGTTATTCTGAGCAGCTATCTGTGCAATCTTATGACTTGAAATCTGGTTGTTATCAGGATCGGTTGAAAAACTGTCAATGCATCCACCTCGTGGCCCATATCAGTCGAATGAAAATCACCATACTGATTGTTCGAGGTGTTCCTCTGCGTACAGCGGCGGGAATATGTTTAGACATCGTTTCTGACAGACGTCGATTTGTGTGTCCAAAAACGATTTCCACTAGAACAGCAGGTGGACTGACAAAAATCAGGTGATTCAGACCGACCAGAAAACTTACAGTCATACTCCTTCTCTTTTTGACTCTACTCCCTAAGTGTGAACACCCAAGGTGGCTACATAGAAAAATTTTCCTTGGGCGTAAAGTGTTTTGTGATTCGACGTGCACATTAAGCAACATTCATTGGAACAGCCTATCCTGCGCAGAAAATTTCAAAGACTCACGTTCCGGTTGTCGCGCAAACGGACACCCAAACGAACGAAACCGAACGCACCGCGACCGATTATCCTCGACATTTTGTATTTCAAATAGAAAGTTTCCTTTTCTTGTGTAGAATACCGACTGGTTGGGGATGGGCTCTCCAGTCCATCGATCATCGGAAACGTGTCATATATTTGATACGCAAAGCAATCCTGAATAATGAGGTCGAAATTGAAACAAAACATTTTTGTGAGATTGGCGGAAAGTTGAAGAATGATCGTTTGTTCTATAGATTCGATTTTCAGCGAAAGCAATTTTTATGTATCATCAGAATGCAACTAGCAAGCGTTTAACCATTGGATTTCCCTAAACGTTTTCATTTTGATGAACCAACTAAGCTAATATACACACTTCAATCGGGATCAGTTACAGCGCAGAACGACGATTCCGTCCATTAGACGATATTATTATTCTGGTGTTAACAAATTCCACAGATGACGTTTAGCGAATATGATTACATGGTAAAGTAAAACAGTAGTAGCTGAAGCAAGTTTCAACATTAAACCGTATTCCCCTTTCATCTGAAGGATTTCAAAACTGATTCTAAGTCTAAAGAGACGATTATTTTACAATGTCACCTCATGTCTGAGTTAACAAATAAGGCACACGCGAGAAACCCGAGGAACGCTATAGCTGCGAATCATGATTCAACGGAAAGTGCAAACGATTTCCACATGTTCACACACTGACTTAGGGCAGAAACAGGCACACTCGACCATTCCATCTTAGCCAATCTAAACAGACTCCTGAACCGATTACACCGACAAGCCTTTGTGAGGTCACCCGTTTTCAATTGTGTGTATGAAACAACAATTCAACTGCTTTTTTCAGTCATGTCGGGTATACCTGCGTTTCGAATAAGGTGGAGTTATTTTTTCATTATGCAAACGATTCTGCATCTATATTGCAAAAAACAAGCAAAAACAGTAGATTTTCCGAACTGCATTAATTGCTTACGCACCACTGGATACTTATTCAGGCGATTGTCGTCCACTGGTCATACGACGATAATCCGATTAGTTAGAGCATAGCCCAGCAAGCAAAAGAGAGCCAGTTAGTCGGGAACCAATGAAGTAAACCCGCATAGACAGGTAAGTAAAACACAATTTGATTTCCTATTTCGTGAATGCCTGTCTGGACGGCTCCAAATTTCCAGATTGTTTCTATTCATTTCACCTAAATATTGTTATTCAATGACCGTCCAATATAAAAATGATGCGGTTCGGGTTTGAATAATATTATTTGAAATAAATTCTAAATTCAAATAGTAGACAAGCTTCGTTGCTTATGAGAAAAAACAATCCACTTATTCGGTAAGACCTGGCACAAGTTTGTATCCAATACGCAACAGCTGGAAATCAAAAATCATAATCATTCTGCCTTTTTTGCTTTATTCGAAAACATTACCTACGGTTTGATGACTGGTCGCGACAATCGGTCCCTGTGTACAGGGTCCGTGGTTGTAACATAGAAGTCTGGATTTACTGGCGTCCTAAACAGACACTTTTGAAATAAATGCCGTCTCCCGACAACAAACTACTTTGGTTAGAAAATTTACAAATATGAATGGGAACAAAATTTGGACATCCTACCGTCAAAAAAGCGTAGTAAACCCGATCAAATTCATATCACACTCCATTGATTTCAGATACCACTAATTTGCACGACAAGCTCCACCTCCAAGTGACTTGGTATGAGACGTGGGTGGGATTTTCAGACTTCGAGGTGGCCATTCTCCGTGAAAGTCATTAAAAATCTTCATAAATGGTCTTGCATCACGAACGTTTTTTTGCTGAGTAAGTCCTGCGCAGTTCTTTCCAATGGTGCAGGTGCGCCGAAAAACTGTGAAGCTAAAAGTGAATGTCCGATGCTCCTTACCAGGTTGGCTGGGCCTTGGTAATCAGTCTAGTGAAGATGCCTAAATCCTGATTCTAAACCAGCCACAGGTGGTGTACGAAGCATGCGGTACTATGGTCAGCGGTATTTGTCCCCATTCGAAAGGCATATGAACAGGAAAATCAATCACCGGACCTCTGTCAGTTACAAACTTGTGGACGAAGCTTTGAATAACTAAAAGTTCCGGTTGTGCGAATCAAAATAAATCAGTTGATTTGGCCTGGAGAAACTGGTTATGTTTGGCTCACAAATCGTGGGACTATCAACCATTTTGCGCACTACCTTGTGTTTGTGCATAATTGCCTCAATTTCATCCTTCTCTCTAATAATAAGTGTAAAAACTGCACACAAAAACAGGAAAGTTAGTTCTATTCCTTTCTCGAAACCGAATCGATTTATCTTTTTCTCTCGACTCCACCATGTTTTATTTGGCACAATCCAAATCCAAGCAGCTATGTTTCATAGCGAAAATCCTAGTTTTGATCGGAACGTTACAATTAATGTTACAGGCTGTGGCCACGAAACGGACAGAACCCGAAGGCATATATTTCAGTGTGCTAAAAAAAATACTTTGAGAGTCGTTTGATGTTTCGCCACGACCCTTAAGCTTGCCACGTTCGTCTGGAGCACGTGAGCTGAATGCAAATGGGTTGTCTCTGTCAGTTATGTAAAGATTGCAGGTTGGCGCGCCATTCTGCATGCAGTGGACCAGAACGTCTAGGCGTTTTTTTAGTTTTACACCTTCTGGTTAGGCCGGGTATCTGCACTCAAACGAAAAATGATAATACATCAAGATTACCGTGTGTCTGAATCAACGCGCCGCAACTGTCTAAGATAAGCATGCGTTTCAGAAGTGGCTAATTTTGTGTTTATCTGCGCTTATAAATGGAATGGACAGAAATCTACCAAGAACCAATAGGATGATGAAAATTAACAGAATCATTCAACTGAAATATATCTTTGCAATTTGCATTGTACCTTTTCCAGTTTCGTAGGCGTACTTGAACCTTCCTCCAAGACAGAGTAAGACCACCGTTCATCCATGGTAGATTGGATTTTGAGGCAACCCCAGTCATTACATGTCTCAGATGGCATGCGGTCTTTGTTTTTGCAGTCTGATTCGCTCAAGTCTTCTGTTGGTGTCAGTCTCAAGCTCAACTTCGGCTTCGGCGAGGGTAACTGAGTTCTTGAACTACACAGAATTGTACTTTCTGCATCCGCATCTGGTAATACGCTCATTAATTCTTCTAGTCCTTGGCTAAATTCTACTTCTCTGACTGAAATATACTCGGAGGAGATGATACTGCTGTCAGACGGAACAGTATCTGACAAGGACTTGCATTTTACCAGACCTGTGGTGATATTTAGCCGCTCCGGAGTAGAACCAGCAAGTGAGGAGTTATTCTGGTCCGCCACTGATGCGAAAGAATGATGAATCAGTTCATCCCCATGCTCACAACCGTTGATGACACTTTCACTCCCGGAACGTTTCTGACTTTGCAGGTTGCGCGTATCATTTTGACCCCCTCCCAGCGGATCCTGAAGAGAGCGCTTTAAAGGAAGGGGAGCACAGAAAAACAAGTCTGAGAAACTCGCATCTGAGAACCATGACCAATCTAGTGGCAACAAAAGAACTTAGGGTTACGAAAGCAAATGTTTATTTGGAAAACCACAATTTGAATAGTTCTAATTTCACTCAGACAGTTGTGGAAATAAATGAATTCTTCTTATTCGCAACAATCTGAGACCATTTCAATACGCTGTGGTTTGTTAAGATTTTTTGGACTATGAAAATGGAATAGCTTTACAGTTAGAAAGAAGTTTGCATTGTGGCCCATGAACGATGCTACAACGAAAGCCATTCACAACTTGGCTCGCTGAAATGGAGTGATTAAAACAGGAGCGATTGTATAACATCGTTCTTGCGGGTGCGTGTGCCTATATGTACTTGTGTACATGCCATGTTTGGAAGCGAGGTTTCAATCGATCATTGTAAGTAAGAAATACGCCGGCGAGTACTGTGAGGTAATCACCCCAACAGCAGACAAAAACATACGACTGTCGTTCATTTTCACCTTAATTTGGTCCAAAGCAGTCGAATGAAAAACCATGGTCAAAATGCGCAAACGTAATCACCCACTGAATTGCACGTATACTTGTTGGAGAAGAGTGCCTATTGGCTAGCTGTGACTTTAAGCTGGCCAAAAACAAAAATTTCCACACCTTAAGTTCCGAAACGATGCAATTATCATATGGTGAACGAATGGTCTACAACTTGCAACGTGTGACACAAAGAACGCAGCATTCTTTACGCCACACACTGTAGTGCACTGAAGTAAAATTGTGAACCATAACATTACCGACATTCGAAACATCAATGCACAACCAACTGACTACTGATATGTTACTCCTAGGTTGCTGTAGAATCGGAATCTTAGGAATGTGAAGTCTGGATAATTCAGTTAAATCATCTAATTACGTTATTCTGATATGTTAAGAACATTCACAGGAAAATAAAGTAAAACGATGAAGTAATCTCGATCAAGCCAGGAACAACTACCACTGATAAACTACAGTGCCGAAATATCCAACAAAAAACACACCCAAAAATAATAGTTTTTGTTTGAGTGAATACCACGAATGAACTCCAATTCTGACGGAGCTGACAACATTCGATGAAAGATAAATCAGTCGAAACACAGCAGAGAATTAAAGCAGACACTCGAATGAAACTGAGGGGAGTCTAAAATGTTCCGTAAGGGGTAGTAGAAATCTGTATAATCTAATGAAAAGGTTGCGTTTTTCAATATGGGGTGCGGAAAGCGCTGATGCTAAACGAGCGATTCAGAATACAGAAATTACCAGAACTATTCGGTCCATGTGCGGTCACTGCTCGTGCACCTCCAACAGACAAGATTTAAGTCACAGACCGACTTAGGAAACGGAGTTGTGCATGATGTGACTTGGTGCTATATAAGTACGTCATCTCAAAGATGCGGTAATAATAGGGTTTGCATTATCTTCCGCCTATAAACATCGTGCCGACTAAATGTTGAAGGATCAAGCATCCCAAAAGATAATCTGATGAACAGATTTATGTCGTTAATGAACGAGCAATACGAACTGACTTGTACTGCATGGGTGGTGGGCTGCACATGAGGTTCTCCTCACTGACGGAAAAGTTGAAAACCGCGTTTTGCTTAAACAAACATGGACGAAGACAGAAAAAGGCAAACAGTCATCAGGCATAATAAATATTTCAAAGCGGACATGGTTTGGTATAGTTACGCTGCATAATCTGGAGCTCAAACAGAAGAATACCAGTTCCTAGAAGGAGGGGCGAATCGTCAGCAGCGTCCTCAACTTTGTCAGCCTCGAATAATATGTGCATCTTTGTTACAACTTCTGAATTTATAATTGATAGTAAACAAACAGTTTGATCTTATGAACTGCCCGGAGGAAGGTTGCCGAATGTAGCCAAGACACCTGCACATTAAACTCTCATAGGATAATGTCATGTTCCAACACTAGTTCCCATAGAAAATGGTGCCAGTTTGCCTTGTTGGGAATCATCGTTGGACATTCTACTGGCTTGAAATTGATCTATCTATTGGAAAGTTCAGGTGCGTTACGAAGTACTGGTAATAACGCGAGCCTCACTGTTTAGCTTCCGCTTAGTAAATAGGAGTACATCATTCGATCACAAATGCATGAGAAAATTTGGAACCAACACTTGACAGTTGTTTTTCGAGGTCAACTTTGCCTACTGCGAACGGTTAGTAGTAAACAACGCGATGTATACTTTTGTACACAGCGGATTTCGTCATCGCATTTACAAGGGACTGCAACACCAGGGAAGTGCTTCAGCTAATTAGATACGCTGCAAAACTCACCAAAAAGTGGACTAAGTTTAAAATCAAATTAGCGTAATGTGCTTTTAGCTAATCAATTTTCCTTCGTACTCTATTGGATCCGAAGCCCAGCAACAAGTCAGTGATTCTTTCAACGTGATTCAGATGAACCAAAATCGTTACGATCAGGAAAAGGCTGACCGATCCTGTCCCAAATTAGAACATTACCGAAATGAAAGTGAATGTACAACACTCCATCCAAAACAACAGCGCTAGTGCTGGCTTTATGTCGCTTAGCAACCTATGACTATGGCATAGTACATGTCTCACCGTTGCTGGAGAGGCAAACGATACGGTTTCAGAGCCTTGAGTAACAGTTAAGGATCGAAATGAAATTTGCTTATCGTGAAGCTTAGGATGGTTTCAGTCCTATGGGCACTTGGATTGCATTTCAAACATTCTCATACTGAATAAGGATTCACCCAGTTGACTTAAAAGTTTGGGTTATTCACGTGGATAGCTGAGTGCTCGGTGAAAAATCACCTGGGAATTATAAAATCAACTGATGCAGCAGCAGCAGCAATGCAGATTGAAACAAAACAACTCACGTGAAAAGAGCACACGAATTCCGAACAGAAGCATCTGACAGCCACGGTTTTAGTGAATCACAGAAATATCACCCGAATTTTCAAACTCATATTTCTGATCAGTTAGAAAACAAAGCTCTTCTCGTGATATTTTTTACCTAAGTGAGAAACCTTTACGTAAACCGACACAAACTAATAAATCACCGGGGTGAATCTAGAATTTTAAAAAGAGCATGAGGATGGGAGAAATGTGTTTGCTCTAACTCCGGAAGTTGCTAAAAAACCACGTTCAATAAACCCGAATCAGTTGCCCATATGATTGAAACCAAGCTAACGTATCACGTGTTTTTTTTAATCTCATGGTTGGATCCTCACCTGAATCAGCCTAGGCTACGCATTCAAGTGGTGGAGAGTCCATCGATACACATGACCTCAGGCCCGTATGCAACACGGATTGTCCTAAAAAGTGCATTTATTCCCTAGCAAATTTTGCAGTTTGAAAACCAAGCGCCGAAGCTGAGGACCCAAGGTCTTACTAGTTGTTAATTATTTCCCAGCTCCTTCCTATAGGTTTCCCAGTTGTGCCGAAGTAACGGGGTGGATCAATTCCGACGGTGTTAATGGCCTTATCTCACATTCTTTTCATGTTTTTCGTGATTTGTGCCATGTAAGCACTCGAAAATTATACAATTAAAACCACTATGAGCGCTGAACAATACGACTATGGCCAATAGAGTTTTGATTTCTGATTGCTCAGGATGCTAAGATTACATAAAATTGGACGTCGCGTTTGTTCCCCAATCCGATCGGGGCTAATTCAATTCCCAATATGGCTGCGTCCGATTCAAAAGAGTAGCGGAGTGAAGCGGGAAAATTGTGCCTGCAAGCAATTGGGATTGTATGGGTATGGGTTTTAGCCAAAACCATGTTGTTCGTGGAGGTTGGAATAAACGAACATTTCACTTATCACTAGGGCAAGTTTTTCAAATGAACGAGAGGCTGGCTTTGGAAAGCTAATTTGGGATGACTGAAATATCCACTGGCCGTTACCTTAGCTGACAACGGTTTTTCGGCAAATACATGTTTCTGCACAATTAGATCTAATCTCAGGAATAAATAGATCACATTTTTTTGATGCGATGAAAACAAAAGATATTTCCAATTAGAAAGCACCAAAAAATTCAGGAAACCGTTGAACATGAGTAATTTACTGAAAAATAAGCTAAGGCGTTACGCCTTCAGGACCAGTATCGACACGGACGCTCCCGCGACGTTTTGTCCTAACTGTCCAAAGTCAGTAACTGATTCATTGTTCTTAGCCCTCGAGCTTAGTCGACCCGGGAAAATTTAGTCTTCCTCTCATTTTCCCGTAGCGGCACAAAGTTGCATTTAACAGCTGCGGCGGTGGTTTTGCCCAAAAAAGCGTCTAAGTATCCGATCCTCGTCCATGGACACAACTAATGATTCGACAGCCAAAGTGGAACGTTAATTAGCAAGTTCAGCAAGAACTCTGCAATTGAAAATTCCAAAATCCTCCCTCAATGAAAACGAAATGTGTGATAGCCTTTATATTTGCGTCCAATTCAGCGTTGATGATAAACAACGCATTTGACGTTATAATTCAGGAAGTGAATTTTAGCCAGGGAGGACAGCATACCCTACTATTGCGGTGGTAACAGCAAGAAATAATTGTCCCTAAGAGATGGACTGTCAATAATGATTTGGACTGCAATTTCCAAACTCGTATGTCAGGTGAAAATCATGAACGGCAAGCAAAGTTCGGCAGTTTATGCCACAGAACTTGATCGCTTCCTTTCATTGCTGAGCATTGTTTTACTGACAGTACCGCATCAAACATAGTACGCATTACAAACACTTACAAGCGGCACGCCTGCAAGACAACTGGGAAACTCCATCACCTGTTGACTAACTTACCAACACTTACTTAAACCGCATCATAGTATTGTTCATACCCGTTAATGGAATAACTACAATTCACTGCTTTCACTCCTTGATACCGTTTTCTAACCGTAATACATTGACTAGAGGATTGTCAGTGAAACAGATGAAGATCTGTGATCGGCTGGTTGACGATGAAGCTCTGTGGAAACATGAGGTGCGCTTGGCCAATGGCAACCAATCAAAGCCAGAGATTGGTCACTGCAATGAGACGACTGGGATTGGAAGATGATCGACAAGACTAGAGGATCAGGAAACGGCACGGAAAACTAGTGAGACCAACGGTATCACAAAGACGTGGACACGCCTAAAAGTTTTAATAAAATGCCATTAAGTTAATAAAACACGCAACTGATATGAAATTCGAGTTACATTTAGTAGAAACCGATGGTCCTCTACTGACAATAATTTTGACAGGCGACTGCTAAAGTTCCTTAGGCGATTCACAAACGATATTAACGATATTTTTAGGGTTCCAAGATTTGGTTTCAGAAAAATCAACCAAATCTTCAGGACTTGCCAAGGAATACGGGTTTTGGAGATAGAATCACTCCCAGTTTGCCATGACAAATTTTTACCATACTGGTGACAAAGTCGGATAGCTCAGTGAATTTGAAAGTTTGTGTTAGTCGTAGCACAGACTGTTAATTTTCGTTGGGTTCTGATCGCTGAGCCTAACGTTTAGATCGCATACGTTTCGTCGAGGTGACATTGTCAGCGCAAGTCACCTCGATTGGTGATGAAACGAATGCGACCTAAACGCCAAGCTCAACACTCCAAAACCCCATGAAATTCCGACAGGTTCTATGTCCTTTGTTGCTTGAGTTTGATCAGGAAAGTTCAGATCCATAGGCATATTATGGGGAGGTAGTCTTTGAAAAATGTCAATGAAGAGTCAAGGCAACACTAAACAGGTATGCTTAGAGGACTATAATTAGTCAAATGAATGTGACAATGAGAGTAAACACAGTAGACACGTTCGAGACGGAGGAAAGTTGAGAATCGTATATCCCTAAGTGAAAACAAACCTTCAAGTTTGGTACATAATCGGGAGCGATAACGGTAGAACCTATGACCGACTGATTGCAGACGATTCAAACCTTGGAAAGTTGCCCGTGATTTATCCAATGTTTGTGGAGGTATATATGCGAAACCAGGCGGATAAAAATCTGTGTATATCAGATCTCAATTGCAAAAAGAAAGATCAAGTTTAAAAATGACTGGATGCATGCTAGAAAATCAAACGAAGAAAGAGAGGACGCGCAAGCGGGAGAGTCGTACAGGCACCCGAGAATGTCAAACATACACAAGAGCACGGAATAAATAGGCTAAGTTTACCGTTTCTCAAAAAAGAGAGGAGTTAAAGGCTGCTGTTTGTGCCCTAGCAAACCTGAAATGACAGAGCCTCCACTGGTAAAAGACATCACCGTCAATGCATTTTGTTCAGATATGCCTTCAATGCTGGTTTTATAGTAACTCAGGCGTCATTTATCGTTTTGGCTGATCATGGTTGTTGCCATGGTGTATTCGACGTCAAAATTTGGAACAAATCCTAAGATGTAGACAACTGTGGTGATCAACTGAAATGGTAAACGGATGCAGGTTGTTCACAGCGTGCTTACTAAAGTAACCACCTTGTTTAATTGCAACACATTTTATTTTCCGAAAAGCAGTATAAATGAACTTTTTATGGCTGTACGCCGAATCCAGTCTTTGAAGCAACAGTTGGCAAACGTGTTTCTTCTTCAGTGACTGATACTCAAGCAACTAAATCATTGTATATTAGAGAATCGTTTAGAGGATTGCATAAGCTGAATCTATAGTGTGCCAAAAATCGGCTACAACTTGTTTTTGAGAGCAGGGTGGAGGATATTGCAGAGCAATCGCGGCAGCTTCCACTGTGCTAACAATACAACACTGCTGACTCAGGACCAAAATATGCTTGTACCCCATTCACAGTATGGTTATCTCGTGCTAGATGTGATGTAATGAAATGAGTAGGAATCAATCAGGGGGAAACCAGTTTATTCAACAACTTGTCTTCTCAATATGTTCCATTGGAACCTTTGCACGATTGAAAGTGGACGGTTCTCATAAGGGTGCAACTCACATAGGTATTTCCATTTTGCCAATGAAACAATTTGCGCCAAAATGAAAGACAAATTTCCGAACTGCCAAAAAATGTTTTCCATCTCCTGGAGCAATCCCGTGCACGTCGGGTTTCGAGCCAACTGATCCAAGAACAGACCATAGCCTGGAAAAGACTACATTTCGTCTTACAGTATTCACTGGACTTTGTGATGCATTCTGGATAATTTTAAGTGTCTAATGTAATGACAAGAAGATAGGTCAACCAAATTAAACACAAGATATTTGGTCGGTCAGAAATATCTGGGCCGATTTATAGTTAGTACTTAAAAAACACCGTTAATTAACATCAGTAGGGGTGGACTTGATTGTTGATTAATTGGGTAAAGCAATATTGAGAACTTTCGAAACGTCGAAATCCACGGTGTACATTCGATGCTTTGTTTGAGTGCGAGCAGGTCAGTAATCTTGAGTTACTGGCAAGTACTATACTTACAAAATGAATCTATTGCATTGAATAACTTGTTCTAGATCACATTTTACAATCACTGCGTGTGACACAAAGAGGATCAAATATCAAGCTCTCCTAAACGTCGTGTACCTAACCGATTCAGAAAGACTACGATCGTATGACTGTGTTTGCTTCTGCGTGAATACACCCATCATTGTTCATCCTCCCTATCTTTTGTAAACAAAAAAACTGGTCAAACCAATACGCTCCGCATAAACAATTTAGTACTCCTAGTGATAGTTCCCTCTGAATCCCGGCTTATTGACAGGTGCGATGCACAATGTACAGCGTATGTTTTGATCGCTTCTAATGCCTCTTCAATCGCTTCTTTATCTACTTCTACTTTATACGATTACATTTTCATTCTCATCAAATTAACAGTTCAAACCAGGCGAGTACTTTTTCAGACAAATTAGTTTTTCTATTGATCTGTGCCATTATCATGCATGTGCCATCTCACTGCGTCACTTTCATCACATCCTGGGTTATCCATCGGGACCCATAGTTCATCAGTGGCACCAGTACCGCCGGGTCATCCGGACCGAGTAGAGATTTCACTAAATGACCCCATTCCGTGCCTCTGACCAGATTTAATCTGCAAATCAAAAGAACAATCTGAGGACCTCGTAACGAACGGGGAATCGACGATTGACTGTCCAATACGCACACCCTTCAGATAAGGCTAGACATATATATATAACATTAAAACCAGCTTGAAAACAAGCATGGTGCCAACGCAACAACATGTAGGTGGAATTTTACACAAGGGGACAAGCAAGAGAGGAAAATTAAAAACAATAAACCGCAACAAACCAGTAGTGGTTTTACGTTTCCACGGTGTGCATTTTGTAATTTTTAGTCGTCTTCAGATTATTTTTACAATGGATGAGTTCTGCAGACAGTTCAAACACTATTCGCACCACTGACTTCGGTTCTGAGTCAAATATCTCAGTGTCTCCAGCCAACAACAATCCTCATCACTTTGGCTCCTACCAGGAAGGCGGGAAGCACCAACACGAGGTCAAAGCTGAAGCTAACTTCTTCACAGCTCTACGCCAAGTCATAGCTCAATCGTCACGGTGCGTCTTTCAGCCTTGTCTAGCACGTGCTAATACAGCATGAGAAGGTAAACGATGGTTAGGCATACGAAATACATTTCTAAGGCATCGGAAGCGATGTAGAACAATTATCTCAGTCAGAGGACGACTGTCTGCACTCAGTACACGACGACTTACCTCATCATTGCTCACCGCATGTTCCAACCAAACATGAGCAATGTACTGGAGATATCGGTGGTCGAAAACAGAAATTCGCCGGGCATCCTCAGCGTGGATAGGCCAGGTCTTGCAGCTGTAAAGTATAACACTACGAACTGTGACATTATGCACTCTTCTTTTGAGAGAAATCCAGATGCCATGATGGCACCACAAGTGTCACAGGTTCGCGAAATTCGCTCTGGCTTTTGCAATTCATCATGTGACCTCCTGTTCAACACCTATGCCAGGTGTGATCAGGCCCCACAGGTACCTGAAGCTATTGGCTACCTGCCAGTCTTGAACAAGTATCTTGTATTTTGAGGGTGCAAAGTATATACTGTACCTAGGGCCATTAGTCACCAAGCCGTCTAGTGGGCAGTGAATTGCCCATACATCATCGCTCAACGAGGCGATATCATCGGCATACTCGAAGTCAAAACTCTATTCCCTGAGAGGAGTTCAACTCTGCCGTAAAGCGTCCTGTAGAACATCCTCTATGGCAAAGTTGAAAAGAAATGGGAATATAGAGTAGCCTTGTTAGCTTTCACTGGAGACGTCCAAGGGTGGCGAACCTGGTAGTAAGCACTAACCCGACCTGAGGTATGACGGTACAACTCTTTGAGGACCGACACACTTCTCATATACTCCATTCCTCAACACTGCCATAGTGCAGACCTATCAGCATAGTGAAAGACTGCGCGAATGTCGCAGAACACGATGACCGTTGGCCTTTGGAAAGTAAAACAGTGCTCTAACACCTGTTGGAGGGTGAGTATTTGACCGATGCATCGACGAACAGCACAAAACCCAGCATGTTTTTCACCGATTTGTCCTTCACGCTTGTTGTACAACCTGTGAAGAATGACGGCTGTCTTCATTAAAGACCTGCCGCAGGTGCTACCGTAGTCAATGTAAAATCCTCATTAGACTTTGCAGGAATTTTTTGTATCATAGCCTATGGTTTTTTATGAGCCAATGCTAAATTCATAGGGAACCTCTAACACAAAGACATAGGAAGCACTTGAATCCGGCAGGCGACAGAAAATTTCGCTTTTTACAACCATCAACCCCGCAACAACTTGTCCTGGTTTTGCTACCTAACACCATCGTCTGTTAAGAAGAGGAGACGTTTTGGCAGATGGTGAGCTACCGAGTGCATGCTACCAAATTGAAGGACTACATAGAAGATTAAAGATTTCGAGTGTCAGAACATCAACCATTGCGGCACTAAGCCGTATCACCTATTGGTTTCAAACACTGCCTGAGAAGAGCTTGTAGATCTTACATCCGGCAGTCTAAGTGTACCTATAGTGGACCAGCACAACGGCTAAGATTTTTATGCCTTTTTCCAGGCAACCTCCACCCAAATTCCAACGATTACTAGCCTCCAAGAACAACGTATAACAAGGCAGTCATACTGTATACATGTGCAAAACAGGTCCAAGCCAAATTCTGACCTGGTCCTAATAACTGAACCCTGGGGTCCAGTACCTCAAGCCTAACTTCTGAGTTGTTGATAAAACTCTACAACCATATTTGACCAACACTAAAAGGACAACCGTATTCAGATACAAAAATTTCTTGCAAATATGTTCTCAAATACAACGTTTTTTGGCCATACAGCAGCACCAGCAGCACTCTCGGCAGCAGAAACTGCGTTTCTCTTTCATGAAGGAAAAGCCCATACCATAATCAGAAAGATAATTCTCTCTGATATCCCGAATTTTCTGCTGCCGGCGTTTAGCGAGAAACCGCGGGATTCTGACATTGAAGGCACGAAATATCAGGACGGAGACTATGTATTCCAAGGCAAAGGTACCCACGTTTATTTTTTTAACAATTGCTTCACGCAGGGATTCATTGCGTGAAGATCGCAACGAACCCTCTGCGCTGGCGTTTGATGCACGAACAGTTGCAAGGCAGATTGATATTCAAACAAGGTTGACAGTCAAGGGAGTCAGTGCTCTGCTGCGGAGTCTTAGGATGCTAAAGCCCGATGTTCCTAAGGGCCCTAGGGTGATGCTCGGAACACTTCGATAAACGCCAACAAGGATTGTTCTTCTTGGACAGTATGCACATTTTTGGCTTGAAGAGAGTATTCAGAGGGTCTTCAAAGAGCCAGCAACATATACCTACGAAGAAGTCTATTTGCAAATGCACGTTACTGGGTTAATACCGTTTGCAGGGCCATGTCAACAGTTGTAGCCATTTTTATGTCCCACAGTTAGGTCCTACTCATCAGCCTTCTTGGTCGGATTATATTCTGGTAAATCTAAGCCTGAGAACGTGAAATAGTACCTGGACAAAACTACGGCAGAAATATAAGGTTTACTTTCTCACGGAATGTGCTTGCGCATAACCGGGCAATTACTCAAAATTATCCTATGGTGTATCGACAGATGCACCGGCCAAGTCTTTAATTAAGCAAACGAAGCTTCATGGTGGGTACTTAGGTTGTTTTCGCCGCACACAACGCGGATTTAATGTCATTCGCTATCTGGTATTCCCATCGAATAAGAGAATGGCAAGAAATGGTGACGAATTTGGATCTCGAAAGCAAGAAGAGCACCATAATGGTTTGTTACAATCCAAGGTTCATCAGAACAATATGATTACACGTTTCTGTTGGATTATGTTCATGCAATTAGCCTAGGGTTCATAAAACGCCTAATATATATATGGCCTCAAGGGTGGATTGAACAAGAGAGTATACATGGGATTAATCCATAAGCGGGGCGTTGACGACAGGCTGTTGCCCGTGCATGACCTCATCCCGCATGAGTTCCCACGAAATTTTCGGCCGTTGTCTGAAGCTAATGTATATAAAGCTTCAGAGTTTTGCCAGATGTTTTACACTTAGAGCCAGTTTCGCTCAAAGTCATAGTTCCAGACATCACGTTTGGCAATTCTTTTGAAATTCCACACGTTCACATACATCACGGTAAGCCTAAAATGGCATGCGCCCTATCTTCAGTATGGAATGTGGCTTGGCAGTTCATTTGACTGTACGGAGAAACGGGAGTGATATTTAATGTTTAAGGTGGGATCCACCAGCCAGATGAAGTCTTCAGCCCTTTGGACAATTCCCCTTCGTTTACTTTTGAATCGTTTATGCAAGTCATTTGTCAAGCCGTGACTTCAAGAAGCACGGTCGCGCAACAAATATTTCGCTAGGTGGAAGAATGCATGACGGATGGTAGCTCATACGACAGGCCGAATGTAATTGACAATATTGTCTCATACAGCGTACGCCGTTTTCCGTAATGAGTCTGGCATGTAGTTTTTTGGAAGCAATGCTCGGACAATGTTACCTTAGTAAATGGCTATCCATCATTGGTTCAACGCAAAGATGGCAATCATCTAATAATAATATTATTTATAAAAGCTTCCAAACTTTATAATTGGCGATTTCTTTTGTCAGACATTCACACCCTCCAACGTTGTGAACTGGACGCCATTGTGATCATCACCTCGTTGGATTATGTGCGGCGCAAAGAAACTTTGCTTCCACCCAGATGTAGTCATGTATTCTGTCGTTGGATGCACAGCTGGCACAAATAGCACAGTCAGCATTTTGAAGATTTCGGTTCCCGATGATGTTTTCACAGCGCTTATCCTGTTTTTCTGTATTTTCATCATTACAGATGTTCGTTGTTGTTCAGTTTGCCATTGATAACACCATGGCGGCATTGCATCACTCATGGATAGAAGATGGAACTAAAGCTAAGTGGGTTCCTTTGCCATCCAAAAAACTGAAGGTGTTTAAACCGGGTATGTCCCCTTTACCCAATTGTGTCACCTACAAACATGCATTTCACGTTTTACAGGCAATTATGATGGGGCCTGAAAATATCAAAAAAGCTTCAGGAATTGTTTTGGTTAAGTGCAACGGACGCTCGCGATTTCATGGATCTGTTAGGCAGAAGAAAACAGTACTCTGTATATCCAGTGAATGTAGATGTTGACATACCACCACCGCCATTTCTCATGGTGAATATGTCATAGGAGGTCCAGGAGGATAATAATGCACCAAGAAAATCCTATAACCGCTGCATTCCCAGACTAGTTGAAAATATGTAAGCTTTCCACCGGGTTTATCTTGCTGAGTCCAAATCAGTCACCAAAAGCATTTATTTCCAAACCCCTTTTTGTTTCAACTCCATAACATAAGTGAGTTTACTGGCTTTGTTTAACGGTTAGCGCAGCAAATCACGTACTCTACAAGGAATAAGGAATACATCAACCTGTCCTTTCTGTGGGCATTGCAAGGAAGACAGACAAAAGGAACATATGTTGGGAAAACTAATTAGTCTTCTTTCAACAGTAAACATTGATTAAGGTAAATGAGGAGGGCAAACAATCAGACATTAACAAACTTGGGAATGAAGTTACAGAAAATGTTGCCAAGCTCTGTCGGCAAATTCAGTAGGCTGAAACGGTGCCGATGTTGCCAGTGAGTTTGCTCATTTTTACCTTACAACAATACAAGCTGCTGTTAGAAAAAGTAAAAGGGGAATATCTGCAAAAGGTCAGTGAATGGTCGGCTTGCCATTACCGTTTGTATCAGTTACATTTTCTGTGCAACATCTGGGGCAACTCAGCAGGCCACTATGCAAGAATCATCTTAAAAGCAATCTTCCGTTGCATCTGAACTGGCGGGGTGTCCGTGGAAAGAAATAATTTTGCAGCAGCAGAATTTGCTGACTGAAAACTTTGGTAATCCACTGTTTTTTTATATTTGCTCTCAAAGACTGTCTGCAAACAAAACCTCCTCAACTGCAACTTATTAAGTGAAAGGTACAAAGATGGATTCAACGCGCCAGGACCAAATTAGACGTGGCTGAAAAAATTCGTTGTGTACTTATCAACATTTATGCAGGTGAGCATTGCAGAGAACAACACAATGCAGAACTAAACGCTTTACCGGGGACAATGTGGCGTAAAATTATTTACGGCTACCCATACACTTGTGCATTCCTGTGAATACACCTTTATCGGTATACATGTACGCATATGTAAAATTTCCTCACTCTAGTCAAAGGTGAGTTGTACATTTATAATATGCACGTACCTTTGCTAAAAGTAAACAATTTCACAATATAGACACGTGAGAAAAGGTGCATCGTGATCTATGCATACATTGTTCAAGGGCAATTATACCTGGTTCCAGTATGTTCACCCATAAATAATACTGTGCGTCATCGTGTTGCACGCCAAAATGAGCATATTCCTTGCCTAAGCACACCTCAGTAATGTTGATAACTGTTTCGATTGTTATAAAAATGCTTAACAGTACGTTTGATCCCGTTACAGCGAAGTCTACCACGGTTACACCTAATCTACCAAAAAGTAAGGGAAACATTATTCATTTTATATTATTGACTTGGTATTCTTCTTTACTATGTTTAGTGCTGGTTACCAACCGTGCACAGTTAATCGCCATGAAAGTACTTCAGCAAAACACGCACACTAAACATTCTTTTCATTTTTTCAGACGAAAATAGAAAAATAAAAATTGACAGAACACCAACGGACCCACATCTGTACATGTTTCATGAGGATAGTTTTGTCACGGATGACGTTCGGCATTCTTTGGTTCCGTGTGTAAGCGCGATGGATAACTGGGGAATTACGGCGCGTTATTTTTCCTGATTTTACTGACGGATGACAGGCGCGTGCCGCATGTACTGTTTACGTGTTCAGAAAACCGATCGACGGCGTGCATGAACTTTTCGGATAAAAGAATCAAGATGATACGTGCGAGTTCTAATGCTGCTTGCGGGTTCCCCGTGATCAATTAAGAACTATTATTTAACGCCGGTGTAATTATATCACTGCAAATTGTATAGGGACACGGATTTGTTCCTCCGAATAGTTTGGTCAACCGAACGTTAACCGGTCAAGTGTCTGGGTTGTCAGTAGTGCAGTCATACAGAGCCGGGTAAGAGTGACGCACAAGTGGTCACAACGGTTAAGGGCAAGCAAAAGTAATACGAGATCTGCGTTGAGACAATCGGTCCTAAAGAATGCCAAATAGGTGTTCAGGTTATGGATAACACTATTATTCCATTTATGATTGGGGAATATTGTAAACACAAGCAGTGGAAATCATTGACACAAATTGGAGGACTAATCGGCAGGAGGCAATATCGACGCATTCGGTGGCCATCTCTGACAGTTCCCTGAGTGTATGTTTTCTTTTCATTAGATTAAACCCATTGGTCCACTCACTATACATACGGGTGATTGTCGGGGTATGTCCAGAGGTACACGTGTGCTGATTGAGGTATCGTGTCCCGGTAACGGCCAGCGTCTTGGCTGCTTAAGCAACTCTTGTATTGAGGGCTACAGCTACGGGTTCAGACAGAGAAAATTTAATCGTTCATAGAACTGTAGTTTTGTAACAAATTAAGGTATGTGTTTTTATGGAGATCAGCTTGAACTTAAAGGACTACACTTGATTGTTAATTAACAGCAAAACAAACATACATTTTCTATATGATGTGAAAGCAACGACAAATAATGTCCCTTTCCCTGTTTCAGTAATTGACTGACGCCCCACGAAGGACCTGCCAAATGACAAAGAAGAGAAACTTCCTAACAGAGTGAAAAATTACTTTTTCTACATATACTAGTAGGAAAACTGAAGATCAAAAGAACCCTCACAGAGGGTGAACATTTTAGATGGTTGCTCAACTGCACAGTACTAATACTGCCTAGTATACGCATATCATAGCACCATGGCATGCCACATTGGAGAATTGTCATCCAAAACGGATCTTATAAGGGTACATTTGCAAAATAATTGGGAACCACGTATATATATTTTTTAGAGTTGAGAAGGCGTACACTGAGTTAATACGTTTATCGTGACGTTTTGATCCAAACTAGGACTTGTTGTCAAACGTGAATGAGTGATTGAATGGGATCGGTAGTTCCGTTCGATTTTGTGCACTGTCCAACTGTTTGTCTCTCTATTCTCCATCCGGGTCTTGTTAAGATGATGTAATGTTTGTCAATCTCGACATGCCAATTGAACGAGTTATTCGAGTGGAGGGCTTCAAGAATCAGTCGCTACCCCTTTCTGTTTGCCCGGATGACTACCTTTGCGTTGTTGATGTTGACCTCATGGCCTGTTTGTGCACAGTGGTTTTATATCTGCGAATGCGGATCGGCGCGCCGTAGGTCTAGGCTATGTTCGTGCAAGCGTAAGTGTAATTGTTTGCCTGTCTCACAGACATACTGCTTGTCACATCCGAGGCACGGAATGGCATAAACTACCCCTGACTGGTCGTGCTGGTCGACGCGATCTTTTCCATTGAATAGAATAGATCTCAGGGTGCCGGTCGGTTTGTGGGCGATTGTGATATCTAGTGGACGTAGGATGCGTTCGACCGCTTCGGATACTCCCTGTATGTATGGAACTACCACAATCGATCTGGTACTCTTAGTGTTTGCTCTCTGCCTTCTGCGAATACAAGCGTTGATGAAGGACTTTGGATATTCATTGACCGCAAATAACGTGAACAAACTAGATTGCTCTTGTTCCCGTAGGTGCTGTGTACTATATATATATATATATATACGTCACGATAAACGTATTAACTCAGTGTACGCCCTCTCAACTCTAAATATATATATATATATATATGCAGGAAGTAGTATCTGGATGCGTAAACAAAATTTGCCCGGGAGCACACGACCGGTTTCGCGGTTATATATATATATATACTTGGTTTCCATTTATAGTCTATCAACTACGTAGGCTCAAATAATAACATATGTTATCAGTTTTGCTTACGTACATGACATTCGGTGAAAACAGTTGTGACATTTATGTCACATATGTGACGGTTGCAAATATACAATTGTTTTAAAACGCACATGCTGTTTAAGCAAAGCAATTGTGCATGGGTTTTCGCAAAGCAAAAAGGAACTAAACATTCACTCATTAAGGGGGCGTCGTCCACTTACTTGATTCAAAAGAATAACGATAAGGTACGAGCCAAGTTCAGCCCTGAAATCATCGGCCGCGCGACAACACATAGCCCATTGCGTAAAGTTTATGAGTCGCGGTCAGTTCAGTTTGTACAGGGCAGCACTGACCTTCAGCTCCAGTTTAAGCTAGAGTGCGGGACTTAATGGTGAGATGCTTGATCTCCCAGGTTCTTGCACCGATAGCTCCTTGGGTCAGACGGTGCTTCGACAACGTAAGAGTGGAAATCATCTTCGGTTTCCTTCGCCCCTTGAACACGCTTGTATGCTGTTTGGAAAATTTCCAGGGGACATTTGTTTTCTCCTGGCTGTTGGTCGATATGATTCATTGGTCTTTCGTAAGGCTGATTTAAAATGCACATAACTGTAAAAGGCTTTAGGTTGCTTTCAGCCGCTGCAGAGATACTTTTTTCGCGGATATTTCGGCATTGCCGCTGTATACGTTACATCATTTTTCTATCCACCATATATTCCAAGCGACCGCGTTTGCTAATTATGTCCTTAAATCCCATGGAAGCCCTTTGTTTGCCCTTTTTGGCCCTCACGATTCTGCTTCTCCACCATGGAAGAACCTACTTTCGCTTGATTCGGCGGATTGTTGACAGTGATAATATTTTATTTACTAGACTGTGCCAAAATATGCAAGACGTGCAGTGATACCGACAAATTAGGAAAAAAACACGAAAAAAGTTTTCACGTGCAACAGTCAATGACACATGTCAGTTTATGATTTGCGCTAAAAGTATAAATGTTAAAGAATTTCCACTCGAGGGATTTCAGTTTGACGGTGATTTCTCATCAGCGCCGCTTGGCATCTCTTTTGCGGGGCTCACGGGCCACCATACGCGTGCAGCAAACCAAGATGGATCGATAGCACCACTAGTAAGTTCAATGATAACAAAAAAATATTTTTTTGACTTGCGAGAAGCATGTGCAAGGAAAGATCAATTTTTACGGGGATGATGCAAAAGAAACGTGAACAACAGAAATCAGGAGGGATATGAGACTATCTGCTACCTCGGATTGAAAGAGGAGTACGATCAGCTTCTACAAGGCAATATACATTGCAAAAGTATGAAGTCACAAATCGAGGACAAAAGAACAAACCCTTTCGCAAGTCGACACAGGGTTTTCCGGGGCCGTGCAAGGGAAGAGGACTGCGAGACGTTCCGTGTTTTATTGCACTAAATGGGCGTATTGCCGGCGCAAAACGTGACCGGAGCCCTACGGCGGATATTGAAATATGGCCGGAGATTGCAGATAGCAAGAACATTGGGCGCTGAACATGGAAGTTAAGCTGAGGAGATGAAGACCAGTGGGTATATGATAACTGGATGAAAACTAGTGAGAACCAAGCGGAACGACATGCAAACTGGAAAGTGGTCGCACTTCGCAAAAATGAACTGTGAGTGAAATGTTGAGGAATACTTTTAAGACTATGCCAAACTATTTGGAGGAGATTTTATGAAGCGTCTTTTACAGAGAGACTATGGAAATCTCGAGGCTGGCGATTGCACTCCTATGCGCCTTGATGTAAGCTGCAAAGACAGAGTCGATGGAGAAGAAAACTTCCGTGTAGGAAACGAAAACAATTCTTAAAAACACTAGCCATAAATATTCTTTATGTTGTCATTTTTGTTGTCGCAGTTTTTGATTATGGAAGACTGGTGGGTAAATTTAAGGGGTGCGTGAGCCGTTCCAGCGGCAGCAGTAAACTTGTTTCTGCCCAACCAAGACGGTCCATCTGAGTAGCGGTATCCGGGGCGGCCAGCGGTGTGTTTTGGTTTAAACGGACCGGTACTCGAGCGCAGATCTGGCTAGCAGCGCCCAAGCAGGAGGGAGAAGCCCTTAGATTTGGGACTGCTCTTACAAGGGCGGAACTAGTGATAGTCCGTATAGTCTGGGTGCGGGACCTGAAACCTAAAAGCGAGAAGCCTGACGTGGGTGAGAGCTTGGGGTTACGGTGACTGCTGAACCTCATACAAATAAGTTCGTCATCCGGCCTAAGTTCGGGCGCGTGAATGAAAATCCAACCAGGCGGGCTGCCAATGCTGGAGGAGCTGCAGTACGAATGACATAACGGCTGAGCCATTGTTGTCAGTAGTGCATGGAAGGAAATCGGTATACGCTGGCACAGCGTTGGGTTCCTGATTTGAGATGGAGCCAAAATCTAGGTAACTTTTGAAAGCTTGACCTGGACTGATATTGGTTCCAGTTAAGCAGATAAATAACGGAAAGCTAAGAAACTTTTACAATGCACTCTTGAATTATGTTTGATTCTGACAGAACCGGGCATGATCCTGCAAACTATTCCATGGGGTAGAGTTAACAAATTTGGAGATTTTTGACCTAAAATACACCTTAGAAGGTAGTATTCTAAGGGGAAATGGTCGATTCCTGAGGAAGCAAGATCACTTTTTGGCAATTCGGTGGATTTTCCATCTGTGTGTGCTTGCAAAATTAAAATCTTTGAATTTAATGTGAGGTTAAGCCTGACAGGACGTAACCTAGGGGGTCAGTGTGTAGCAGCTGGTACCGTTTTCTGTAACTAAGGTTTGATGTTGAACCAAGAAGTTTCTATGTGAACGACCGTTGTACTTTTTCTATTGCAACACGATAAAACCTGAGCATGTTTGAGAAAATTATCGAGCAGCACCTCATTTGCGGTCTACAATGTGACTTGTGCAGCATTAGCCTACCTCTTTGAGTGCGGAATAGTTTAACGGTAAAGCCATTATTCTTATTTACGATTGCAATTTCGCAATCAGCTTTCTCGTGAAGTATTGCTAGCCTAGACCTTCTACAAACTGAGGGATTATTATTGGATGACCATTTATAAAGAGCCTACCTGGGGGAACGGGACGCTTGTAGGCAAGAACATGGTCTTCAGTGGCAGAGAATTTCATGGCCCATTGCCAGCAATACTGGTCAGCCCTGTTTAATTCCTTCAGATGCTGGCCATGGCTTGGGTTTGGGAAGATAGCCCGAAAGGACAGATTATCTTGATGTCATCGCTCATTGTTCTAAAAATTTCATTTACCCTGAGTAGGAATGATAAGGAGCAGAGGACTACTTTGCTGCACCACTAGTGACTGACTGGGGTTGAGATTGGGTTCCGTTGTTAGTGGCAATCTGAGAGCGGTCAGAAAGTTCGGACGTCAACCAAGAGTGAAGAGGATCTGCTAAGCCAAGGGCTTTGATTTTAAGTGGCAATCGTTCGTGTTGCACGCAATCAAACGCTTAGTCAAGCCAAGAAAGATCATTATAACAGTCTTTTTATCAACAGTTTTGATGACTAGATCAAAAAATCAGGGCGGCATGAGGTAAAGGATCTGTGCTTAGAAAACCTTGTTATTATCTAATCAAATCCTTAGTCTTCAGAAATTCAGCCACCTCTTCCTTGACAGTAGTCTCCGCATGTCTGGACGTAATTAGTGTGTGGTTTGTTAGACTGCAGGTTTTGGGTCGTACATTGGTCCAATTTTTGGAGAGGGGAAATAGTGGAATGAACGGAAAATGCCCCAGTTGACAAGGAGGTAGTAAACAGGTTTACCAAACGGAGTGCTGCGTCGGGTTTATTGGAGCGGATTAGTGCAGGAGGGAACACTGCCTGAGCCAGGCTGGTAAGACGGTTTGCTGACGTGGAAAAGCTTCACTAATTTTTGCATTAAACAGGATGGAGGAAAGTGCTTGGTCCATAAGCCCATGGAGGGAGGGTAAATTACTGGTGATGTCGGTAGTGTGGGTGGGGGGATAGGCGTGAGTAAGAAACCTCAGCAATTTCTTTTGGAGCACGGAGCTGCTGGCTGTTGTATATGACGTACATAGGAGTGCTTGGTTTATTTTGAATAGTGCCGGACGACTCAAGCCTGGCCACATGCGGCCAGGGATTCGATCGCCGATAAGAAGTTTGCTCATGCCTACAAGGTTGGACCTCGGATGCAGCAAGCTGGTAGTTTTGAAGACGATTTACCCTCAGAAATTTGCAGAAGTCTAGGGTGTGCTTGTAAATACTCGACAGTTTATGATCATTTTCATACTTAAAGATTTTGCCTATTAGCAATGGCCGGGGTTGAACTCTATGAGAAGCGGGGTTGCCAGTAACCAAGTACAAGTTTTCGTATAAGATGTTGGCAGCTTCTTGGGAGCCAGAAGAGAAGAAAAATCGGACCAATCAAGCCTCCGGGGGCGATCAAATCGACCCAGTTTGCCAGTTTGTAAGAGAAGCTCACGGACTGGTCGCAGATGTTCGGGGTCTGGGATCAATATAAAGGAAGCAAAATTTCGGGAAAAATTTCTAGCACTGGATGTCGGAGGAATGGAAGACGGAGAATTCCTGTTTAACGTAAGTCAGGCAACCAGCTCCACGCCGGTTCGATCGGCGCATTAGAAAGGGGTTTTGCGGACTCGGAGTATGCATCCCGTCAATCACTTTTCAGTGATTAGAATGATGTCACTAGTTATTTCGTAGAAAACATTCCGGGGTGCCAATTTTACCTGGGAGGGACGTCAGAATCAGCCACAGTTTGGACGTGCAGTCAATGCTGAATGCTCTAGTAGGGAGGCCAACAGTTGGGAGTATAGCTTGATGCGCCGAAGCAACGCGAGGAAAAGGCAGTGGATTTAAAGTTGCCGCGCAGGGCTTGAAAGGAACATCGTACAGATCTGAGGGCAGGTTGCTACGTACATGGGGTGGTGGGTCTCCAGACCACTGAATAGTCAGTGATGAGTAGGGATGTATCGCGAACAGCGTAACTTACTTTACTCATAGCTGAGCGAACGTTGTGCAGTAGGAGCTCGAGAGGGAGGGCGTCATGGTTACTAGAGATACATGGGTTATCGTTGGAGCCATTGTGAGGGTTGCGGATGAAATGAGAAAGGGCGGTTTTGATGACTGGCGCATGGCGGTACATAAGGCTATTAATAGTATATTACCATATGGATGACTGCGTTTGAAGGGGCCTTTCGTTGCAGCCATCTCGAAGGTAACTTGCCGGGGGACCCAAGTCTCGCACGAGGAACCAGGTCCCAATGGGTAGATTATATTAGAAGTGGAAGCCGCAATTTTCCAGCCACACGGGCTGGTGGCAGTGGAACCCTTAAAAACACAGGGCCGGTGGGGGGCACTTCTCGGGGAAAACGTTAATAAACGGTGGAAATTCATTATGAGTAACGGAGTATCTAGGAGGAGAATGGAAAGGAATGCAGACGTGTGGGACTTCACTAGCCTTTTTAGCAGGAATTATGTAAGTAGGGTGGATTAACGGCGGCCTGAACTAACGGGAATGTTTGAAGACTCGCAAGGGGCGGCGGTTTTGTGGTCTTTGGATCTATGAGGGTATCATATTGGGTTTGGGGATTAGAGCACGGAGAGTAAGGACCGTAGCTAGCAGTGAGTGGCCAAGGGAAATGGAATCTGGATACGGCATTTGAGAAATGTTCGGGGTGGTAATTATTGGACTGACAAGGAGCAGTAGTTAATAGCCGATTTGGAATCACATGGACGGGAGATGTGAAGACTTTTTCATTGGGTAATTTAGCGGTGGGTTCATGGATTTGGCTTGTTCTGGAGTAGCCGGTGGAGCCATTTGCTGAAATGGACGCCATCTGGGTTCTATCCGCTGCCCCGATGAACCGAATTTTGGTGGACTTCAAATAGTGTTGGATTATTGCCGGCATCCAAATAACTTCATGAAAGTGACTTGTAACTCCACTTATTTGAAGTTGAACGGACTTAGGCAACCTTCTGTTTGGAGGCTAGATGGAAGGTGCGCACGCGGAACTGAGAGGTAGGTCGCCCCCAGGTATGGGCGTCAATTGTGAAGGCCCTTCACGTAAGTTGGGTAGGGGTCGCTATTAAAGTAGCAGTTAGAAAGGCCAGCGTACTGAGTATACCTGGAGTGGTTTGCATTGGGTGATAACTAGTGCTGCTCCGTGAAGTTGATGTTATTAGGCTGGGTACTGGGTTGGGAGTATCAATCATTGGGTTAGTTTTGAAGCTGGTAGGTTTGCCAGGATCGTTCACGTGAAGACGCGGGATGTCGTCATTCTCGGCATCGTCTTCTTTACTTTCAAAGGCGGGGAAATTTGAGGAATCGTGAGGCGCAGCCGTTTTCTGGGTGGCTGGGAGTGAGAGAGAGTCGAACGCATCTAAGTCGACTAGTGTCTCATATGTTGCTGGAGTACAAAGCTCTAGTGACGGCAGCTTATCCAATGAAATCCGAAGCAAAGGGTTAAGGAGTCTTTTGAATTGGCATATACGGTTGTCGCCGATGAATTTCTCAAACTTTGATTCGCCTTCCTCTGGATGGGCTTTCTGTTGGCATATATTTCAGTATTCTTGAAAAACGTAAATCGGGCACTTATCTGCAACTTTCTAATACATTGCTTAGCTGCCAGCTCATCGGGAAATTGAAAGATGAAAGGACAGTCGTGCGGTTGCATTTATTTTCCGCAGCCTAATGCAAGGACACGGGTAGTGCAACATTCCGCTCGCATCTAGTATGCCACTTTTACCCGTTTCGAGCTGAAGATCGTCTGGGTCGTTGAAAACCACGGCAAAAGCGCGTTTTCGAAACTCCGTAACAATGGAATATAAATAGCGATGTTATGCCGAGACATTGAGGACAAAGGTTTATTTTTAGCCTCGAAAATATTGAGAAGTGGAGATAATCGTGACACGATATCTTTCAGTGATTGAGCGTGATTTTGAAAGGTGATGATGTTTCTTTCAAGGTCGGTGGCGATCCTGCTGCCTATGTCGCACAGATAAATGGGAGCTGCAGAGGGGTAGGTGACCACGCGAAGGAACTTGCTGCTCGAAATGCCCTTTGTCACAGTCGTACGTGAAGTCCGTTTCTCCATGTGGATTTTGGAATGCGCGCATAGATATGTCCATCTTTAATGTCGAATTATTTACCTTATGACTTCTATGCAGGCAGTGTTAAAAAGGAGGATATCGGTGAAAATGTTAGGAGAAAACGCTCGATGGCCAATAATTAGCTTAAGATTTTATTTGAATTATATTGTTCAGAAGGAGCAAAGTTACTGGCTAAATTCTCCTTGGCAGTTCGAAGGTTCCACTGCGCAGATCTAGCTTTCACAGAATGGTCTGAAAGGTGGCTAGGTTTCCAAATGGAGACAATAAACACGAATTGAATTCAGTAGAATGGATAATGCGTCACAAGAAAAAACGCACTAAATAAGGGATCGGGAAATTTGGAGGACGTTTCTAGCGGAATGCGCAGTCTGGTGAGCAGTGTACTGAACGGTAACTAACAACATAAAACATGGAATACTGAAAGCGCAGCCCTTTGAGGGGGTGCAGACAGCAACACGAGATAGAAATTTTGTAATCGCATGTCTAAAACATGAGATTTGTTTCGGGAAATTTGGACTTCGAGAGTTTTAGCTGGATCCAAAAAGAGCTCCGACACCAGCGCACGCTACATAGTTTGCGTGCAGTTCCACGCGTGATGCATTCCACCGTTCTTCTGCTTGCAAAATCAGTACCTATTGCTCAATAGTCTTACTTCACATTCATAAACCTTGTCGTTATAACTGCGTATAGGGTGGCTCACCCACAGCCCTCTCCCACCCACTCACCTTACTAAACCCAACACCGTCGCCAACACGGTGTGGCAAAAATAACCTGCAACCGTCTTCTTAGAAAACATTCAATATCACCCTCGCCTTTAATTTTCATTAACCCTTCTCTTCATGCAAATGACTGACCCGTAGAAATCACCTTGTTTCTGACGAACCCAATCTATACCCTCCAGACGAAATGAGGCAAACGTCTTGGATTCTTTCTTTCTCATGCCTCATCGATATCTGTCCATTTTGGCCAATTCAGACCTCAAACTATCGCCACGATTATAGAGCACTATGTGGTATCTTCTCTCTCCATAGTGATTGTTTACATCTGCCATAACCCACTGGCCCCGATCATTTCTCGTTTCGAAAGGCACGGCCTCCTAGAGTGAAATATAATCCTTGATTTCCAAGTGGAATTTAGTCAATCCCTAGTGCATCCATCTTTGTAGTTCGATCATTATTTATATCAACGGCAGTTATTCCCTGTCCTTCCTATTAAATACCGGCTCATTCTCCTTACTCATAGTGTAGACGGTCCTACCGAATGCCGGTTCATTCTGTTTACTCACAGCGCAGACGTCCACACATTAGATTAGCCAGCCCACCTATTTAAATAAATATATATATATATATATGTAAGTAAAAAAGAAAACCTGGAGTCCTCAGCCACCGTCCATATATTTTGAATCGCACTATGCGCCCTAGTAACTTCCTTCTCTGAGATGCTCATAAGATTGATCGCTTCTTAGTCTGCAGCTGGCAGTTAGGCCAGACTGCCGTCCGTCTTTTTTCTCTCTTCCAGCCCTTATAGTCCTGCTTGGATGGACGTGCTAACCCTACGTTCTGGCGATTAACCGATCCTGAAATAACGGTATCTCTCTTACCATACCATGCTCAAATTCCTTCCACCACACCACGAGCACGTGGGCGTTACCACAATAGTGCGGGGCGCGGTCATATCCACCGCTTTGGCCGGCGCACATCGAGTGAGCAGCTCGGCTGCAGCGGTGTGCGGGTGCAACTAGGTTGGCGGATTACACCTGCGTTCACCCTTTAACGGTATTTTTCAGGTTGGGTGGCCAGCAATCAGTCAGCCCCACCCATTAGCACTTCTGTGGTAAACAGCACTGTAGCTCATAAGTTCACATGCACCACTTTGTACTGGCTTCCTCTTGCTCCTTCTCAAAATTCTTCTAACAAATTCATACAAAACGGACTCACAAATGGTCAGCATTTTCATCGGCAGCCGATATGAACTGACGTTCACAATGCATGTTGAAATCCGAAAACAGCTCAGGGTCGTCATTTTTCATCAACCTCCATTCTGGTCCGCGGAATTTGGCAATAGACCGATGCTCCTGGTAACAGTTCTTCACACGAGTCCACGAGACGTTGCCTCACTTGACTCCCGTTCTCCTTCTTCTTTTCCAATGCCACCATCTCTAAACCAAGCTGAAATTCATGAACTCAAAATTGCTTGGAACAAACCCTATGCATTAGTATTACGATCCCATAATTGACATCCATTGTCGCTGCTTTCCTTGCTTAACGGACTGTGCTTTCAAAATTTTCCAATTTTGTACTGCCTTTTTTATATCCAGTCTGGTTTTCGCTCATCTTCATTCCGTTATTAAATCCATATCGATGCTCATCTCCACCCTATATCTCTCTCGATTATCGAGTACCCCGGCCAACAGGCGGCGACAGCCATTGCCCTCCGGCCATATTTTGCGCCCGCGATAGATCGTTGCTGCATCCAAACTCGCAGTACAGGACTGGCAATCAGCCACAGAAAACATTTTGCAAACCACTATCTGGCTTTGATTTAAAACTCGAAACCCCGTGCTCGGAAAATCACATTGTCTGTTATGATCTTGTGAGCGAAACCATATTGCACTGTATGCTTGGTTTCCGTTTTCCGTGTCTGCACTGTGCTTTCTTGGCCCAATTTTGATCTTGCCCTGTGCAAGACTGTCGTGCGTCGAGAAATATACAAAAACAACCAAACCTTTCAAATTATATTAAGGTCGCTCTCACCCCATCTCCCTCCGATTTCTGTTGTTCGTATTTCCTGCGCATCATCTATGTAAAAATTAATCTTGCCTTGCGCGTGCCTCTCGCAAATCGAGAAATATTCATTATTATTATTATTATAAAAAATAAAAGGAGAAACGGGACTAAAATGAGGCAATGTCTGATGGACGCCTGTGAAGGATAGTTGCCAGAAGCTGCAGTCTGTTGCAATTCTAGGCAGACCAGAATAAAGGTTCATGAGAAATGATGGTCCTCAGCCAATTTCAGGGAAAATGTTGCGATGCATGCAGAACGGCAGTTCATATCAAATAACAATAAAAACGTTCTCCCGTGGTTTTGGCAAAAACAATTTTGAGAATGAGCAAGAAGAAGCTAGTGCAATACAGTGCACGTGTGCATAGGGAATAGGGGAATTTTTGCCACAACGGTGCTAGTGGGTGGGGTTAACCGAGAGCTGGCCGCCCAAACTGGAAAACACCGTTTAATGATGGATCCAACAACCTATATATACCCGCATATTGCTGCAGTCAAGCTGCCCGCCCGATGTGCTCCGGCCAAGGCGGAACAGACCGCGCTGCGCTTTAGTGTGACAATGCGTGGGTAGTCGGGATGTAGAGGGACGAATGCGAACGTGGTTTAAATATAATAATAATAATGGGTATATTTCTCGAAATTCGAGAGTCATGCGCAAGGCATGATCACATTTACACACAGATGGCGCATTGGAAATCGTAAGACATAATTTAGTCGTGAAGATGCAGCTTCTGTGCTCTAATGAACATAACCTGCAATAAGATGGGCTATTCACGAGTTTTTGGGCTTCGAATCAGAGCTAGATAATCCAATGCCATAACTTCTGGGGCCGATTATGAGTCGCGCACTGCGAGTCATTCCTTGTTTAAACGCATCAAAGGTGCGCATCGCCGGCGCATACATTGGCTGGGGAGAAATGGTTGGTGTTGTCAAGTGGCCGGGTCCATCAAAAATCAGGAGGGTAATATGGTAAAGATGAAGATCAATATGGATGTAGCAGCGGGATGGAGAATGGAAATCACACTGGATATCATATGAGGTGGATAGAGAATGGTAATCAACAACGTTCAATAGTCAAAATGATGCTTAAAATGAAACAGCAGGAAACCTTCAAGGTTGCATCAGACAATTTACGGGACGAAAGTATACGAAAAATCGTGGACAGAGAGACAATGGAACTTACAAAAATGGTCACTGGACTTATGCGCCCGGGAGCGGATTATGATGTGTGGCGGGAAGTAGACGGGTACGTGTAAGATTTACAATCAATCCTTGAATACACTTGCCATGAATGACTTGTGTTATCCTTGATTAATATTGGAGATTATGGTGTTCTCTGGCGGTACGGGTTTGGAGGTTGGGGGGTTGCGCGGCATTACAATAGTGATAGTAACTGTGGACAANCCAGCAGCAAACTTTGCCCCGATAACCTTGTCCAATCTGGGGTTCGCTTTGTCATAGAATGATAGATGTTTGTCAGACACTGCCACTGACAGCCGCGCTAAATTGGGATAATTTACTCGCTCGCGTTCCGTTACATTCAGTTTCAAAGGGGAAGACTCACTAAACGATATTTACTCCAGCACCATGTCGACTTCGTTGTTGTCAGTATCCAGCTGTGAAAACACCGCTTTATTGCACAAAGCCCCTGCATCGCTGGTTTTATACGACCATCTCATTCTCTGGAGAACAAGCACATCCTCGTCAGTGTACGAAATAGACAATACCATGGTCATGGCAGCTAAATTATACCACCACCCGCTAGCCGGCACTATGGGATAGAAAGCAGAGGTCACCTGGCTACTCCTTTTCCTGGTTGCCTGGAGCATGTGCTCAATGACAAATGATTCCTTCTGATATGATGGCGCATCGTGTGGGCAAATTTCCCCGCACCGACACCTTCCCATCTCCAACTCAACCACGGGGTTATTCAAATCCCTAAGTCCTGTGGATAATTCTGTTACAAATAGGAGGATTTGATCAATCCGCCTTAGGCAATTTCTTCGAAGCAAACAAAATTCACAGCGCTTCAGGTGTCGCCTAGGACTCCTTTTCCGTTGGCTCCTGGTGATAGAACTTCCTCATGTTGGTGATTTAAAACGAGGATTACCCTCGCTAATCACTAACTCAACCTTCAAAAATCTGACCCACCTATCACAGAAATCTTTGAATGAACTCCTTTTTCCGGCGCCACCCGAATCCGTTGGTCAGTGACCCGCAAAATTTCCTGGGCTGTAGCGAAGCAAGTGTCGCGTTGTCTCAGGTTCCCGAAATTCAACCAGAATTGGCCCGGTGTGGTCCTGAACCAGCTCTGCGTCAAGAGCTTACTCAACCAACAGGAAAGCTGCCTTTAGTGGAGAATAAACTGGCACTTTCTTGTGCGGTAAATGGTCAACTACCTATTGGCGCAGTTATCTGTGCATCTGAGCGGCTGCGCTATAATAGGATCTGGTTAATTTTTTATGGTTATTTTTTTCTGTCACCTTATTGCTGCCTCACTTCTGATTTGTAGACGCTTGGCTTGGTTGGTCATTGCCTGTACCATCTACCACCGCGTCTGGACCTCCCGCACCAGCTGGTTGATACTGGTACTAATGTCCTCTTATGTGGGCGTGGTGTTCCCCTAGATCTGTTGTAAAACGGAAGTAGCCTCTGCTTATGTTGTTGTCAATTTTCGGAGCCTAGGCGCATGTCCCCAAGCGTGGCATACCCTTAATCCTCACCGTCCTGTTCTCATCGTCTTCGACCTCAATTATGGCTTACATTGGAGAGTATCTATAACTTTCTGTGGCTGCAATTCAGAAACCGAACTAACTACCTCCACTCTTCCTTAGTTGTCGGGTGAATAGATATAGATTTGCAATTCAGGGCATACGAAGCAGATCCGTTTTAGCTAGATATATAAGGCACATATTTTTGATAATTCGGACGTGAAGCGGATGCGCTAGTTGTGGCACCATAGGTCATGTATATCACAATGAATTCCAGTGTTTTAGAAATCTGTGGTGCAGCATCTTCTCTCGCAAGGGAGAACCGCTGGCATGGTGGCATGTACCCCACTGTGAATCATCCGACTCCGCAAAGCTCTAAAACGTGGCCGCATGTTTTGTTTGAGGTAGGTTTCGGCTTGCCCAACCAGGTGTTGACGCTAGAGCAAAGGAAAAATCGACAACAGTGCAAGCAATGCGGAGTTCAGTATTCAGAGATGAGGTTTCATTTGGGCTAGGATACCGCCGGAGATAAGAGAGTGGACCGCCCCAAAACTGCGGAATAAACCACTGAGTGATGGATCACTATGAGACTGACGGAAACATCTGCCACTTTCCCTCCAGCCGCTTTTGGACACTTTTCTTAGCCTGTTGGTTCAAATAACACTCTTCATCCAAGTTTTCTCAAAAGTCAACGGGTATATTGGCCAGCGGGCAACTTCCAATTCTCTTTTCCTTCCTTTCTTTTATCTTTTTACTAGTTTTATTACCGCTGACTTCTCTTTTTGTAATTCAAAGTTCTGATCTGTTGGAAGGCACCAAGCACCCCGTGTGACGTTGATTTCATCGCTTTATTGCTGTAGAAGAGACCTAATTCCGTTGTATAAGGCTTCTGATATTGACGCTGTTGCTTCTTTTGATCATCCCCTTTGATTTTTTATTTTTGCGGGGTCGATTACTCTCTTCATCCAGTATGGTATTTTTTCCTTTGTTGTACTGTCGCACACAAGTCACAATAATTTACCTGGCCAACAAATAGAGCTTTTTTGACTATTCCGTTCCATAGCGGATGGAGACGACGTAATAGGCTGCCTGAGCGTTGCTGTTCGATGGAGTTTGCTGGAACCACAATATAAAGTGAGAAATGAGACAGAATTGCTTGAGCCGTGAAATCTCATGTGATTCATCAACGTTGGTGCCGGACGTGGTCAATTCTTGGGTGGCCTTCACGGACAACGGGCCAAAGTGGGTGGTATCAACCACCAGAGTCCACATGAGCGCTACCTTAGAGTAGGCCAGCTTATAAGCAGAGGTTTTGAAGTAGCAACGTACACATTTGAGGCTGAAAATGATTTTCTGTCCTTTCCTTTTATCCGGCAGTTCCCATAATTTTTTGTCCGCAATCCTATCAATGTCAACTGCAATCTGACCCATACAACAGTAGCCGTTTACAACAATATGGGGCAAATCACTTGCAACCCGCTGCAACTGGATCCTTGCGCAGAACTTAGCCCTTAATTGGAAAAACAACGAAGAGCTGTGCGAGAAATGATGGCGTACAGACAAAGGATGGACGGTTTAGAATTGCCGCATTCAAGGTGACAACTCACAGATTTTAAGAAATAGCCCACCGCTGGATTAATAAAGAGATCTCGTTTTCCGTGAATAGCACATGTAATAACGCCTCATTTCTGAAAACCTTGAGAGGTGCGGTAATATTGTTGTCTTTGGGTGTACACCCCAGGCTTCATGTGAAAATTAAAGAGATCAACCCCCAGCTATTCCGTAAATGGAACATTTACTGCAAATTCTCAGCAAGTATTCAAGAAGGGTCCGCAGTAGCTAGCCTGAGCACCAAGCCTTGCTACCCAAACCACAGACAGAGGGATTCATTTAAAAATCTGAGAACGAATTTTGAGAGCATAATGGTTGCACCTCCGAGCGAACTACAATTGATCGCTGTCAGATTCGTGCCATCAGCGTGTTGGTTGCATCCAGAAATTCCTTTTCATCAGGCTGATCCAAATGCAGATCGGTTAAACAGGCGATCGCTTAGCAAGAGGATTAAAAATAAAACGGCTAAAAGGCAGTTCTTTTTAATGACATCTATCTGTTAGAGATAAATGATCGTTTCTAGACGTTATTTTCTCTGAAGCGTTATTTTCTCTGATTTGATGCCATGCATTAGATCCGTTCGATTCTGCCAATGGTTTATCCTTAAACGTTTGCGATTTTGGACCACATCAACAGCCGGACAACGTTTATTGTGAGACGCCTACTTCATTAATTCCAAGTAATGCCATTTCTGCGCCACAGTATATATCCTAAACTGCCCACTTTTGATTGCTGCAGGAATCCTCCGTGTTCAATCGATATAATGAACCCTGACTGCTGCCGCCCCAAAATCCAGTAAAAGACATCCGGGGGTAGAATCCGGACGTTTTCTAACGCCTCCGGAATTTCTGCAGATATATCATTCTTGTGCTTGCGAAAACCTGGGGAATCTTTTTGCACCTGCTTTTCTTGTTGGTGTGATGGAATTTCTAGCGGATCGGCACGAAGTGGCGGTGTATAGAAAACATTCACCAGACTGAGACTCCTTGTAGATAGCATGTCGAGATAGATGATTCATGCGGGAAATTGATTCGGATTATCTCTGCAGGATGCGATGGGGAAATGCTTCATCGTCAAACTCCCGTCAAAAAAGATTTCCCTCGAGAAATATGAGGATGGCAGATGAAATTTTGCCACTGGTGATTTGCCACGGCAGGTGGCATGGGACTCAAACAAATTCCCGTGTGGTCACGTGGCGACCAGATTCAGCCTCCGCTTGGATCTGAGAATACTTGCCTTTTGCAAGACCAGGATGGTGGTAAATCCACAGCGGCAGTTAGACAAGCTGACTCAATATAGTTCTAATCCATTTGAGCAATGCATCAGTGATAATCGCTAACTCGGTTTTGGCGAAGATGCACGTCAAACATCACTGGTAGGTAGAAATGCTGATAATTGCCGGAAAAAATATTTGTGCACAAAGGAGCGGAAGAATGAACTTTGTAGGGATGGAGCAAAAGAATCTGCGCGAAGGTGAAAGCGGAAGGGTGCGCAACTAACATTGAATTTGGCTTAAAGGAGGGCTAAGAGCATTGAGTGATTTGGGTGATGGTGCTCAGGAGGAGGCTGCGAAGTGAGTAAGTTTAAATCGAAGGCTATGCCAGTCCACTGAAAAACCTAGGTACGCAAGGATTTGGATAAAATTGCAAACGTACTGAGGCTAACGGCAAAAATTCGCTAACAGTTTCGTTTGAACAAATAATAGAAACCTTATTTAAGTGGTTATGTTTTTGGGGTGAATGTACTGTGAATTCTTCCCAGTGTAACGAAAACTACGTGAGAAATAATACCATTCATTGCATTCTGAAGGGTCATAGAGGAGAAGTTTGGGCGGAAGAGTCGAAAAAATCGTCAAAACAGTCCAAATGGCGCATTTACGTTCATGAAATCATGAGAGCTGTCATCGTAAAGCATTTGACAGAGAATATCTGGGAGGTCTATCTCAGAGAGGAACCTGGACTGACAAAAATGACTGGGGATAAATTTAGGTTCCGTCTGTTTAGCCGTCTACTCAGTAGTAATACACGTACTTCTCGGTTTGCGCGAGGTGTGCGCTGGAGCATGTAGTGGGACATTGATTTGTTCCCCCGGATCGCTTATTTAACCGGACGTTGACCAACCAGCGCCGTCTCTATCTCCACGTTGCTCAAGCGCGCCCCACTTACAAGCTGCTGTTGAAATATGCTCATAATTCCACTTCTCCCGAGTGGCTTCTCGTTGTACTGTTCAAGTTTTTAGGTTCTCTATATTTAAGTTAAAATGAGCTGAGCAAGGGGGACGTACGACGGGCCACAACAGTTAAGAGCAAACAAACGCAATAAAAGATAGTCGTTAAAACGATCGGTCTTGCAGGCATGATCGAGAGGATACAATGAAGCACACATGAGAAGCAAGGCTAACTACTGACCGGAATCAAGAGAGTTGAGAATAATTGCATGGCTGCATTCTGCTCAGGTTTGAGCTGCGAAGAATGGTTCTAAAAATCTACGAAAACTGTATCACGTCAAAACCACGGCAAATGGAAATCCACAGTTTTTATTGGGATCACTGCGTAACGGCTTGAAGCAGAAGATATGAGACTGGTTGTCTGAGGAAAAAGGCGAGTTCTGGTCAGGAAAACAACCGCAGCTGCACTTATATGTGCCGTAACATGAAGATCGACTGACTGGAAATCGCAGAGTAAATTCCACAAATGAACTGAAGGATGGAAGTGATTTGGTGGCGTGCATAATGGATGGAATAGTTCAAACGGTTAAGAACACTGAAAAGTTCACTTTATCATGAAAAGAAGAAAACCTAATGGGGAGGAAGTAAGAGAGGGCCGTTGCTAGTCAAACCCGTATTAAGGTGAAAAGTGACGAGGACCGGATGGAAGGCATGTAAAATCGAGAAGGGGGACTAATATCCGGAATTTGTCTTAGCTGGTGGTGAAAGTGAGCAAAAGAGAGCAGAAAAGTGAATAAATTGGTGGATGCATGGGGTGATATGGCACATTACGGCGATTTCTGCTTCATTTAAGAAGGAATCAGGAGACGGAGTATTATGTGGAATGAAATTGGACCGCATGGCTAGCTTGGAGAGTACAAAGCCACCTGTGAGTTCAGAGTGAAATGATAACAATATAATACAAATCTGGTCATAGATCCTACTGTGGTCCAGCATCACGAGAAGTATTTCGACATAACAAGGGGCGATTTAAGAGCCTGGGAAGGAGATGCAACATCCGTGGTGGCGTAGGTGAGCTGCGTCGATAAAGCGGAATCTGCCACATTCATTGCAGAAAATGTAAGAAATACGAATACAAAAATGTCTTACTTATGACTTTGATATCGCAACTGGCTAAGCCCCCCGATCGACAGGACGGAGGAGACATACATAAAAAATCGGATGAGAGAATGATACACAAATGCAACAGAGCACGAGAGTGCAAAACCAAAAGAAGACAGGTGTACCGATTATTCGAAGCGCTTCAAAAGCGTGAAGCTTCGAAAAAAGTTGCACGAAAAAGAATGTGAAATCTTATGTGCGATAAAACAAACACGGCCAAACAAATGTTAGAGAAGAGATAAAGGTTAAACGTGAACATCAGGGAAAAAGGTGAAGAAGAATGACCGTTTCCTCCGAAAGATCGATGCCACGGCAATCTAATTGCATAATGCCTGGTTGTCAGCCAAATAAAAATTACCCGGGAAATATTTTGCACGCGATGTACTTAGTGTGACTTTTGTACGGCAGTATTTCTGACGGATACAGATAAAATCATATCACCTGACCCATTAATGACAGAATGGTTTGCATCACCAGAAGCTAACAGCAAATTAATCTTGAGCATCGCGTGGTATCAAAGTGCAACCGAATAGTCTGGGATCTTCTGACCCTCAATTTCTATAAGACGTCTCATCATATCCTCACGGTTTGTGGGAATAAGACAAGCGCCTAATGGACCACTTAGTGAAAAAAGAATCTTGACACTGGTAAACCATTCTCCTCGATCCATATTTACTGATACGTGGACAAAAGTGGACTGAAGAGCCCCAAGAACTTGCAATGATTAAGTGTTCTCGGTGAATAAATTCCTTGTCAAATTGCTGACAAAAACAGGGCTAACGGCCCCCTTGTTGAAACATTCCGCACTCTAAGCTGTAAGCGCAAGCTATACAAATGACATAGTGGACTTCAATCAGAGTTCTGCTTGGTGATTCATTCGAGCATGCTCATGCCTGGTCATGTTCCAAACGAAAAGTATAACAGGTAGTTACAAAGAAACTTCTCGGCCAAACATCAAGCCCTAGACAAAAACAGCGACGCGTGTTACAATACCATGACGCCCTTTAGCTATCGTGTCAAGTCAAACCCAAAATTTATTTTCAAAATCCTAAGTTTGCAGGCACACACGGCTGGAAAGCCCACTCAGTCGGCTAACGAGTCTTCTTATCGCCTCAGAAACCGACAGTTATTATCTTTGATGCATGAATCCAAAGTGCACTTCAGGTCAAAATTCTTTGCAATTTTTTACTCTACCTTACGGAGTAGGTCGCCAGACCCTGTCCGATCCTGTTAGAATGTAACACAATACAAAAAGCTATGTACAAACTTTTCCACCTATCCTTCTTCATCAACGCAACTAGGTCTAGGCCAAGCCTCAGTGGGCTACCTAAACGTTTGGTCCCGTATGAGATTAGAGATGCAAAAGCGTGCCACCCTACACCAGTTTTCTTCTTTTCAACTCTTGCTTTATAGCCGAACCCCTCCAACTCCATCGTCAATCCTCTCCTCCACACCGAACCACTGTCAAA
>LUCM01001815.1:297571-320127 GCA_008360955.1 Fasciolopsis buskii
CAGTGTCAAGATTCTTTTTTCACTAAGTGGTCCATTAGGCGCTTGTCTTATTCCCACAAACCGTGAGGATATGATGAGACGTCTTATAGAAATTGAGGGTCAGAAGATCCCAGACTATTCGGTTGCACTTTGATACCACGCGATGTTCATGATTATTATGCAATTAACTTCCGGGTTAGCGAGCCATTCGATTCAGCAATAGGTGACATTGGAATATGATGATGTTTACCAACTATCAAGATTTGCGAAAGCAAACGAAAATTCAGTTGAATAAAACGATGATTTGTCCGTTTAAACTCTATTGTATTGATAATGTTGCACAGGCCACTAAACTGTCAGTTTTACCCTATGGCAGCTTTTGGAGGAATTTTAACATTTTTACTGCAGGCAGACGACCAAAAGTACCGGATCAGCTGCTCGGAAACAACAAAATTACACACCCATTGCTTAACATGAACTTCTGACGATCGAAGTAGTTGATGAAATTAGTACTGCTAATGTTTTTGATTAGAGTAACAAAAGTGTCGACTAACAAGTGAAAGTGCAATTAAGAGAAAGGCTTCAAACAAGAATCACAGCTGCTGCTAACAAGCACGCATGAACTCTGACAAAGTTATTATACGTAGGCACGTTTGCTGCGTTTTTAGCATTTTGGCGGCAAAGACAACGCGTAAGTCGGCAGCTTCGATCAGTGCATGTATTGTTCTTGTATTTTTGGTTTCCGAAAAAGCTGTGATTGACAATCCAAATCAGCTTCCTTGGCCTCGTCAATTTAATGCAGCCGCTGCACTGACGACATCACGAAATAAAGGGCGTTAAACGGCGGCTTGGCTCCACACTAAAGGCAACACTGATGTCCATAATTTGTTTACTCAAAAATTTTCCATCCGAAATGTGCATTTTGAGGTTCGATGGTGATTCAGTAATCCTGAGTGATTTGTTCTTCTAAATGATCACCGAAAATGCGGTGCATTGCCTGCATCTGAAGCTCTACAGCAAATTTACGGACTGGGTGCCCCCCCGAGCGTCAGAGTGAAAAGTGAAGCACTTTACAGCGTCGGGTTTGATGGATTTGAGATGTCAAAGATGCAATTATTTCCACGGTTTAAGAATACGTTAGATAGGTGCATTGGGAAAAGGCAAATTTTCTTCAACAGAATAGTCGCATTTTCAGGTAGCAGATTAAAAATGGGCACAATTGGTATGTCGAACAAGCCCCTGGTTTGCAAGAAGTCAGAGCCCAAAGCAGCCATTTAATACCTAATCTTGCTCCAACCTGCAGAGATATCAGTTGTTTGCAATGTGTATTAACTCATTATTAGTTATAATCGCCATAACAGCTATAGTATTCTTCGATCCCGTTATATCAAGAGACATTGTTAGCGACTCGAAAGGACTCCAGCTTGATGCTTCTTAGGGAAAGAAGGAAAAGGACCAACAACAAACACCTAGGAAATTGCATTGCTCGCAATCCTAGGCATGGGTGGTCGTTAATTTGCTTAACAAATTACGTAGCATATAGCCAGTTACGCTCATTACAACTTGATCCTGCAGTCGCTTGCTCTTATTATAATACCTGGGTGCTAAAAGGTGTGGTATTTCTCTCACACATTCTGCTTTTTCACGTATTTTTCCGGCTGGTGCTGATCTTTTGGGGTAAATGGCCCTTGTGCTTCCAGCGAAATATTTCTCACGAACGATGGCACCAGCAAGGTCACAATATTTGTCTGCAAATATATGTCAAACTATAAAAGCTATGTAAATCAGGTTCGGATAATATTCCAACCGTTCGTTCACCCACTGTTTATGAATGACTCTTTTGTTCGCCCTCGACATTTTCATTAACTTTTCTGGTGGCTTTGTTTACATTTGGGCGTCATTTGCGTGAATATGCTGGAGCATAATTCACTCCATGATTGCACGTCAATTCCATACGAAATTGCTAGAGAACCCTGTATTCAAATGCGTACAGTTTGACAAAATAAATCTTACTGATTAGTTGATGATGTAGATAGGGGCGTGCGTAATTCCATACTAGCAAGCAATTTCGTCTCGGCAACTGAGTCTTGACGGCTGCAGGATCCACTGATTATGGATTACCAGGTGATGCGGATTCTGCTTTGTGTTAGATAGTGTGCCTGTCCAACCACCCATCGATGAAGCTTGCCCAATGATTTTGCAATTAAAAGCGTAGTCTGTATCATTGGTTTTAGTCTGTTTGGTAGGTACATCCATAACCCGCACGATCCAGTAGGCCATGAGTTCTTCTCCCGATTCACTGTTCACCCAGGTCTGAACCATCGTTCCTTGGAGAAGTATATCTCGGTCCCCAAAGCTGTCAAGCGCATGCAAAATGCTTTTTTGTAGGACAGCATCTGATTGGAGTAGTACCAATAGGTTCACTACCTGAAACAACAAATCCGCAATTCCCAAACTTAAAACCAAACCTGAGCAGCAAAAGTAAACCAGCATGTTCGGTGGGATACAGGCTTTCTCAGCCTACCTTACATTATATCAAAAGGTGGACTATCTTCGTCCAAACTTTGGTTACTTGGTTTAGTTACCGAAGAATGTTGCACGGGTGACAAGCGCAGAAGACTGATAATGTTAATTTCCCGGGAAAGTTAAATATTTTTGCGGCACCCAAACATTGAACTTACAAAAACCAAGTTCGTAAGGCAACCTGAGACCAGGAAGTACTTACTGCCGACTCCCTTTCATCGAAAGAAGATAGACTACCAAATTGTTAGAGAAAGCGCCATTTAAGTGAAGAATAAATCCAAGCTCCAACCAAGCGTCAATGTTAGACCTAATGTCATAACGGGGTATTCGTATTACGTTTGCTTGTCGCCATCCTTTATGATCACCAGTGCATTACTCTGCGCTGCACGAATGGAATACTGATAACCCAGACATTTGACCGGAACCACGAAAGGACAGTCGGGAATAATGAGAGATTCAGTTTGTCTGACAGCAGCGTACGAGCGAAGCGTGGGCGCGCAACGTGCAAGTGACAACCACGCCGGGTGGTCAACGTTTGGTTAACCAAGCGATCCGGAAAAACCTATTTTCCGCTGCAACGTCCAAGACTGTTTAGGTGTAGGATGGCACTGACCGAAGTCAATTGCTTGAAAGTTATCAATTTGATAAACCCTAATTTGTCTGTAATCTCAAATCCAAATTATCCTTCCAGACTTGTGCAAACATGTATGTTCTCACAGGGTAAAAGATCTCTTGGTCATGCCAAATTATACTCAAAAAATTTGAAGCTTCAGCTAGGACATTCTATTTTTCACGTTGTTCTCCTAAGAACCGATAAACCGTTGTCATGGAGTAGTTGGTCCATTTGTCAGTCGTTTCAAGAATCTCCGCAGTTTATCAGCTAGTCTATAGGTTGCATTTCTAGGGAGAGAGGTGATGAGTCGAAGTGGAATGCTTTTCTTTTGAACCATTGACGGTCCGTAGCATTGCTTTTTGGTTGAGGCCACATCCCCCATTTTCCAGCATTTCTCTTTGATGGTGGTTTAGGTATTTTGCAACTTATTGGTCTCACCAGTTTTGGGGGTGGGTCAGTGCTCAGTAGATGGAAAGTGATTGTGTCGTTTAATAGTTGTTAAGGTTTCTCATTTTAATCGGTCCTGTTCAGGATGACCGTCACTAGTTCTTTGTCATCGGCAAGATGATTACGTTCTTGCCTTTTTTCAGAGTGCGTAGTACGTTGTGATCCATGTCCTAGAGAGTGTTGAATCTTCTTAGACGTGGCATGCTGAGGACCAGAAATTGTTGTTGTATCCTTTAGGAAGGCCAATGATTTCAGCGCGTTCCAATTTAGCAAGGTACTTGCTTGTTAAAGCGTCTCTTAGTTTGCAGTTGAGCCATTTTAGTGTGCGTTATGCTCTTGGGTTCATGATGGCCGACGTAGGGTTTCAATACCAAGTATTGGAGGAACGCGCAGCTAAACTGATGCCAATTACAAATCAAAACAAGATTTATCCACAGGTTTCTACGTTGCTGAATTAAACACCAATCAAAATGTACAAAAACATAAACGTTAAATGTGCGACCAATGTGACGGTAAAACGAGCATCAAAAGACCAAGTCTATTGAGTGCGGACAAGCAGTCATTTCAAAGCCGATACCAAAAACAAGTAGTCAACTCTCAAAATGGATAGCATAAACAAACTTAACCAGGCTCACGTTATGTGGGTGGGCCACGTTAATTTTCAGATAAAAGTTTTCTCTGTCCCATATGTGTCGCTGTTGAATGAACGGGGAAGAATTTTCAAAAGAATCCTTTACAGCGGAAACGACCGGTTGTTGGTTCATGTTCTGCTTCCTATTTCGTCTGGTTGTTTTAAAAATCTTCATTTTCCTAGCTTACGATAGCTTATTCCTTTTCTGGAAATTACCTACACGCAAATCAAGAACAGTTATGGTTTTTCTAATGAATCAACTATCAACTACTTGTTTTAAAAAGTAATTGGTTTCTCTTATTGTATTCCTTGTATTTGATCAAGCAATTGTATGCATTCCTGATTTTCTTAGGCACCACACGTCTACCATTCTGTCTCGCTATTCCCCATGCCTCCGGATGATTGATTGAAGGTCCATGATTTACACTATTCAACAATATATTATTATCATTTGCCGTCGCAGTCCTATTATCCAGAAAATGCATTTCTGCGTATTCATCGAGTAATGTTTTCTAAATCCAAATTTACCGGCACAGAGACGGGGTACCTGACTGTGCCATGGAATTAGAACGAATAATCTTCATCCTCCGCCTCAACAAGCACCGGTTAACATTGAGCCTTCACTACTGAAACCGCTGAACCAGTTACAAATTTGGCTCTTAGGTGCAGCGATAGGATGCTGCAACAGGAATAGACTGGTCCGGAAAATGATCAGAAATCAATTGTAAGTAGGTGCAACTATCTTCGACAGTATATTAGTATACAAACTATTATTTCCGTAAAATCTATACAATGTTTATGCCATTTCTCCGGCGAAATGACAATGACCACTGACAGTACCGCATAACTACGTTCTTTGTGGAATTTTTTAAATTCCAATGATCGATCTTGCATACTGGACTGCCCTCGTTCCCCCAAAATTGGCTTGAATCGTTGGAGAAAAGGAATGCTTTTAACTCAACGGCAGTTTATTTTTCCTTAAAAACCAAATTAGGTAGCCACCCAGTTATAAGAATCACAGAAAGTACACTTTAGATGCGCGTAACATGCAGTTATTTATTACATAAAATCTCCACCATTATATCAAAGATTTATCGCAAGTGAAAAATTAGTACATCCATTTACCGTTAACGATTGGCGCACATGTCCAAAATACATAGTCGAAACATAAGAACAAAAAGTTCTGTAGTGCACTGACGATAATTAGAGCCTTTGATATAGTTTTAAAATCAATTTCACACCTGTACATGTATGTGTTTCTTTTAGGACGCTTAACTGGACCTAATGGACAACGCTAAGTGTTTATGTCTACTTTGTTTTCGCATATTTAACAGTTTCCAAGTATTTATATGCAAGCCATCCTGTATGTGAATTGGTTGAACACTGTTGACGTTCGCATATTGCAAGACCGAAGTGTGTAAATTAGTCCAATTTGTCTCTTAAGAAGACATCAATGTGTAAAACGTAAACTATCCGATTGGTAAAGTCAACATGGCAGTGTTCAAGAAGCGCTGTTGTTCATTCAGGTTTCCGGGTTGGATAAAACATGTCAGTTAAAATCAGGCTTAATGGATTGATCATTGCTACACCATCTATTTGTCCGCATGAGATAACCCCAAAAATGAAACGCACAGACAAATAAGATCTCCAAGGTATTCAACTGATACTGAAACAGTAAACATCTGAAGAAAGAATCAAATCACACAAGGAGTTTACGGTTTCTTGAACGGGCACGCTTGTAAGCAGTGAGATCACGTCAACAGAAAGTCACGTCTGAGGAATGAGTTAAAAGTTTTCAAATTTTCCCCCATTTCCGAAGAATTTCCTACTCAATGAGGCGTAGGCATCCAATGAACGACATTCTAAATTTCCACCGACCTGCGTCCCATTTAGCAGCAGGGAGAGGTTTGTAATCACAATAGTGGTATAATTGGGATTCCATCTTTGTGAAACTTTGAAGAGCCTCAAATATAAGGAGTTCAAGATCCTACTGGTTTTATAGTCCTCTACTGCGTCTCCGAAGTGCAGTGACGAGGTAGAAAAACCTGAAGCTTTCGCACAACGAAGTTCTCTCCAGTATGGACATTAACAAGCGTGCTATTCACTTTGAATTCGTTGTTTCCGAAAAATCAGGTTTCATCTGTTTGTTTCTTCTATGATTGTCCTCCGGTTGGATTGTATATTGGATTGATAAGACTGGGAAGAAATTTAGACAGATTGTAGCATCTTTTATTTGTTTTACTTGATATGCTGGACAAAGTGACCGCAAACGTGCCATTGAAACCCGTTCATCTCAAATCATGTGGCATGGAGGGCTAAGAATATGACCCAAGACTAACGGAGGGTGTTGAGAAAATAGTAACCCTTTTAGCGTTGTGTAAATGAATACGAAAACCGTTAGGTGGACTTTGAATGTTCGTCAATAAATGTGACATTACTTCGTTTAGCCAAGGCATTACCGGCGAAGTTGTACGAGATCACTGTGCTTTCCCGGATCTGGCTCTAATTGTATAACTGTTATAAGTTCGGCAACCATGAGAACTCTTTTCTGTTCCCCTTTGCAAGGTAAATATCTTTCGTCTGGCTAGTTTTACCTAGGCTAACAATATCCTTTAGAAGTTTACTGCAATTTCATACCCAGCGTCTCCGAGCTGTATATATTATCCTCTCTGCACACCAGACAATCTGCCAAGTTCTTTAGATTTATGACGGTAACATGGGAAGACAAAACCAGAGAAGTGCTCGCGTTGTCCCATTTTATTAGTTGATGACGCGGAGAGGTTGCCCCTGAGGCCAGGTTACGTTGATGCAAAATCAAGCTGAAATAAACCCAGGTACTCACAGAAATCACATTACTTTCTCGTTAGGTTCTGATCGCTGAGTTTGGCGTTTCGATTACAAGGGTTTCATAACTAGCCGAGGCTGCCTGACGAGTGCTTGCGTGCAGATGCTATTGGTTCTCCATATTTATCGGTGTGACATTAGCCTTAACCTTTACCCTGTCAACGAACCTGACTGTTGCAAGCATTTGCGGACCTAATGTCCGACCCTAAAGGAATCACTTTCGGCTTATGTGTTTTGTTCCCTTCAGCCATGGGCCGTTGTTTCGCGGATATGGACTCACAGGTGCTTCCACATAATTGATCCAGGTTCATGATTGGTGGTCCGTATGGATAGATTTACTGGTTTTTGTCTGGTTGAACGGTTTGTTCACGAGGTCCATTCCGATACGTTTATCGGTTGAAGGAGTTGAAGAGTTCCAGGTTGCCAAAAACTCCCTTGTGCTCCACTTGCAAGCTTGGCACAGAGTTTAGACTCCGTTCGGCAGCATTCCACGTCCTAGTTTGGCAAGGTACAAATGCACAAGGACAGGGCCAACTGATGTCTTGTGGTGAGTTTGCGTGCAAACTAAGGGATGCAGTCCGTTACAGCTTTCGCGATGGCCTACGTAGGCAAGCAATTAGTGAGAGTTGAGAGGAAAAGTCGTGGTCAAATCAAAACATTCAACGAGGGCGATTGGACAGGATGTAATTCACTAATCGCAATATTTCGAACATTGTATATAAATCCATGAACTGCAAATAAAACTGGAACTTCTTTCCGTTCTCTTGTGGTCTTTTTGTTGACTACACTCGCGTAGCTTAGATCAAAGCCAAAACAGTACTTGCTGGCAACTCGTATCCTCTCGTTCCCGTTACCGATAGAACTCCTTCTACTAATTACAAGTCCGAATACTATATTTCTCCACGGATTTCCAACCCCTCTGTCCTTGCCGTCTCTCGTTGTGCAGAAGTTGACAAGAAATTGCCAGACTTTAATTATGTTAGCATACCCTTAAGTTCGATTCCAGAATCCCTTTTTTAATCTTTCCCTTTGCCTTATAAGTGAATTTTAATCCATCCACTAAGCTAGCGACCCTTTTCCTGTCCTGGTCGTCTCCATTTACCAACATCAAACCTACACTTTTTTCTGCCACTGGTAACGGCAAACCTTAACTCTCTGACAATTTCGGAACGGCCTCTGTATACTATTTACCCTGGATATCGTTTGATGCAGTTCTCTTAGGATGACACATCTGACGCTAGTAGACAGGTTAGGTTTTCAGGAAACCCACGGAGTAATTTGAGACACATGTACATCACCCTGTACTCCCGGTTTGTGGAAAATTCTGTTCTGCTTCATCGCTGTGTTCCATACTACAGGGTCGTGTTGTGGGCTGAGTACTAAGTTCATTCTACTGTGAACATTTAAACCCTATCATTTTCGCACACATTTGACTACTTTGGGGAATCACCTGATTGTGTAAACAAGGATAGATTGAAGTTTGTTAGTTCATGGTATATCGTAAAGGGAAAGCAAGCATTTACGTAAAAACTATTTTTAGAAAAGAACAGTTCACAGGCTATTGAGACTGATCTATAGCCAACCGGGATTCGTCAGAATGAGCAGATGCATGGTGTCCCAATGAATTCCCTCACTCGTACGTGCAATTATTGTGTTTGCATTTTTGGAATGTCTAATCATCGCCCAATCGAGGTTCGTTCTGGAATTCACAAGAACTTTTAATTCAATAAAATAAGCGGGTAAGTATTGCTTTGCTTTCAAAATGGCATCGAGATGGAATAGTGGGAATCATCGGTGAGCGATCTGGACTGACTGAGGTGGGAACGGGTTTGACATTTTTGAAGCCATTAAACACCAACTTAGTTCTCTTTTCATTCGTTTGAAAACCAAGAATAAACATGGAATTAAAGAATAATCCTGATTTTTAGGAAGTAGCTTATTGTCCGCGGCGTCAGTTACAGTTAGGTGTTCCTTTTGGGGAAGTTTCGGACTGAATTTGAATGCTCGTTGTCATTCGTTGGATCGTTGTGCAAATGTACCTACCGATAGTGAGTTCAGCAGGCGGACCCTATAATTCAGTAACTCTTTCAAAGGCATTACTGGTTTGATGGTTTTCAATCCATCGTTTTTAGTCGAGATTGGTCTTGAGTTCTTCTGAGTTTCAAGCTTGGCATGTGATCAAATTCTAGCCCGCTGCATCAGAACACATCAGTGAGCACAAATCGAAATCTACACGATCGATTGGGCTTCCAGTCGCTTGCGGTGTGGTTGCTACAACACTGTAGGGTTGCAAAGAAACTGCCTAAAAAAGCAGTGTTCAGTCGCTGTTGGACAAGTTTTACTTAGCCGATTTCGTTCTAATAGAAATACCACTGATTGTGTACCTCAATTCAAAAAAATTACACATGAAAATTTCCTGAATATTAAGTCAGCACTTTTAAATCTGGAAATTACCGTTGTCAAACAATCGACTCAATAGAGAAATGCTGAAGTTCTATTTTACAGGGTGATATTTGTGCCAATTGTGATTTTTGTTTTCTCTATCAGTGTAAAGTAGCACCGCGTTTTTATAATATTATAGAACCCCAAATAGTACCTCAAAAATGCGACTGTGTTTATCTGATGACGTATATTGATCCAATCTAGTCAAATCGACGTTTCCCTTATCCCATAGCATGGTCTCTGCACTAGGCGTGTTGACGTAACATGCGCTGTTGATTGTCTTCGATTTCAATAAAGGAAGTAAAAGCCAAAAAGTTTTGTCAATAGCTTGCAAGAATGGTCAGGAAAATGAGTGTTCCCAAGAAAAGGGGTGGTAAAAACAGCTGGTTCTTAAGATCGTCAATTTAATTCTCTTCTTGACATATCCCAATGGACGCATTTCACTCTCAGGTACTGCAAGCTGTTGAACGTTATTTGCATCCCCAAACCTAATAATTTCAATATTTTTGTCAAACTTTTTCGTTCCATCAATCTTACTCTCTCAAGCCAACTTAACACTGCGGCCTTAAGACTTCCAACTTCTGCTGTTGCTCCAGAGGAGCCCCGTCAGTTTGGTCGCAAAACTAGCAGGCGCACTTTGGATGTTACTGCTTTTTTAGTTCCATATACTACGAAATCCTTGGATGCAAAGTCTGGTCAATGCGCCATCATCAATTTTTCTTTCGCTTTCGATTCTGTTCCGCGGTTCTTTCTCCTTCGCAAACTAGACGTGTCAGGCTGTCTCAGCACCTTTTGCTGTGGCTATCTGAAAACTTCACCAACAGATCTCGGAGCCCAAGATTAGTGCGAAAAATACCCCGCCGTTGTTAGATACTTAAGATGTCATCCAAGGACCTGTGCTTTCTCGTTAATTGTTTTCGACATACTTAAGCCTTGCATTTAAGAGTTGCTTGGGTCAATTATTTAGATTCATCTAATAAACTGCTTTCTGAAACATAGGACATCCTCAATTTTTCCCTCGAATTGTCCCACGATTTTTCGGTCTGTTCCGGTTTAAATCGTAATTTGTCAAAATGCATCTAGTGTGCTCCTTCTTCCCTGGCCTGCTTATCGGTCTCACCTTTCGTTTATTACCAGAGAATCTATCACTGGGGAAGATTTCATCAGAAGCTTAGGCATCACAACTAAGAAAAAGCTCTGTAGGTCATATCAAAAGTCTTTTTCATACTTAGGCTACCTGCAGAGAAGTCAACTATGAGTAAGGGACGACCACTCTGAGCTAGCGGACAGTAACCGTGCAAATCAGTCACAAATAGGTGCAACATCATGTAGCGAAGTTGAAAAAACCGTCCACAAACTGCCCGGTAGCGTAATGGCTAAGGCGTTTGACACAGAATCGTTCGTCCTGGGTTTGCGTCCCAGTTCGGACGCGGTGGATATGCATTGCTGATTATTCCTAACAAGGAAGAAACAGCTGTACAGTGCTTCCATGGTTTCTTCATGCTGAGTTGAGTGATGATAACACATGGTGAATTATTTCGTGAAAGAGCTGAGATATTTATTACCCGTTTCCACTTAGATACAAAGGCTTAGTTTGCCTTTTCAAATAAAGGCTGCATCACTTTTAGATTTGCTCACCAGTATGTTTTCCCTTTCTTCTCTGCTGTTCGCCTGTTGTAATTTGCTGTTTTACTGTAGATGGATTTCAGAACACTTCGGCGTGGTTTGTCAGTTATAGGCCGTAATGACGTTAATATCACTGAAAGAAATGTATGTCAAACTGAGCAGTATGCCTTTACAGGGGCGTAAATAGATTTTTTCGAATCTCTCCCTTCTTATGCACAATGACCTTTCTAAATGCTTTGTCACTCCAGGACACGTTCTAACACTACCTCCAGCAAAAATGTTTATAAGAACGTGACTGTTCCTTACTTAGCCCAAATTTTGATGCTGTTGGGGCGGGCTCGGACTGGCTTTCTCCACAATCTCTCATAACTAAACAGCTATTTGTCCCGAATTCTTGTCATCTGTATTTTGACTAGATGATGAGCGTGCCGCCAATTTTCGACTGGAACACAAAAACATCTGTAAACAAAGACTCCTAACAACACAAGCGCAAATCGCGAATGATCAGCTGCTACAAAATCTAACAATAATGGTATGTAGGCTGTTTTTCGGAGGTTAAAGGGCTTACATTCACATCTCTGGGTACCATTGGAACAAGTTCCTAAAATGAATATGCGTCTCAGGCTCCCAGTTGTTTACTGGTCCTGAATGCCCCCTGAGACGTCCCCAAAGCCGATCCCACGGAAGTAGAAGAACTAAGACGAACGGCCGGCTTCATTCATTGAGTCGATTGGCCTTCGGTAATTAGTCTACGGAAGATGGATAAACTTCAAATCCAAACCGATCACCGGTGGCTTACAGAGCATGCAGCTATGAGCTCACCAGCACCTGTCGCTAGATGGAGTGCTGGTAATTTCGGAATGATTGCCCTCATCTAAAGGGCTTCTGAACTAAATAAACAGTCACCTGTCTCCACGGCGTTACGTGATTCTCACATGGTCCTACTTCCTGGTAGATCAAACCATTTGGTCAAATGCCCCATTCAGGCTGCTTTAAATCAATCACCTAATTCGATTCGGGCGGTCGGGTAACATGAAGCTTACAAAGGAATCATGAACGCTGCTGGATGACCTACGATACCGAGATAAAGAAAGGAAACCCCAGCAGATATGGGTTTTTAAACATGATTCCCATGGGAGTTGATGTGTTCATGCTTGTGCGAAACATAAATATGCTAATTTTGTATCTCACCTATTTCAAATGTCCATTCAGGGGACTACGCTAACCAACCTGCTAATGAAATTTCCGAAATTAAATAAGGTTTTCCTGAGGTCACCGACCACGTCGCGGACTTAGTTCCCTGCCTCCTAGGAGTTGTCTTCACTTTTAAAATGTGCTTTAAATCCTACGGAATAGTTTTTATTGTTTATTATCAGTGCTGGCTATCACAAGGAATCAGGATCCCAAAAATGGTCCAAAACAGAGTCCATATAACAGTTCCACTTCAGTTCACGGAAATTGTTGTGCTTTTAAACGCCGAATGTTTACAGAAGATCGTGTAATTGGTGTCTTTAGAGATTCGCAAAGTGACGTTTTACCTGCACGACAATAATCTGTTGTGTGCGTACTGCCTATTGAACATTTCAAACGTTGGATCTCAACTTTATGGATTCATGCAACCCTGATTAGTCTGTCAGTTTGCCGATTGGGTTTTTCCATTATTGGTCTTCCGATTTCACTTTTCGTTTTTCTGAACCTGGGAACGATCAGCTCGGATGCAAAGTTTTGTACACAAGATAATGGCAACGTTCACAAACCGCAACTGCAAAGAGCGTGGACTTTATACGGAAACATTTATCGTATCTATTGATCAGCTGACATACCAAGTTAGAAACGCAACGGAAATTATTTTAGTTTGGAGATGAGGTTATTCTGTACCGGCAAATGAATCTTCAGCGCCGCCTACTAAGCGAGATGTAATATTTCCATTGACTTTCAAAGATTTGCGACCAAGTGAGACAGAATTTTTGATACACGAATCCATCAGCGAGGTTATTACTACTTTCAAGTGTAAATGCCATCGTCCTCAGCCACCATGTGGTTTTCCCGTCCACTTAGACAGCACGGAACTGGTTGAGGACACACCCACGCACAATACTGGGAAACAAATAGATTATTCCGATTTGCACGTAATACCTATGGATAACGATCTTTACAAATGAAAGTACACTGAAATTAACAAGCCAACCTACGTATACCTTCACTTGAAAAATTATCGAAAAATGGCCTCAAGCTTCGTCTTGCATTTTATTTCGCCCCATTGTTTCCACTTTCCTTCAGTGCGCCCTTCTCCATCTATCATTTTTACTCACACACTTAGACGGTGAATCGAAAATTTAGCATTTGTGTACTTCTCTGCTCCCCTCATAATGCATTGTACATTTAAGTTCATTATTTGAACCACCTCGATTTTGCTTGCATTACCTGATTGCCAAACGGGAAGTTCGTTCGATCTTCAACTGTTTTGCTTCAAATATCTGTGATCTTTAGACAAACTGTCGCATGAACTTCATTCACAACAGAGTTCCTCGTCTAATATTGTCCAGTTTAACTTCAGTTACTCAGAAAAATTGCCCATATACACTTCTCAGTCAGCTGAGAGCACTAGTGAGATTGCTGCACTAGCATTTGACTGACTGCCTTTTGATCTACACTGTCCAAGCACAGAACAGGTTGGTTGGCAAGCTTTACACTAAAGAAGCATTTAAACTGTAGTTTCACTCTCATTAGCAGCCATCAGTAATGTATGTACACCACTACGTGTCATTAAGAACGATATCGGAGCAAGCTTCAAGCCGTAATTCTGAATGACCCAAACGTGATTTCCTTGAAGCATGGTAGCACTCAGTCCTTGTTGTTAGAAACCCCGGGGTGCAGAGTTGAGTAAGAACCACTGAGGAGCCCTAGTAAAAGCGAAACTCAAGATTACTGACTCCTGGATACAAAGTTGATCGGCTGACTTGTGTTTGTACCCTGAGGCTGTAGTCCTAAGGGCAGTTGGCCAAGAGTTGGATTTCTTCATCTTATTGAGTCTGTCTCTCCGCAGCCATTTAACTTGCAAGTGGAACATGGCCGGCAGTAGTCCAGTGGTCGACTTTTCTGCATTTCTGTTTGAGGATGGCGGGTTCGAATTCTTCTGTAAACGGCTAACTTACCGGATGGCAGGTCATTTGTTGGCTGCCACTCCATTGTTGTAGATAGTGTAAAAAAGGATACAAACATTGGACAAACATAAAACAAGCCAGCGCCTTTGTCGTCTAATGAATTTTATGTCTAGAAACAGCATTCTTGGCACTTTTCGCGACGATCATAGACCAGAGCTGTTGCGAGTGCGTTACAGGTAACAATGCAGTCCTTCTTCGACAGGATGGTCATCCTTAAGCTTTGCTTTTTTGGCACAATAAGGTCCACACCAGTTTCAACTGGCTTTCTGGACTTCCAGTTATAAATACTTTTAAGATATACCATGAAATACGGTCATTCCCCTATAATTAACACTCCTTTAGCCAACGCGTAAACATCCGGGGCTCCACTTTGTTGAGTATCGTTGGCTAGTTGTTTCACAAATGTTTGGAATCGAGAGGCAAAAATTTCGCCAAATAACGGCTACTCGCTTTGCCGGACCTTTCTGAAAAATGTCTCCAGCGCGAGTCTTTAATTACATTCTCAAAGCGAGTGTTGGTTGAAACCGGATCGTGAAAATAAAAAGGTGCTTCTAACATCTGCGGTGAAAGGATAGTAAACAAAAAATACCAAAGCCTCTTCTATTTTATCTTATCTTTTACTTCCTATATTAACAAAATAACCAAACACATTACTTTCAGGAAGGGAGTAGCTGCTGACAAAGAACTGATAGCCGAGAAATGCGACCGGTCACGAAAGGATTCGGACCTGCAACGTACAAGTTGAAACGCCCTGACTTAAACTGTTGGACCAACATTAGTCGTTTGAAAAGCACAAGGAAGTGGTAGCTGACAAAATGAGATGTTGTTCTCCGCTCCAAAAGTTGAAACACCGCGCCCGAATATGAAAACAAGACAATTTTGATGTTGCTCCCTAACGGGCAAAAGATGATTGGAACTTTCGAATTACTACTTCAAACCTTTTGCTGGTGCCCCAGTTGGAAACTTGATCACATTACTAAATGCCCATTTTAATTGTACCCAGTATTGTTAGTGTGACTTGTAATACCTTAGAGGATGGCTTCAGTATATCTTAGTTTCATCTCGGGAGTGGTCTTCGGTAATGCAGTTAGTAGAATAGGACAGTCTACATTAACAGTACTTATTATGAGCTGGTGCAGAAATTCATCAGCAGCTAAAAATTAACTAAAAATGTCTTGGGGTAGAATTGGCTGCAGAGATATAAAAATGGAAAGATGGTAGAGGACTCTTGTTTGACTTAGAATATTGAGTTTTAGTGTTTCAACAAAATGACTGGATATTGTCCAACACTACCATATTTGGAACACTTAACATTCCGGAATTGGCATATGAATATTGCCTCCCGTAAGAATGACAATTCCCGAACGAGGGTTTTGAATTCGATCCACCACTCTTGTCGGCTCGTAGATTTGGAGCAAATTTATCATTGTTTTAAAATTCGCGGGAAGGCTCGGAATGATCCTCCTGCTGTGCGGAGGTGTGACCGTTCAGCAAAATCATTGAAGTGGACTCCATTAGGGTTTTCACATCTTGAGGTTGTTCACACAACTCACGGGCCCCTTGGACAGTAGGATCAGGAAGCAAAATTAATTTCTGCTGTCGTTGTTGGTTGTTAATCCCAGTGGTAAGACGACTTCAAAGTTGAGTCTCCACTTGGCAGCGGCTTGCGTCCGAATTTCAAGAACAAAGGCGGGAATATCCCGGGACCAATTTCCTTGCAGCTGATGGAATTTGTCTCCTTTTGCAACTTCAAATTTGGCTGACTAAATATAGCGGAGGACATGCTTCTTCATGCTTCCGTATTCCTTTGAATCTGGCACCCATGGAAGTGATTTATTTTAGACAACCCAACAAGTCAATTTTTCTATGGCGCTCAAGAAAACAGATGTCTGCTATTCACCTGAAGGCTTTCCATTACCAGTGGACTACAACTTGAACCTTTAAAAATACTTCTCGGTTTCAATAACGAGGGCGGTCAGATCAAGAAATTCCAAAGTGCAAGATGGCCGCCTCAGAAATATCTTCGATCCCAATTTTGTTGAGCTATGTCTGTTTCTCCGAAATGGAGATACCCGAATGCAGTGGAGAATGAATCACAAATGGGCTAGTCAGAATGCAAATCAAATTCCTATATTTTTACTGGTCAGGGTTGTTAATTCATGTTGCACCACAAGTACCTACAAACAGGCGAAACAGACAAATAACCAATTCATGAAACGTCATCACAAAACACTAATAAATGAAATCCTTCAAAGCACAGTTGCCGCTAGAACTAGCAGGTAGTGACAGCTGAATGCGCAGCAACCTCGTATCTGTCGCCCTCAAAATAGAAGAACCTGAATGTGTTACAACAAAATCGCAATTTACTACTTCCCTGCGAGAATCAAGAGTAGGATTAAAAGTTATGCACCCAGCAGGAATGCAATCTCCCGTGAGACCACATATGTCAAGTGAACTAGGACGAACGTTGTACTCAGGGAAAAGGTTAACCAAAGGGTTCTTTGGAGCGGTGAACTCAACGCTACCAGTACCAACAATAAAATAATGTTTAGTGCCCTTACCAGTTGTAATTCTCATGCAAATGACCTGATTTGGAAGAGTCAACCGTCATGGCATATTTCATTCATTTGCGCATCATCTGAGTGCACTAGTGTGCAAGGCATTTGTTTGCAAACTTCCTTGTTCCATGATAGCGCAATTATTAAACGTTCATGATCTACGCATGTACACAGTACCGCGTTTAAATGGCAGGCAAACTAACGATATTTGAGAACAACCAGTTAGTTTATATTCTTTTCCTATGTTGGTGTGGACATTCAAAAGCGTCAGCGTCTACTGCAGATTTGTCACTAACAAACTTTTCACAAACTTTGACTTTCTGTAAATCATGTTTTCCGACCTTAAAGATTTTACTTTTTCCTATAGATGGTGACCGTAATGTGAACACCACATTTCTGACAATTTTCCCGAAAGCAAAATGAACGTACCATCTTGGGGCCACTAATTACCAGTAGGCTAGCAAAATATTAATTTAGTTTCGGATCGAGTAGGCTTGATTAGGACAATTTTGGAAAAAGCTGTGCATTCTGTCTGACCGCAGCTTTCGGGAATAACGTAATTGGTTTACCACTGAATTCTCCAACCAATTATAAAGAAGCTGGTCAGGCTAATCTAAGTAAATTGTAACTATCAAACCGCATGAATTTATAGAATATAGTTTGAAAAATCCCGCAGAAAACATTGAAACAATATGACAAGGCGAGCAAGCTCGTTTTTGCGTTATTCGTATTCATACGAACATAATGTCAAATGTGGTTGGGAATGGACCAAGGGAGTCATCCGTTTGCAGTCACATCAACTCACAGCTCTAAGAATGGGTGTGTCTGTGTGCGAGTGAAACTGATCAATTTCTTAAAACTATCAGGTTCAAAAACACTTGTTGCATGACTGCAAGTGAGCCAGGGAAGTCTAATATGTGACTACAAACAGTCAATGCCCTTTATCCATTCACAACCACATTTATTGTTATGCATAAGAATGTGTACGAATAACTGAAAACCAGCTTGTTCGCCACGCTGTGAACACAGAATATCCAGTATAAAAATTCTATAATGGCTTTCTGAATTTTGATGCGTTCTTTTTGAGCATGTATTGACTGATGGAAGAATAGTGCGTTTCTGGTATGTGACAATTTATCGGTTCCAAATTATCAAGGAAATTCATTGAAACAAGGTAACTTAACAGCATCAAGTATGATCTTACTAATTTCTGTGAGACGGGATGATTCACAGAGGAACTTTTCACTGCTCCTTCGCAGAATGGGATTGGTTTTCGAAGCAGGACTATTTCGCAGTATATAAGTTTACAGTTGTGCACCGTTGGTAAATCATCACGATACGGCAAGCTGCTTTCATGTTTGCTATAACGCGTTGCAACGTTTATCTCTTACAGCAGATATATACTCTCGTTCTATTTCGATAATGAGCATATGGACCTTTATAAAGAACAGCTATCAGCGGGTCATGCACATCGGCTGCTGAACCCAAAGTATAACTTTAGTTTCCAACTAATCTGTCTTCACGGCCTAAATGCAATGACTTCTGTTCATCTTTTTGTACCTGATAAAAGGACTTTTAGCTCTCTTGACTGCGGGATAGAATCCCAGCAACGGCTAATTTGCAATCATCACGAAATTAATTAAATCCCGATGGCAAACTTCGGGACGATTGCCTCATGTGCCCTTAATCAGTTCTCACGAAGGTGTAAGACCGGTTGTTTTACCGTGGATCTCGTACTGCGTTTGCTTTATGTCACTATTACTCGGATCTGCGCGATTTCAATACTGACAACCCTGACAGCTGACCAGTAAAAGAAAAAGACGAGAGCTGCAGAAGTTTCAGTATGCTTTGACGGGAGCGTGCTAGCGGGGCCTGCGTGAGCAAGGCACAATTGGCGACCGCTCTGGGCGGCCAACGTTTGGTTAAACGAACAACCTGGAGAAACAACTCCATGTTCCGCTACAAGGACCGTCAGAAAAGGACTTTGATCTTGGCCATACAGAACAAGCCGGAAACTGGCGGATGTCTTGCCCAGTCAGCACAGGAGCGCTAAAACGTCTTCCAAACGTTCCTCTAGGGACCATTTATCGAGATGGCATCACATCATGCGATTTTTGGTATCCTTACTGACGAAGTCAGAAGTTGATCGTTACCAGTTCTTATTTTTCTCCGAAGGCTGAAACAGGCAGCGCCTTGATGATTTCATATTTTGAGCACCTCAGCTGGTAACTTTAGGAAATGCGGAAAAACAGCTGCGTGAATGAGCCATAGTTGATGATTTCTTGTCAGGGAAATTCCTAATTTCATAGAAATTATGAAGAAATAGTCTCTGAGGCTTCCACTGTTCTAGTAAGTCTTACTACGCGGTTTTATTGAGGTCTAGTTTTGAAGATCATTTGGTCTCGTGACCTGCTGGTGATTGCATGCTGCAAGTGAGTGGCGCTGTTGTGCCCATGGGCTTTCTCATTTTTATATTGAGTGGATGAGTGGGTTTCCTTATCGATTGCGTAAACACGTGTTATTTGTGTTCCAGGGTACTTTGTGGGCTGTTATTATTGAAACCGAAGCAATTATTGAAACATAGATGTAAAATTTGGGCTAAATTTATGCTCACAAATTACTTTTACCGTTGAATGCCTCGTTACGCTCTCAGAGTCGTAAACAGTATTTGTTATCTGGTACGCATTATTGTGTAGCACATGGATGGTATCCCTTGAAAATGACGCTCGATGGTTTACGAAACTTACTTAGATGAGAGAACTATTAGGAACTCAAACACATAACTTGCTTGTTAAATTCATGTTTAAAGTGATTTCCTGGACAACAGTGCCCAACCCATTTTCCTCTGTCATTTAATTGTGGAGTTTCTGCTTTTCCTTGAGTGCATGTAAACAGCGTACGATTTCAATTTCTATGCAAAGTACCGCTGTCTAGGAATTTCGTTATAACTTTCGTGGCGAGAAATGAGTCCACAAATGGCTCCAGGTTGTGATCATTTATGTAAACGTTCCTGAAAATCGATTTGGAGACGAAGAAAGTAAACTCTGAAAGTTGCTCGCACCTAGACGAAACCGCTACAGCTCTCATACTATGAACAATGAATCAGAGATCTGTGCGGTGGGTTCTTAAGCCTTCCGTTGTTCACAAAAAATAGACGATAGCACAACGTCTCCTGACTCAGAAGGAGGCCATGGAGATTTCATGTGAGCAAGTGTGATATGCTCGAATCGGGCGCCAAATGTTTCCGGAAGTTTTACCGGCAAAATCGTTTTGTGTCATTGAGTGGTTATAGTGACCAGGAAACAGAAGAAAAACCTGAAGACGTTATCGCATCAACAAGTGGCGTACATGATTCCCGGTTGAATGGGCCAGCATAGGACACCCGTAAACTAGATCTTTCTTATACTGGCAATGTGATTTTAGCTTCCAAAGCAGAAAACCTGGCCCGAACACAAAGCACTAACATGGATGTTAAAGGTCAATTATACTTGTGGATTAGATATTTTTGCGAATAGGCATGGTTTCTGCGATAACCGTAATTTCTATCTTGCATCGGGCGGCGTTGCAAATGCACTTATCAGTGGAGGCAACCAGAACCCGTATTAGGACCGTGTAGTAAGTTGCACCTAAGAATCTGTTGATTTGTAAGGCCAAAGTTCTCATCAAAGTTCGAGCATCAACATTCGAATATGTAACTCAGGGTGTCGTGCCCAGTAACTGACAACATGAAAGCTGCCAATGGGAATACGGCTTTGTTAGGCACAGAAGTGTGTGCGCTGTCATTACGGAAGCTCAGCTTTGTGTTGCTTCCAACTCGTAGATGTCTTTTGCCGCATAGGCTACCCAGGAGCCACCGCACAAGCAGTGCGAGAAATGATGCAGCGGTGGATCCAACGCTGCAGGCACTATGCTCAAGAGGATCTGAGAAAGTCTAGGAGCACTGGTGTTCATTGCTCCGTGACAACGATGAGTCACATGCCAGCCGCTTTTAAAGTAATCTTCATCATGAACTGAGATATATGTATCCGAAATAAAAACATTGTCGACGTATATATCCGTCGAATTGACATGCATACTGTGCGGCTTCATTTATGCGGTCGCATATGACGTTTGCTACTATCAGTCGATATTGGTACCATGATCAACCTTCGTCAATACAGTAAAGTATTTAGGCCATCTCCCATTGTTTTTCACGTTAAAATACTTTGCAGGAAAATTCTGGGGACGTTTCGGGGTTGTTTTGTTATCTGTTCTGGGACTGAATCAGGGCGGTTCGGGGGCGAATTTGCTAACTGGGGTGTAAAATATTGCCGATTATTGAACAGCGTCATCTGTCACCTTATGTTGATTGCATAATGCATTTCACCTTGTATTTGTAAGTGCAGCTTTGTTATTTGTCGGATAGTCGACCATTTCTTGTTTGATTGAACGTAGTAGATAAATTTATACGGCGTAGCAATGTCATCGTCAGCACGGTTACCCGTGTGTTGAGCAAATAAAAGGTCAGTTATGGGCAGCTGAATGCATCAAGTTAATGCATGATTTCCAATCAGTTCAGAATATTGAAGATTTGCACCTGACTGCTCATTCATCACCGGACTTAACCAATCCACGCATCCGCTCAGCATTTGATGTAAACGGTAGACTTAAAATTTTAATACATTTGCAGACATCAACGCTATTCCTATTTTGCAGTTGTAATAATATGGAACATTTTTCGAAACTCCCAGAGACATGCTTGATTGCTTGTCCAGGCGTCACGATGTTAAAACACAACCATCGAGCAGCACAGCTCGAAGATGGAATCAGAAAATGGATGCGTCGATATTGCATATGGTTGCCTAGCAGGTTAACAGGAGTATTGATTAGCCCTATGCTCTGCGTTTAGAGGCACCAATAGCGCGTATTGTATGCGTAAAATTCGGTTGGGGTACAACGGCAAATGTCAAGATATGGCCGAAGTTTCGAAAACTTAATAAGTTTATACAATGTCCACGGAAGAAAACCTGCGGCAAATAAAGACAATGAATCATGAACGGCGAATGAACAATTTGCAAACCTGGCTAAAGCGACTGGAGGAACAGATGGAGGAGGACAACAAACAAGTAACATTAAATGGGGATGAAAGCTAAAGGTCTTGCATTGTACGGTGTCTTCAGCAACCAAGGAAATATGTAAGGTCCGTTTGGAAGCGTGGAGTACAGTAGAATACTGACGTGCATAATGCTGAATTATTGCCTGAAAGCGCCGCAAGAGAAAGCCTCACCAAATGCGAGGAGGAAAATGCAGAGTAGCATGCAATACAGTAAAAAAATATGAAATGGCAGTGTGAAATGAGATTAGATCTTTTTGGCTCCGTTCAGTGGGGGATCGGATCGTTAGTAATCACATTGAGAATAATTCCTTAAAGGGAATTGGAGCGGGTATCCGGAGGTTTGGTGATAGCTGAATGGAAGGGTTTATACGTTGGTGATTTCGTAAATGTTCGCTGTTAGCGTGATGGGCTTGTTATCAAGGGCTAGGTCAAGATAAGCGTTCAGGAATATTTGCCTGTCCATGGCACGTTTCCGTTGGAGATAATATATTACGCGGGCTCTAGTTCCGAGCGGGCTTGAAGCAAGGGCCGTGACTTGTCGCTGGCGAATCATGCTGGTCGGCGTTGTTGAGCTATTTCCGCATGGCCTAAAAAGCAGTTCTTTTTTCGGCCCACCTGAGTGGTACTCGCGGTG
>LUCM01001816.1:0-15156 GCA_008360955.1 Fasciolopsis buskii
CTGCACTCAGCGAATAGGATGGCGCCTGAGAGTTCCAGTGGTTGTTGGGTGAAATTCAGTTCCAGCCATTACGCGTTGTCGTACGGTCCAGCGGTAAAGTAGATAGGAAATAGAAATGGGGGTTTTGATTCAACAAAACGACCGATGTTTCCATTTAGCTGGGCACACTTTGCCGTTAAAAGCGATATAATTATTATTGGCCCTGGCCCAATTAACCAGGCTAGTTCGTAAATTATCATCTACTTCATAATATATACTTATATATATACTATATATTCGCTACTTTTTCTTGCGTTCGTTTTTTTGTTGCCTTACATTTACCTTTCTCGCTATACCCGATCTGGTGCTTTTCGTTAATTTTGTTCAGTCATTTGAAGCAAATTTTGTTTACACTTTTCCCCTTTTATTCAAAAGAAGGCTAAGATTTATGCACTTTTCAGGATCAGCATCAGTGAACTGGAAATATGTAGTTCAACTTCGCTGGCGATGTATGTCGGTTCTATGTCTTGCACCTGTTGTTTCAACTGCGATTGCTGCCATGTTTTTAGTGCGATGCAAACATCCTCTGAGACGGAACTCGCTTTTCTATCAAAACCTTGACCCCCAAGGTAGCTGAACGCAACGTAAGATCATCAATCCACCGGTGAACGGGCAGTGATTGGTTAATCCATATGGTATTGGGATAGCAAGTAGTGATATGTAGGATCAGGATTCAGTGCATCTTTCAGCAAAAGGCTTTGGTGTTTTGTGCTCCTCAAGCCGTTTATGGCTGGTTTAAAATCAGGTTTTAACCACCACCATTATACTGAATATCAGTCAAGTGGGTGAACAGTGCCGAGAATTCGTCTTCGTCTTTAGGTCTCAGTGAATGCACTTCCGCAGTGAGAAGTCCGTGAGCAATACCTTCTCATAAGAGACTGTATGAGACGAACAGTCATTTGGTAGCACGTCGAAAGGCGTTTAGAATGAGTAATCATTTCGGAGCCCCGAAACACCCTTTACCGTACCAAGGTGCTTAGAGGTATTGGCCCCTGTGATAAATAGTCCCTCTTCAAGAGGTATATGATCAAAACAGGGCATCCTAACAAACATTCTCTGCGAGTCTGTGACCATTTTGATCACATCGAGCAGCAAGAGATTCATTCTGTGAATGTATTGATTGATCCGATATCCAGACTGAACTCATTTCAAACCTGAAAAAGGTGAACTGGGTGAAAATTCTGTACCGCGAATCAGATATGCTTTTGTTAAAAATTAAGTCACTGTGCCACTGACTGTACCGGTCGATCATTGGGTTAAATTCGAAGAAACGTAGTTGGTGTGCCCATCTAGTTTTGGAGTTCGTAACAAAAGAAGGTTTGGCAATGCTTTTGACTCAGTTCACCCCTTATTCTTCCCAGTATTATTGCTTAACTCCTCTTCATGTAAAGGCCCTATTACTTTCAGGGCGTATGTATGGCTTGGAGACACCGTGGTTTTCAAGGCATGTGGCCGGCCGATTCATTATTTAATCATTGACAAATTGTTTTAAAGTTCAAGATTTCGGTTTGTGTAGCAAACCTTGCATGCAAATCTGTGTTTGCCTTTGCCTGTGTCTATTTTACCGAGGAGGGCATATTCCCCTCTATCTGGTGCTCCAGACTGTTACAAGCGAGTGATTTGAGAATAATTCATCAAGATCAGTTTGGGCTTCCATTCGGTCACTATATTTCCCTCTTTTTTATCAGTCTGCACACTGTCAGCCTTTATCTGCATTCTAAAACGCAGCTGATTGTTTCGAATGGTTTTGCTTCATTGAGACGAATTTCATACCCCCTGGTGCCTAGCTTAAGCTTTCTGTTTTCATTCCTTTAGTAGCCCTCGGATTTTCATTCGGACTTTATTTAGAATATTTCTAAAAACGAATTACAACTGACATGGTCCCACCTTTTTCTCTTGAGACAATCGTATGAAACCAAGGATCGGAACGGGAAAACCAGAGTAATCTCGCTCGATTACGCTGAGCCATGATCTGTGGCTGCCCACAACCTTGGCTCCATTCGTAGTCATTTGTTGTTTAGCCACCTTGAGTCTTTCTAAAGTCTCAGGTGTTTCTTGTGATTTTGGTGGTTGTACTATAACATCTCAACTATCCATCACAAATTACTGGACGGTCGACAGAAGTCGACCACATTGACCGCAGACGACGAAACACCATTTGTGACCGAAACACGTAAATCATGACGGAAACCGTGAAAATGAGTAACGACTAACCTTGAGATAGAAGGGGAAGAGAGCTTTACGCGTGATGACCTCATGGGTCTCGCTTAGGCACGTATGCATTCTTTATTAACAAACTGATATAATTACTTGAGAATCAGAATATCGATAAGTATCAGTTGACAGACGGTATGCAAAACAGTTAGCATGTATGTATAAGAGGAGAAAATTTCCCGGAACTATAACGTGAACCGGTTATTTAATTGGTTCAGTCTGTTGTCTGAGCAAAGCGAGCAATTATCCTCCCTACACCAGATTGTCTGAATCTGTTGGTCAGCACTCCGTTTTTGTTGACAGGATCGCTGGCACAATCGGCTTGTTTACTTGTGAGGATCCATTCAGTTTCTCTTTCCATCGGCCGCGAAGTCTTTAAGATACTCCAGCCTCCTTTTGCTTGTCGGCTTCTGGCTGAATCACCGACTGACTGACTGGGTGACATAATTAGATAAAGTATAACCGCAAACCCTAATGTGCAAGTGTTGACTAAGTATTAGAATTCAGAAAACCCTGTGAATTCTGAACCAGGCCTTTGGATTAGATGTTATTTATCAGCAGCAGAAGGGACACCAGTTTCCCAGCCTGCCTCGGCTGGTGAGGAGACGCGGACATTCCAAACAGACAAGCTCACCAATCACATGTCTACTTTTCTTAGTTATTACTCGGAACATCACAGGAGACGGACTGACTTAACGGAGTCTGTTTAACTTCGATCACCGTTCGGCAGCGTCTCGAGTCTAGTCGCATTTGTGGAGTTGGGGATAGGGGACCAAATTTAAGGAAAAATACCACCTTGATCGTTTTTGTATTACTGGTACAAATTTTTATGATAATAATTAAACTAAGTGACAGCCTTCCCAAGCTACGGCCCCTTTTCTGAAATATTATATAATTATCGCACTATAAATTAAAAGGGAATTAAAACGACTACTAGCATAAAATTGTTAACAGTTGCGGACCCATGTTATCTGCCTCGACTTTCACCTGCGTGCAACTTTCTTGAGAGCAAGTTCATTGTGCACGTCGTCCGCATTCCTTGAGCCAATTACAGCCAACGAAAGGCGGCCAGTTAAGTCGAGACGAACGGACGCCGCTGATACGAATCAGGATACACCGGTACGGCGATACCACCGCACAACGAGGCACGTGTCCGCGATCTAACAGTGTCTCTACGTGGGACCTCAGTACATCGATTTTTGTAGATCGATGACTTGGTGATTCATCAAACGATGCATGACGGATGGCTGTTGCTTACGCGGGCAAAGTTGTGCCGGAGTATGTAAAGTTATCATATGCATGCTTGGGTAAATACTTGAAACGGTGCTGTTTCAAGATATCTCTGGTCTAGTCCTTAGTTCAGGAGTGGCGAACCACTTTTTACGCGGATCCTCAAGGTAAGCTCATTGGTGTCCACTCACCACGGCGTCTGTGTGTTGTGTATGTGCTCGTTTCTCCATGTGTATACGTGTGATATATATATATATATATATATATATATATATATATGACAACGAGTCCTAGTTTGGATCGAAACGTCACGATAAACGTATTAACTCAGTGTACGCCTTCTCAACTCTAAAAATATATATATATGTATATATATTAGCGAGGAAACGATCGATGCTGGTAGAAAAACTATCCCGGGGGAATTATCGCCTAAGCACATGGATTTGGACCATCTAGCCTTGAGCCAGTCTCTCGGTTCAGTTTCGGTTTGTCTCATGATGCACATTTTCAAACTTGGAGATTGCAAGCAGGCTGCTTCGGCCGCTGTGTCGTTGAGACCAACCTTGGAACGAGTGCTTTGTTGAGTGTTATGCCACAGGACCGAGTAGGGCGCATATTACTTTGGATTGTAAAAGTCGACTGAACCCTTATTCCTCAAGTGTTTTTTCAACTAATGCTCGGATGAATGGGTGGATGGATGTTGCAGACAGTTTGCCCCCCAAAGTCTGAACATTGAAGTGGATTCTCGTTTTTCTTTTTAGATTTATGGCGGTTCCCGTGACGAACGTACTTGGATCGTTCGTAAACTCGCCCTCGTTTCCATTCTTTTTGACTTTTTTCCTAAATGTTACTCTTGCACCAACTGCACTCAGTTTAGACTTTGCGGCCGTCTTTCAGGCAGAAATTTTGGGATTCCATTAGGACCAATCACAAAGAGACAAATGATTATGAATTAAGAAGTAATGAACATTTGAATTCTAGTGGTCCAATTAGTAATACTAGTAATGGATAAATAATCTAGCCAGCTACGCCAGCCAGAACAAAGTGGATGCGAATCCACTACAGAGTGCTGCTCCCGGCAAAAACATCCTCGTTAAATACAACATAATTACCATTGCCACTACCACTAATACTAATACAGAGACTAATTATCTTCATTATAATCATGGTAATTATAATCACATTCCTAACGGAATCGATATAATCATAGTTGTATGTAAACTAGGACTAACTGGTACTTTGGTAATCGCTTGATATATCAACTCAGGGTTGATGCATGTCAAATAACTTCACTATTGAGCAGATGGATCACGCGCTTCCATTGGACTTTCAAAATCTACTTCAATAAAATGATGAATACTAGATCATATAACCTAACCCTGCACATCTGCAAAGCAACGAGATGTGAATTCATAATTTAGGACAAACTAGGGCCGTTCCTCTAGTCGGTAATCGTAATGTGGTCAGATCGGGTTTCCAGCCATGCGCAGTAAGTGTCACGTGATAACGGAACAGTATTGATTTATGCAGAGGATTTTCATCTGTTCATGCATGTACACAAATATGGGTTCCTCATCAGTCACGATTTGACCATGTCTGGTCTAATCTAGGCGGTTTTTACTTCTAGCTGATCGCATGATCTATCTAGTTTGACATGTGCTACTCGGTGTACATTCGATTGCCACTGATTCAGTGGACCCATCACGTGAGCACCGAGGTCTATTAAGCGTGTGCGTGTACGTGTGCGTGTACGTGTATGTGCTGGTCGCCCGATCGCGGCCGGATAGGCTTTAAATGCACACACGCAAGCAAGTATATATATCACCAGAATCGAATCTGTAGCATCAGCAGTGTGCATGGAAGCTGTTGGTCGAAGAGTCCACAGAAGAATGACAACTGTGATTCGTTGATAATTCTCTGTCAGTTCGGCTCAGCCAACCTTAGGAACGAGGGCACAATGCCCCAGAATATACGTATGTATATATAGAAGCAGCAAGTAGTATCTGGATGCCTAAACAAAATTTGACCGGCAGCACACGACCCGTTTCGCGGTTATTGTCGCTCGTCACATATGCGTACCCGATGCTCTCTCCTCCAAACATCCACATACTTGTACACTCCGAATTGATTGATATTTCTCACCAGAATCGAATCTGTAGTATATATATATATATATATATATATATCTGGAATCACTGCGTATAGCATGATTAAAGACCCAAGGACTCTTTTTATTCATACAATCAGTTGATAATTATTGTGCTAGCTGGCTTATCCAAAACAATACACACGTATGATAAGAAACCTGTAAATGTTTCTGCTTATAAGATTTCCAGTTTAGTTTCAAATAATGTGAAAAGTGTATATTTAGTTCGTCCTTGTTGCCAATAGCCATTAGTGTGTATTCACCGTGGAGGATAACGCTCAAATCTCGCTAAATGCTGATCCCAAATTAAACCTAACAGTTTACCCGGAGTAAATATCAACGGTTCATTCCCCGTAATTGCTTTGAAACTAACTTACCTGGCACTAGTTGTACTGAAGTAAACCAGTCGTCTTGGCTTTATTCTACTACCACTCTGCTTACTCAAACAAGAACAACGAGCTGCTTTCAGATCGGTAAACGAAACTCTCTTTTAACAGTCATAATCAAGCGATGCTCCGGTTGATTCACGTCGCAGCTCATTGGCTAATTATCTGCATTTTATGGTTCATTGTTTCTTCTTCGGTGACGCTCCACTTTGCCTCTGAACGTGTAAAAATCAGTCCCTGTCCACAAGCCAAGACAGAAGCCCACTTCAGCCTAAATCTCAAACTTGCATTTAATTGGCACCTTCGTTCACCTGGTTCCGCAAAGATGTCATCTTGACTGGATTCCTGGATGTCGGGTCACCGCAAACCTACCTCTCAAAATGATGGTTATGTGATACCACACACTTTCGTCACTGTCATGGAACGGATTAAAATATCTGGAATTAAGGCTGTCGAATCTTATGATTTCAAGGGAAACCAAAATTCAGTGAAGCCTTTACGTTAAGAATGACACGCTGGATGCTAGTGTGGGACTGTTTAAATTTTGAGCTTTGACACAGCATGATGAGCCAAGATAAAAAATGGATCTTCTAACATGCAAACAATCACTATCTTTATTTCCCGATGTTAACTGAACACGTTTGATGTGATAAGTGAGAGAAGTAGACCACGGCGATGAAGGGACCCGACAAAACTAAGATTCGGTGACATATACACAACGAATGGATGTTAATAAAGTGAGCATCCTAATTCCAAGTGGGTGAGATGGAAGGACAAGGAACATGCGTTGTAGTATTCCGAATAACTCACCGCCTTTTGGATTTTAGAAACAACTTAAACGAAGATCACTGTCTGACCATTTGACCATGGACAGACAAGACGTACACGCGAATGTACCATTCACTAACCAAGAAAGACATTTCGATGTCATCTCTGAGTTGTAGAACTTAAACACAATTGAAAAATCCCGCAGTAAACCATAAATGGCCTTCATAGAATAACAGTGAAAAAACACTTACGGTGCTAGTAAACGTATGAGTACATTCATCGAAGACTATTATTAGCATCTTTTCGGCAGTGAGAGTTTTCGCAATGTAACCCATAAAATCAGTGTAACTGAAGTTGTAAAAGAAGTATGAGATCTTTCGGCAGAAATCAATAAAAACCTGTTCGAAGAAACTTCTAATCAATAGTGCACCCATTTCGTACAGTGATTTTGAGACCGAAGGTATGAACACCTACAGTACAGCAAGAAACTTCACTTCGTATTGCACTTCTGGCAGATGCATACGTTAATTATTTACAAAATGTCCAGTTGCTACTATAAATGTTTAAAATCAGTGATCGACTTGAACAGATAACTTAAATGGCTGACTGCCCTTCGGACTCCATTCTCAACGCATAAACCACGAGTCCTCCTGCCAACCTTGCACAAGACTAATCAACGAATCACTGTTGTGATTCCTCTTTGAACTCTTCGACGAAGAGCTTCCATGCACACTCCTGATGCTACAGATTCGATTCTGGTGAGAAATATCAATCAATTCGGAGTGCACAAGTATGTGGATGCTTGGACAAGAGAGCACGGGATACGCGTACCTGATGAACGTTAATAACCGCGAAACCGGTCCTGTGCTCCCGGGCAGATTTTGTTCACGCATCCAGATACTATATATATATATATATACATATATATATATATACATATATATATATATATATACATATATATATATATATACATATATATATATATACCAGCTCAAGATGGCAAGCGAGCCCCTTGTGGCTTCTGAAACAAAACCTTTTGTGGTCCTGGTGACCAAATTCATGACTGAATTTGACACTCAAGTTTCCAGGATGCATCTATCTACAGTTTGCTAATCCTGCAGAGAAAGGCAATAGTATAGCATCACATCAAATTCAGTTTTTGAAATGGCTACCTTCGTCGAGTGCAACTGCCACTCTTTTCGTGCAGCTTGACATATCGTCACAGCCTACTTCACTCATGACCTTGGTCGGATTTTGTCTGTTTTGGCTAATTATGGTCATTACTTCCCGGTATGAGAGGTAAATAATGGTATTCTTGTGCATCTGACCAGTTGTTCTACCCTATACGTTCTCAATACGGAGGTAGCTCCGTCAGAAGAATAAATAGTAATTTGTGTATCTCCTCTAGCACGTACCCTACGATGACATTGGCGTGTTTTAACGGATGCAGAATTGCCAAAAGAAAGTTCAAGTCAGTTGTATGACTAAGATGTCGGAAAGAAGATGTGCTGTTTTCACAGTTCTGTACTGAAATGTGCTCATAATGGAGAGGAGTACATGCAAATAGAAAAAAAAACAGATTAGAAATTATCAATTTCAGAAGCAGAAGAAAAATTGCAGTCACTGCTTGCATGATTAAGAGAAGGAAAAAAGCATCTCAGCAAAAGAAAACTGGCAAACCAGTGGCTGTTTAGCGATATCAATCTACCGGAGAAAGGATTAAACAGTCAGGGACACCATATTCTCAGTCATTTGTTTTAAGTATATTTTTGACTTGTAACATTTATTTGCTTTATTTCACTATATTTGCTCGTTTCCGTTCATCCAGGTACATTCGAAAGTAGTTGTTTTCGTTCTGCACTTGCTACGTGGTGAGTCTCTTGTGGTTTCATTTCCTCATGTGTATTGTCGAATCGGCGCTATTCCCCTATCACAATACGCATGTCAAACAAACATCTCATTTGTTCTTTGACTGTAGCCTTCTCTGTTCTACCTATGGACAGCAATTCATCAATCCGGACTTTCGAATCTGACGTGTGGCACATCCGGGTTTTGCACATCAAAAATCTATAATTCTACGAGGCTGCATTTTCAGTCGCCGACCAGGTTACGTTAGAATAACTTCGAGTGGATGCGAGATTCTTTTGCATTGAAACAGTTTTGCTATCCCCACTGAACAGAAACTAGCAGTATGGTGCTTCAGTGCTTCAGGATAATGGTATTATTTGTTCTGTGTTTCTCCTCTATCTGAAATTCTGGGAACGCGAAGCGCCGACCTGCTAACTCGATCCACAAGTCAAGTCATTCCAGGTCAATCATTGCTTTTGAACACCTGGAAGCGGCATGAATCTTTAGCTGGAACAAACAAAACATTTTTACAAATATTTGGAGAGAGATAGTGGTTATGTTCTGATAGTGCATATCATCAAAATGCTTTGGACAATGAAATCAGCAAGTGCAATTTTGTTGACCCCGACACAAAATGCGATTAGTTTTAGGGATTTGACGACACAAATAAAATCTCTCTTTCAGGCCAGAAAAGAACACCATGGAGCAGCAGAGCCAGTATAAGAACTCATGAAGCAGAAAATTAAAGAACAAGCGCGTAAGATACTTTGAGCATTTTAGACGTAAAAGGGCAACACGGAGACTCTGTCACTCTTGAGGATCACATGTTCAACGTGCTTCCTTCAGGAAAGGTTGCAGGTCAAATCAATCCCTAAGTAACTGACAGAAGAATCTTTTCAGATGCATTCCTTATTAATTGCTAACGTTGGGAGATTACCGAAGGTAGATAGATACCTAAAATTACGCCGAGAATTGAAGGGAACATCAACTCGTTTAGTGGTATTCAGTGATAGGAAATGAGAGAAAGGCCAGTTGCTGAATTCACTCAAATTATCTTAGTGATGATTAACACTGACATCAACATGGTAAGGGCAGCCGAATACGTCAACAGCCTATTCGGGATCTATGAAAATTGAGTAAATAGGTCACTTCTTAACACAATGAAATGGAAACAAAATCGCCCATTGGAAAACGGCTGAAGTAAAGGTCATAGCAGTCTTTAAAATTTAAATCGCAATTCGGAATTCAGTCACTAGCAATAACCCACGAATACGGATTACTAATACGTACTGGTATGGTTCCGACTCAGGCTAAAGAAGTGAAGACAATGAGAAGACGACAGAAATCGTAAAACATTGAGCTTTATTTACGAATCATGTATTTATATACAAAGTGGAAGACATTTTAATCGATGAAATATAATCCGTCCAATACCATTTGAGGCATGTGTCAAGTTCACGATCCTCTGTCTTCATCGTTCCGATTGACTGGTTGCCTAGCTAGGCTATGGTGAATTTATGTAGGACTCTATCAGATGACTCGCACTTTAATTCACCACATTTATTTTTACCGAAAGAAGTACACCGAGTACGGTTGCAAAAATAGTCAAGTAAGACATCAGTACCGTTTTCGTGGTGGATCTGAATAAGGATACCGAGATCGAGGGAGCCAAGATAGACAAGCCTTGTTATCCGTGGTCCACCTCTAAGAGAAGCAACTGAATGAACAACATAGTTCACAAATCAAATGTAGATACCGAAGGTTTTGTACGCAAATTGGGTGGGATCGTGGATGTAGACATTAGGTGAGATACGACTAAAAAGCAAGTTTTCGAGCACCTTCGAAAAATCTAAAGAGCAGATAGCCGGCCAACACGTATCTAGTGCTCTTTTAAAGAACCGCTTTTATATTGACAAGTCTGAGAAACTTAGGAATATAAAATAGAGACTCAGGAGGAGACGTGCATGTTTTGAGTAGTAAGAGAAATAGTAAACCGGACTCAGATGCTTTGTCGCTTTTAACTCTAAACAAAGTTTTCAGAACTGAGTCTCCCGAAAATGAGGCAACCTCATGAAAACAACAGATGGAAGGGTGATGAGGAATGATCAAAGCTTTTGCATGACTGATGGTTGAGGTCTCGGATGTCAGACTGATTTTGAGCTATGCAGCTGTTTCGACGCTTTCCAAATCACGTGACAGCTTTTGTTACCAAGGGCAGTTTCTGCACGTCGTGGTGTGAGCCGCCCGACATCAGGTTTGACAGCGTCCGGGAGACGTTTGACGGTATGCAAAACCATAATACTTCTCTTTTCTCTACCTGGACAAAGCCGTTTTTAGTAGGGAGACGAAAATGCGTCAGGTAGGACATAAGGTCTTAGTGTGACAGCAGACATCGTAGCAGAAGTTACGGTAGATAGTTATATGCTCACTAAAATATAATTCATCAAGGAGTAGGAAGAGTGAAAAGCCAATGAAATCCACTAAATCATGCGGATATTCAAGTTTGTTTGTGCGCAGACACGCCGAGTCTTAATAGGGGCGGGGAATATAGATCGGGTTTAGGAATTATTTTTCCAATAAACTTTGGGATGAAGAATTGAAAGCCAATAATTTGACATTCCAATGGGAAGATTTTGGAAAAATTAACTAAAACCAGGCCAAACAATAGCCTCATTATGCACAGAAATCACCGACGAGAACACATAAGGAATAATCAATAAAACTAATGAGTTAGTTGAATAGTTCCTCCATTAAATTGTCTTAAATAGTGTGTTTCGGTATCAGAAGCAACGTCAGTATTAAATAAAATATTGTACTGAAATGGACTAAAATAACACGGATGGAAATGAAATTAATTTCGAACCTGTAAAAGGGAATACTGATCAAGAGTAACACAACTTGCGACAGATAAGCATCATGACATAGTCCCCTCTATTTCTCAGATTCGAAGGACTGTCATCCTCAAAAACCACTTCCATCTAGATGAACTTCTTCGTCGTCGAAATGTTTAACTAGTTTTCTGGTAGAAGAATTGCCCCAACATATTTAGCTTCATTTTGGGAAGACAGATGGGATATGTCATCAATTTTTTCTAAGAAGGACTGCACGCTGGTAGATAAAATGGATGGTATGGGCACACAGTCCAATGGGTGATATTCAGGAGCAGCTCTCCATCCGCCTGCTTTCAGAAGGAAGCATTTAACTGGATTTTTAGCAGAATGCACGAAATCCCGAAACTTAGTGGAGCGCGCGAAAACCCGTCGGGAATTCAGAGAAGCGCTAGTGAAATTAAAACATTAGTCTTTTGGGATAACTCCATAAAACTAAGATGATGAATACATGATAAAATACGTAGGAGCACCATCAAATTTCAAAGACTCCGTCTTTGACACTCCTGGAATAGATGTACCCACATACATGCACTGAACTGGAGCATTCAAAATTCTGTCCAAAAGTCAGGAAATTTGCTAATCACATGTTGTCTGCATACGCTGGAATAAGACTGCTATGAACAGCGAAAACTACGGCTGCCTTATTTTACTACTCAACACGGTTTAGTATTACTGGTGCATTACACGACTACTTACAGTGCTTTTTGCAATTTCTGTCCTAAATTACGTTACAACATTTGCTGTACTGACCGAAAGCAAATGATGTGGGAAATCCGATGCAAAATTGTAAATCCTAAATTTTTGCGATTGTGTATTATATTCTTTTGAAGGTGTCTTTTGTGACCGACTTTTTGTTGGGTCTGGTGACGAGGGCTAAAAAGATGGTATAAAAGCTGAAGTAAACGACCGTTTACGCAAAATGACGAAACTAAAGAATTTAATGAAACGATAGTTGGCCGAGCAAATTAAATTAGGATGGAAATACTCAGCGGAAAAGCTGAACATTTGGGGAAACAGTAATGAATACTTGGAGTAAAACAATTAATGAGATATAGGGAGATGTTAACCCCCTGCTTATCTAAAACATTGTACAGGTTTTCTTTCTGTTTAGCGAATTTTTCTATCTTTTCGGGGCCTTTGGGTAGCTTTTAGTAGTCACTAATCACATCTGTTATCCTCAAGATGCTCTCAATAGCTCCCACTTGCAACGTACGTACGTGCTCGGGCAACTCATACCGAGAAAAGGCACGTCACATGAAGATGGTTTGGTAGTCTAATGTGAATTCCACCAACGGATATGAGCTCAGCAATTCAGGCCTCGACTGTTAAATGCATTCCCTTACTGAAAAACGATGGCCAAAAGACGGAAAAGCCTACGGTTTCAAGTTCACTGACTTTTGTTCCGTCCGCAAAACTACCATTCGTTCTCTAGCACTGTCTGACTCAGATTTTGAATCACCTGTTGCCACTTTCTACGTCGATATTGTAGGACATGGCGTGTTGGCTATTCTGCCAAAAAAAAATAAAAAGGCGGTAGCAAGCAAACCTATTTTCGGTGTTTCACAACTGGTTAAATACAGCACATTTTATAGGTACCGGGGTAGATTGATCAAAAAATAACAATGATCGCTTCTGAACTATGTATTTTGTTCACATCTCGACCAGTTTCTTTGCAAACAAAAGATAGGTTGCCTATGGACTCAGCCTCTTGCTGCGTGTACCGGTTCATTTGCACCTACGGTGCTATGCCGGTCGAACCATAAAAATATTGTTTGAACGCATAAAGGAACACATCTGTGTGGGCTGAACAAAGGATCAATAAAGAGTAGACAAACAACCATCACCAAACATCTTATGGGATCGGACCGTCTGACAAAAGCGAATGAATCTTCTCATCCAGTCTACATTGTCAGAGAAGGATTAGCGCAGAATGTTAAGATTCAAATCCTGTCGACGGCCGAAGTCATCGCGGTACACCTGAATACCCCGCCTCCGTTTTGGGACCAGAAGCAACGTGAAAACTCTCTCAATCTACCCTGGTCATCGGCGCAGAATAGGATAGCGCAACCAGTGACCCGGTGAAACTGATACGACAATTACGAACACATTATCTTTCACGACACCCGCTACACGGAACCTATGTAGACACATCATTCCGAACTCCAACATTTTCCTACTATTTTTTTCAAAGTTTTGTAAGCGCTGAGCTTGGCGTTCAGATCACAAACGGTTCATCACCAAACGAGCTGATATCATCAGTGCGTGGGCAATGGCCTCTCTGTTCGGTTGTATTTATAGCAACGCTGACCCAGAATTGACTATGACCGCAGGGTTTGCTATGGTTTCGACCTTGAACTATTGCCGTAACTACTATTTTTAGATCATCCTACCCCAGTACACATAAAACAAGCTGTATTTAACCAATTATGAAGCACCAAAAACAAGCTTGTTTATTGGCATGTTCTCCGATGTCTCAATCGGGAAGTTTTAAGTATCTGAAGCAAACCAATAAGCATAGTTCGAATATATCCCACGGTATTCAAATCTGAGCCATATTCAGTCTGTTTTTTTTTTGTTGTTTTGATGGCGATAATTTGTGAACTATCTCCACTATCCTCTTTGTACTTAGTCACTGTCGTAATAGGCCACTCCCGTGTGCGAAGAGGCATGTATGAATAGGACAAGTCATTTAGTTTTACCGAGTAACACCTAAGACCATGGAGAAGACGTCAAAAGATCCTAGCTCTAATAATTGCAGCTATCAGTACCATTTACAGCGGCCACCGGTTGTTTTGCGCTCAAAAATTTCCCTGACTAGCATTCTTGTTCTTCCATGGCTCACGAAATGTAAGGAAGCATAAGCAAATATCAGACATTTAATTAGTTTTCCCTTCTAATGTGTGTATTTGTAGATTGCAACAAGGTCTGGTAAACATTGGTGGCCCTGGTTATCAAGGCAAACTAGCATGTGCATCATAAAATGAAATACTATTGGAGTATGAAGATATCATAAACGTTTTTGGAAAAGTCTTCGGATTTGTTCTGGTTTATATTTGTAGATGCGACATTATTTTTGTACGCAAAAGTGCATACAATACAATACAATACAATGCAATACAATACAATACAATACAATACAATCCAATACAATATGTGGTTACGTCACTTGAATTCTTCATGAAATACACGATTAAGGCAGACAGTATTATTCATGCGATATTAATCTGTAAACGAGTGGCTTGTTTTAGTTCAAACGTATGTTGAAGGTTTAAGCACAAAAATAATATGTCCGAGGTTTCTTATCGGTTCAATATTCTTCTAGATTGTGACCGCAGAGAATTTAACTTTCCACCATTCACTGCATTCATCTGCCGTGAAACAGCCGTAATCATTATGCTGGGGTTTTTGCGCCTTTAAACAAAGATCTTGATTCCAAAGGTCTTCGCTTAGATTGTGATCATTCAGTCTGTTCTTACCTGGGGACCTGTGTTATCCAGAATCACCATAGTCTATCAATGTCATAAACGCAAAAGTATAGCCCAGGTTATAAACAATTATCTTCAACTAAAAAATTAGAGCAAATCATACTATCAGTGCTTGGGTTGTTCGACAGGTGAACTAGTTAAGCATT
>LUCM01001817.1:0-25185 GCA_008360955.1 Fasciolopsis buskii
TTCACGTTGAAATGTATGAATATATGTGTGATGATTTATAGTTTGGCTTGATGGTCTGTCGGCTGGGGCAGGTTGGGGTGAGCTGCAGCAGTTAGCGGAATGGCTGAATTTCATGTCTTCTTGTCCCCAGACAAGAGGGTCTGGGGAGCCTCAAGGGCTAGAAACCGGACATAACATTTAGCTGAGGCATGGTGTCACGGGAAATGATCATGTCTCACCTGATCTGCAACCAAGCATATCTCCCGGAATTTTCGAGGAATGCACCGTATTATGTATCTGACGTTGGCCTCGAACGTGTGTGAGACTTCGAGACCTCGGGAGCATATAAGTGGACATTTTCAAAGCATGGTGAACTGCGTAAGACTTAACAGCTTCCCGGAATGCATGTTACACTGTAAGCATGCCTCATTTCTTGGATGAGATAGCCATCAATTTAAAAGAAGAACTGCAGGTTGAACTGCGTTGCCCCGTTTTCACCAAGGTTTTCCACGCCGTTCATCACTGGCTGGTAGTTCAGGAGTTGATTGGGCTTGGGATATCCCGGGAATTTTACCACTGGGCGAATGACTTCCTAAGCAGTTGAAGGTTTATCTCTGTGGTTGGCAAAGAGAGATCTAACCTGAGAAGCACAACCATCGATGTTGTGAAAGAATGGTGCTGAGGCCATATTGTTTCTTTTATACACTCGTGACTTGGCCTTGGCGGTAGTACCTGTATTTCATCTCTGCGGACAGAGGGAAAGTGGTTGGTGGTAACCACGGAACAACGGTTTATGGGAAATGTTTGGCTATGCCAGCAAGTGGGAAATGCCAATGAAAGAGAACTCTGCCTGTCCGGGATTCAAGAGGGTTAGAAATAGCAACAAAATGTTGAAAAGGTTCTACTTAGGTCAGTACCGACTTCGGAGTGTGAATGACGGTGGGCTCCAGGTGGGCAGAACGGTGTGAGTAAGCTGCGTACAAGGCTCGTCGAGAATTTTTAGGACAGGGTTCATTATCTCGTGTTGTGAACCCGGGAGTTCTATAATTCCTTAGCAAACAGCAGTTAGGCCTTGCCTGGAGCATTGTGGACAGATATGGTTTCATATCTAGAGAAAGGGGCGCCTTGCTTAGAGTGGGTTCATTGGCTAGAAATGCTTATGGTGAATCGGAAAAAAGGAATGAGCTACTAGGTGATTTTTAAAAAAATTAACTTCTCCGCTGTACATGCGCAGAGCAAAAAGAAACATCGGCGAAAAGAAAATGATTAACGGTTGGGCAAGATGAATGTAGAAGACACGTTTATGTAATCTACGGAGAAACGAGCTGCAAGCGGTTGTTTTGTGCTCCAGAAGGACCAATTTAGGCCAGACATGTGGATTCCCTTCGTCAATAGCAATGACGTTAACAGGCTGAACAGTTTCAACGAGGGGCCGGCGCGTAGAATCAAATTTCCGAGCAAGAAGTGCCTGTTTTTACTTTTGCGCACTTTGGGGTCTGCCTGGTTAGGGTGTGGCAATAATGTTTCCCAACCTTACTAAGGCTATTTTCCTCCTAATTAAACTTTCTTCCGCTTATGGCTAATGCACACCGCCAAACTCTGTACTTCCTTCAGCATTATAAAATTATATTGTATATTTCACGATTTGCAAGGGCATGCACAAAGGAAGATCAAATTTGTGCATAGATGATGCAGAGGAAACATGAACAAAAGAAATCAGATGAGATATGGGATGTATTCTACGTTGGATTACACGGGAAGCGCGATCAGCATCTGCAAAACAATAAGCAGCATACAAGTTAGCGGGACAAAAATCAAAACTGGACAAACAGTTGTGAAAGATTATACAAGGGTTTTTGGACTGTTTGTAGGCAACGTACTGGGAGTCGTTCCGTGTTTAACTGCACTAAATATGGGCGTCGCTGTCGAAACAATTGACAAGCGCTACACGACTCATGTGGAAATGTGGCCAGAGGTGCGAAAGTGAAGAGTATTACGTGACGGACAGAAACGTTAAGCTGAGGAGATAAAGATTATTGTGGATAGGCTGCCCGGTGAGTCATTGCGCGGTTGGAAATTTTGCTGCTTTCCCTTTCCCAGCTTTACCCAGTTTGCCTAATTATCGCTCGGTAGAAAACACCGTATCCTGTTCAGAATAATTCCGCAAATTTTTCTGCGCGTTGCTTGTGCGCCACTTTTGTCTTTTTTAGCTCGTTTTTCTCACTCAAATTAGTTTTTAACACAGTGCCCCAGGCAAACCGTGTAAAAAATTCTACCAAAAGAACACGCGGGCCACGGTCTTTAACAAAATTGTAAATAAAAACTTCTCGGTAAAGCTATCGTCAAATCCCTCCTTACACGACCTGGCCGGGGCCAGTCGATTCATTGATTCAGTGTCCTCTGAATCACTTAGACGTATCCGGGACAGGAACAATGCTGTTGTTTTCATTATTCCAAACGGCCAACCGCTGGAGAAGGTCAAAGTAACCATATAAAAGGTGTGCAACATGGACCACTGTCCTAGTGAGACTAGCAGAACAGAGCCAACAAAAATCGTGCCCGCTCCTCATGCAATTTCAAGACGGAATAGTCGCCCGTGAATTCATCAGGAAGAAAAATACCATCGCTGTAAACACTCTGTACAAATCTATAAAAATTGCGGAGGATGAAACACCGCTCTAACGTGAGGTACTTGGTCTCCAAAATTGGAGAACCCCGCCTCCCCCAGCGTGCAAACCACTAAGTGCCCCTGCTATCCCCTCAGACCATCGAACCCATGTTCACGGTCACAAACCCCAAAACTCCCTCTTAAACGTGAAGTTGACTTAGGTGAGTCACTCTCCTCACCTCCCATCCAACCTCCACGTAAAAAATTGCACATTGAACCATCGACTTCAGGGTGCAAGTCCCCACTGCAGTCATCTAAATCCGCATTTTTAAAGTCCCAGCGGAAAACTTCAAACGAGGCGGTCAGTATGGCTAGAGCATCCAGTCTGCCTACTCTAACCATTAGCCCTAAATCTGGTCCTATTTGTCCTCTCGCCCCTAGACCCCAACCCACCCAATACACCCGAAATTTGTCACCGAAAGGGATGCTACCAGTGCTATCTACGCCCAAGAGGCAACAACACGCACCCCGTATTAGACAACCAGGAAAAGCTAGCCCAAAGTTCAGCGCCACTTTTGTAAATAAACTGATAACCCCCAGAACTTCATACCTACCAAGATATCGAAGGCAGACTAGATCCTTCAAGTCCTCTGGTTTCCGCCTTTCACACCTCGCAACAGCTACCTAGTTTCCTCTACACGGACAACCATTTGGTCTAACTCGTATCTGCCCGCCACCTTCTAGGGATACCGTCAGGTATCATTCCATCCCGCTGCACCTAGCCCCACAACAAACTCAATGGGTGCCACCCAGCATGAAACGAAATAAAATTTATTTCCAGCCTGAAAATCACCTGAATCTTGGACTCATCTCATAACCGGTATCTCTTTTATACCCTGACAGGTATCTCATTCCACAACTCCCTACCGTTTCTAACAAGACCTTCTTCTCCCCTAACTGAACCCCTCCTGCCCTACCTCCCATCCATATTTCCTATCTCACTCTCACATTGTAGCTGAACGTGGGATGGCAAACATAACCATGGCGGAAAAGTTCCTTGGGACTAAATTTAATGCTGATTGACTACACTACCCGGCCCACAATTGAACCACCCAACAAATGTCATACTCAACTCACCTAACAGTTCATCTATCGTCCACTTCCAGACACTCCGCCATGGGCCGATGCTTCCCTACTTAAACCATGCAGCTAAAGGAGTCCCCAAATGTAACAAAATTGGTTTAAACTAAGAATGCTGACTCTCCTTAAGACGGTCAACAAACGGGGAACTGAGATTCAGTCACCGTGGGACCATTAAGCGGAAAGGGCTCCTCTGGAAAATTTTTGCTACTAATAAATGCGCGCTCCACGTTAAACAACATGAAATGTGTCCGTCCTCTCACACTCTAGTCAAACATTTGCTTCATAATTATCACCGAGGTGTTGCTCAATAATCACACTACGGACAGCGCAATGATAATTCCCGGATATAAACCCTTGATTGATTGTCAGACATTTTCGTGAAACAGTAGGACACTGGCTGCTTACACGTCTTGAAAAAGGTGATGTCAGTTTTGGATGACCCAAGGAATGTCAGAAACGTACTGTGTAGTTCAAAAATGCGCGCGTTGTCGTCTCCCGTTTGCAAGACCATGTTTGCAGAAAATGTGAACTTTGCCCGTGGACAGTTAATGGTTTATTCATACATCTTTGCACAAAAAATAGCAGGTTACTTTGACACCCTTTTAAGTAAAACAGTTACGCGGCTGCTTGTTCAAGTGCCTGAACGTGAGAGTAATTAAAATTGAAATTGGGACATTTTAATTACCTGAAATTATTAACGCGCCTCATTGCTAAGCTGGGCCAACCGGAAGATATTTTCCGTGACAGCAGAGGAAATTTCAACGGTGTACAACTCGATGCGTGTACTTATTCACGGAATAATTCGGGGTAAGATCTCACTGATATTGTGGTCAACAGCGATAAACTTGCGATTCGGTCCTCCAGAGGCCGGAAAAATGAGTGCACGATGCGCCCGTTCCGTTGAGGTTTGCACTCAATAACACAGGGCCAATACGTGTCAGACGAAAGCCTAGTGGCATTTCAACCGAATTTAATATCATTAGCAATCGCTCCTTGATGCCGATAGCCGGTGATCGCAAGTATTTGGACGTGTTGAGTCCTAACAAACTGCAATGGATTCGAGAAACCCGGACCGTATTTCATTACTATAATTTTCCTCGTTCTTGCATCTATCTTTGGCGTAGAGTTCAAGTGTTGTGAAGCTATTTTTGTAAACTTTGGTGGATGGATTATTTGAGTCTGTTACAAGAAATGCAGAAACGGTTGAGAGCTTATGAGTGTCTAGCGCAAGGTGATTTGTTTCTGTTGGTTATCGTGAATACACAGAATTCGGTGACCGCTGGGTATCGTTACGGAAGTGTACTTGGTTAGGAAGACTCTGGTTTGTACCGTCAACGGATTGGTAGGGCATGACGTGCGCAAACTAATTGTTTGTAGGCGCACAGTCCCACTCTTATTTGATCGATGTTACAGTAGCCAGCACTATAGTTCTCATTTATTGCTTTTTATTCGAATGAAGTTTGATGGATGTCATGATCACCGTAAGCTTCTCACGTATATTTCTGCGAGGTATTTTCACCGGTGCAAACCGTTTAGGTTACCGATGAGGGGCACATCAGCTTGCGTGTCACTATTCAAACAAAAACCAGCTTGTTGACCACTGAGGAAGCGGTGCCTCTGATTGAAACGTTTGAATTCAGTCTTTGTACCTGTTTAGGGTTGGTAGACCCAGATACTTCATCAGAGAACACATTCGAGGTACCCTTTAGTCTTCCAACCTACTCACTTTTATCCCCAGTAACCTGCTAACTGGAACTCTCTTCCCTTAAGTACCCACTCTAGTTTCACTAAAAAGAAATCTGTCCACGTCACACAGACGATCCGATTCACTTACGCAGCATACAAGTCCGCATTAGCAAGTTTCAAGCAGCACTCGTTAATTAAAGCAGTATACGGCGTGAACGACGAAGGAGCCATACGTACAGGTCTGGGCTTTGCGGCGTAAGCCACCATTCTCCGTGTGCTTACTTATCCCCTACGTTGGTTTTTAGTCCGTGCATGCGACGACCCAAATTACTGGGGAAGGTTTGCGTCAGCATCTACTTACGTGGGGAAAACATATCACCCTAGAAGCCGCAAAAAATACATATTTAAAGCGAAATATTAAGGTCAGGCAGAGGACCTATGGAAAGAATCTATATAAGCTCAACCATTCCTCTGTTAGGAAAAAGCAGGTTCTGCTGGGATCAGTTTGAGCCCATCAGTCTACAGTGGATATGTATGCCGTCAACCCAGAACTGACCTTGCCGAAGGGAAAACCCCACACTGCTCGTGTTCTGTAGATGAGCATCTGGCTGCGTTGTCGGACGATCCGGGTAGGTAGCGCATCGGAATGTCCACTGACGCTTCACCGCCCACTCTAGCTTTCAAAATGCCCCTGTCCTTGAAATGGCACCCCAGTTACGTTTGCTGACATCTAGAACAACATCTGTAGATCCTCTTTTAAGATTATTGATGCACACTCACTGAAACTACCACGCGGTACAAGTTGCTATCGTCCCGCTGAACCACAAATTACTGATCCTAATATGCTGATGCTTCTTTGTTCCCTCTTCTCTATAAATTCTCGTTGCAAATTCTGCCCTAGCATCTAACCGTCGATGCCATCCGGGACCCATTCAGTTTGTTGCACGCACTGCGTCACTGAAACACTCCCTCCTGAGTGTTTCAAGGCAGCCGCTTGGACCTTGTAATCTTTGTAAGAAGCTGACTGTTATGGTCGTTTTGATTTTTGCTTGCTCACCTTGACGTCGGCTGGAAAACATTTCAGACTGCTTTATCTTCGGCTCCTCTCCCGGCTCGCTAACGACCACAGGTGCAATATAATCTCTTCCCAAAAGCTCCACTCCATCATATGCGCTGGTTGCCCATCCCTGCGACGAGGCTGCTAACCGGATCGGACGCTCCAGTACCGTGCCGCGTAAACCTAGGACAAATCGAGCCACGCCAATGGCCGCCCACGGTACTTCATCCCAGATGAACCATTACGACTGGCCAAAGCATTGTTACTAATACTACTGAAATCCTGCGCAATCCCCCAAGCCACCAGACCACAATCTTTGGTTATAACGAGGATAGAACAGGTCATTCATGGCAAGTGTATTTAAGGATTGATTGTACTTCTTACACGTAATCGGTTCCTTCCCGCCACACATTGCAATCCGCTCCCAGCCGCATAAGTCCAGTGACCATTTTTGTAAGTTCCATTGTCTCTCTGTCCACAATTCTTAGTATATTTTCGTCCCGTAAACTGTTTGATGCAACCTTGACGGCTTCCCGCTGTTTCATCTTCAGCACCAATTTGACTCTTGAATGTTGCCAATCATCACTCCCCGTCCACCATATGTGATATCCACTTTGGTTTTCACTCATCTCCCTCCCATTAGAACATCCATATTAACCTCCACCTTCACCACATAACCCTCTTGATTTTTGAGGAACCCCGCCATACGGCGACGCCTACCATTGCCTCCCAGCGAAAGTTCGCGCCGACGATACCTTTGGTGCATTTAAACATGGGTTGAGTGGCGGTGCCTGACTGATAATGAACGCCAAAAGTGTTGGCAAATGATTATCTAGCTTTGACGTAAAAGCTCGAAAACTCGTACTTGGTTTATAATATTGCAGGTTATGTTCATGGGAGCACAGATATATTGTATCATCAAGGCTGATTTTTGCTTTCCGTGTCTGCGCCGCGCCATCCTTGTATAAATTTGATCTTGCTGTGCGCATGCCTCTCGGATGCAGGGAAGTATACGTCATATATAATAAATGTTGCACACCAACTTGCAAACTAGCATGTTGCCAGCGCAACTACAAAATGAGGAGGAAAACAATAATAAACCACAAAAAACCAAATGCTTTTTTATTTCGCGGTGAACAAATTTTGGTATTCTGCCTTCTTTGCGCGCTACAACCTGCGCTGACTTTTCTTTGTATTGCTAGCTGAAAGGGCGATACCATCGGCACACGGTAAGTCAGAACCATTTTTCCAGGATGAGTTCAATTCCACCGTCCAAGAAACTAGATAAAACGTTCTGCAAAACATTATTTGGCAAATTTGGATATGAAAAGAGTCAAAGGACGAGCTTGCCCTATTCCACTAGAGGCGACGAAGGGCGGCGAAATCTAACTATAATCTGTAATCTCACCCGAGGTGTGACGGTAAAAAGGACCAAACGACCGTGCGGATAATTTCAAAGCGCAAATAATATTGGCAGTAATAAAACGCAACAAACCAACATAACGCGACGACTTGTAATGTTGTGTTGCTTCCCGACAAATTCCGGCGCACACAACGGTTGGCTGCCGTTAGCTGTGAAAAGTTTTGGTTATAATAAGGCCATGAGTATGGTACACCACTCGCAATCCAGCAGAATTTCGGACGGCCTTTGTTAAATCAGGATGTCTTCTCTTCTGACAGAGAAGCTAGCTTTATTAGTTAGTGTCAGGATAAAGTTTCCCTAGGGCATCGGTCTAGAGACTAGACATGTGATTCACGTTGAAATGTATGAATATATGTGTGATGATTTATAGTTTGGCTTGATGGTCTGTCGGCTGGGGCAGGTTGGGGTGAGCTGCAGCAGTTAGTGGAACGGCTAAATTTAATTTTTTTTCTATCTGCGAACAAGATCTGAATGGGCTAAAGTGCATAAAATTGCACAGCTCATTTGGCAAAAACAGCTTCATTGAGAGTAATCCGTTCGGACTTTTGACTCGAGCGTGCGTCGGAATTGTAGCCTTTAGGGGTTTATGCAGGGATTTTGCGGAGCAGGTTTTGTTGCACAAAACCAACACAGATTCTTAAAATGCAGGCGCGCTCAGTTATTTGGTTGAGGACATGTTAGCTGAGATTTTTTATCCTGAATTTAAAAAACCTTTCAACTCAATCAGTTAGAGGTTTTTGATGCACGAGAATCATAGGCTTAGAATATCCAGGGAATTTTACTAGTGACTAAAGGACTCCCTAAGCGAAGCGGGGTTCGTTTTTGTGATGGGTAAGGGGAATTTGGTATAAAGAAGCAAAACCAGCGGTATCCTCAATGTTTGGTCCCGGGGCCCGTGCTTTGTCTTCTGTGGATATGCAAAAATTCACAAGTTTACGTTTCTTAATTTTTCTCAAGGGGATTGCCTGGACATTCAAGCAGCGCGCTCAAATGGCCATAGGATGTGCTAAGCTGCAGATGCCAATTATTTGAATTTACAAAAGACTGGAGCTCGAAATAATAAAGATTTACTCAAAGGGCAAGTGACTAGGCGCAACAATCAAACTTCTGAAGGTTAAATGCAGAATTTGCAGGTGGTCTGTAGAAAAACGACGGTTTTGTTTAGGGAATAAAATGAGATGAGCAAAAACGAGGAGTTCAAAAAATTGGAAAACGACGAAAGAGAACAAGGTTTTCATGGGGATGGCAAATTACAAATTGTATAGGAAGAGAATGCAGCTGAGATTTGAACTATGGGCACATGCCAGCGGATGACAAAAGTGTGAAATTTAATAAGATAATCACCAGTGGTTAACGCATGTAAAAGTACAGTGAAAATTGAGCACTATTAGGCATTGGAACCGCTCTTGTACCAAGTGAATAACAAGAGGGATTTTTCGGGATGTTTGAGGCAAACCGAAGATTGTTAGTAAAGTCAGAGAGTGATATTTAAGAGGCGGAGTCAGAATATCAATGGGAATGGCAAGTCAGCAATGGGAGGATGCAGCAGGTGTCATGCATCCTGTGCGCTCCTACGTAAAAGTCCTAATGCGCAACGGTTTCGGTATGAAGCTGTGGACCGGTGATGGATGCCGAGGTGTGAGGATATCAGCAGGACCCCAGGAAGGGGGAGCGCAAAGGTGTAAAGAAATTTCTCCGTAAAAGTCGGCTGGCTAGAAGAGCGGATGTGGGAATTGCTTGCGAAACTCGGCTTGGAGAATCGTGGTTGATCTTCATGATACCAGATCACTAAGTTGCACGATTTATTTTTGCTTCGCCGCTGGATTACGTTACATTTGTGTGCTATTATCTGTGGATCGTCAGATAAGGTAGACTCATCGGATACCGGCAACTCAGAGAAGGCTGAATAGGGGCCTGAATCTTCTGAAATGAAATGGATATATTCGATTTGATTTTTGTAGCAGGTTCGGGCACAACTTGTGTCAAAAGCCAATCGGAGCGATACTATTAATCGGCGTGTACAGAGAATAACGTAACCAGGGAAGGAGGCATGCAGCATGTTAATGGGAAATGAACTTGGGTAGGATGCATCTAAACGCAGTATTGAAAATCCGAAATATCATGAGTGGCGGAAGGCTACTAAGCGGCATACCGACAAAGAATTTGATCCACGGTGATAATTGCAAAACTGTTGGTGGAGGAACATTTTACAACGCTTGTTTTGGAAATGTGAGGTGAAAATTCGGGACATAAAGATAAGCACGGCAGGGCGAATTTTTGCAGCGTCGTAGTATCATCCTATGTGATATTTAGTGGAGCAATAATCATGTTTTTATGTCATTAGCATTACGCAGAATTATGTAGTTCGTTGTATAGATACTAAACACCGTTGCGAAAGATGCCTCAATATTTGAAGTGGCATGGCTAAGAAAGATAACGGAAATGTGAGAAAAAGTAAAGAACCACAAAAAGGATCGCATTAGCTGTCGTTTGACATGAGGCCTAATAGCACGACATGCTTGGGTGAGGAGTAGTAGACATAGCAAGGTTGAAAATCCGAAGACATTCGGGGTGGATTTTTAACAAGCAATACACATTCACACTTTTATGTGGTTTAGGGGAAACAAGTGATGGGAGGCCTGCCTTTAAGGGCACATCGGAAGCTCTATGGCTGAAGAACTCCGACGGGTCAGGCGGACAAACTGTGACGTTGTATGGGCAACACTTGGAAAGGCCGGATCCAGGGAGGTGAGATACATCACAATTGACGGCAGCCCACCTTCCTCACAGACCGGACCGCAGGTTGCCAAAATTATGGGTATGTACAGATAACAGTTTATCTCTGACCATCAGAGGCATGGTTAAGCCCAATATGACCTTTCCATATTTCAATATTTCCTCCGCCTGAATACAGCCTTTTGCGTAGAAGTATTTTGCAAGGCTGAGGTTCGTCTGTCTCATTACGTTCGGATAACACTAGGAACTATACGCCTCGATAAAGGTTAAATTGGGGAAGTTGGAAAAGCAAACATGCAGAGCGGAAACCCAATATTGTTGGTGGCCATTGCCAATTTCGACTGTCAATTTAGTCAGAAGCTATCCAAAGGCACACTTGATGACGTCAAGTAGACATTCTGGTAAACCAAAGAAGCGAGAATGAATTAGAAGCGTGGAGGCACGTGAAGTAAGTAGAATTTGTGCCCAAACTGCAGCACGGATTATAAGGGAGATAAATAGCGGTAGCGGGCCGAGAAAAATGAGACTTTGAAGGTCAGTAATCATTGACGGAGGAATAAGGAAAAGTCAGCGGCTTTGGCATTTTGAACGAATTTGTGGGAAACTCATTTAGATGGTAACCAGATAACTGACGTAACTACGTGTAATGGATTGAGCGAAATTACCACAATCGGAGGTTTCTCTCGTGGGCGTCGTCATCTGCCAATGAGGTGCTGCTGAACTCAATAACCTTGAATATTGTCAGAAATTTGTTTATTTCTTGCCCATAAATAGTCGGGGAGTCAATAGGTAAAACGTGAAGTGGCAAACTTTTGCAAAACGTGCTGTACGTCACATAGGATTATCCAGTTCTTGGGGCAGGCTTGGTGAGGTGAACAAGCAGAGTGAAACGTTCGTGTCTTGAGGGAGGCTTCGCGAAAGCAAAAACAGAGGAAAATACCATACAAGCGATTAGTTTGAAGTAAAGAGATAACTTAAGCTGCAGACGGCGATATCAGCGAGGGCGTCTTTGACGATATGAGAGGGAGGAAGGAAAACTAAGAGACTATTACCCTTGTATATTTTTAATAGCCAAAACCCTAGGTGAGGTCATATCAAGAACAATTGTAGCGTCACATTCCAAGAGGGTTCTAGCGTGTCTTAAATGCAAAGGGTCTATTGACATTTCATTTGAAACAGCGGATCAGCAAGCCCGGGTTGCGCCTAGCTCCACCTACTTTGTGGGGGAATTGGGAGAAGTGGAGCATAAACGAATAGTGAGGTCCGAGGCACCTGACAATGGGTTGACGGGGACTGTGACGTTGTCCAAGGTGAATTTTCTGAGTGGAAATTAGTAACTAAAGAACAAAATGGTAAGTTTTGTGGTCGAACAGCGCAATTGACCGAGGAAGGCCACGCCGAATACGGTGGATAAGGCCATTTAGGCCAGGAGGGATAAAAGTTATAGTATTAGGAAAAATGAAGGAGATACCGGCTAATCAGCAGAAACGCCACTAAAACCCTTCAGAATCAATCCTCAAACAGACGTCTAATAGTCCTAGAAACCGGTCCTTAAAAGAAGCACCTTGCAAAAATCAACGAACGTTTTGGGACCTGTTTGCAAAAGACATTTTAAACACCCTGTTGAATATTTTGCGACATTTCCCTGCAAAACCTCGCAGTAAAAGCTTAATAAAATCCTAATGTACTCACCGGCACGAAGCGAATCGTACGACGCACAGCGCAAGTCTACATGCCTGATACGGAAGCCCATATTCTTTTTACCTCAATCTCTTTATCCAAAAGACCATTGTAATTGCAACAGTCTGCAGCGAAACGAAATAGAGCCCGTGTTGATGTCTAGAAATTCATTAGAATATTAGGTCAGCAATACATACCAAATCCTGTGTGGCTGCTTGGATTTGTTTAGTTCATGGACGAGTGAGCAGTCAGTTGCAAATCTTCTATATCCTGAAAAGAAAAGAAATTAGGCATTGACTCATTGCAATGGGCTGTGTATAACTGATCGTTTATTTGCTCAACACATGGGTAACTGTGCTAACGATGGCATTACTGCCCGATAGACATTTGCCTACCAAAGTTCAAGCAAACAACGAATAGGCAACCTTTAGACGAATTACAAATTTGCACCCACAAATGAAGGGTAAACCGCAGTGTGCAATTATCATTTGGTGACATATTGCTTCGTTTAGTAATGTGCAATATCTTCCTTTTTCAGACGAGTACTGCACGCCCCCAAAACGCCCCTTAACTGTCCCAGGGCACACATTGAAACGACCTCGAATCGTCTCAGAATTTATCTCCAGATGAATTCGATCTGAAAAACAATAGGAAATAGCATTATTGCTTTACTATATCGATGATGGTTGTTTATGGTGGCCATATAGATTGACAGTAGCAAACGTTGTACGTGACTGCCGAAACGAAGGCGCGCGGTATTCACATGTCAAGTCAGCAGATAAAATTCACTATTCTCATTTCGAATTGGTGCATCTCATTTATAAATGGAGATTGTTTTAAAAGCAGCCAGCAAGGGACTCATTTTTGTCGCGCAAAATGTTGCGCCAATGCTGGTCGAGATGCTGAATTCCTCTTGAGCACAGTACCTGCAAAGTTGGGTGCACCGGCTCACCTTTTATTGTTCTGTTTGTACGGTAGCTCCTGGGTAGCTTATGCATCACACAAATCTACAAGTTGAAAGAAACATAGTCTTTAACTTACCTATTACTATTGGGAGAGCGCAACTAAGAACTCAACCGTGAAAATACTTTTCAAACACAGACAGCCCAAATCTTACATTTCCGTTCAACCAAGTGTCTTGGTTTTAATTACATCAGCTCACAAGTTTCCATCCAACACAAGTAATACGTTTTCACGCAATCAATAAGAAACCCATTCATCTATTCAATACAAAAATGAGGAAAACTATGCCCACAGCGGCACAACCCGCATGAAACAAACGATTAACAGTCGGTCACGAGACCAAATGGCCACCACAATTAGACGTGGTTAAAACCAAGCAGTGGAACTTGATAGATCAATGGACGACTAAAGGACTGTTCCTTCGTATATTTCATAGAATTTGGGAATTACTGGTGAGCGAAAACCTTCAATTGTGGCTTTTAAACGTAATTACTCATCCGCATTTCCTAAAATTACCTACTGCGATACTCAGGATAGGAAATGGTAGATACACTTCGCGTTGCAGCCTTGAGAAAAAAGAAAACCGGAAATGTTCACTCGACGACGTTGCTAGTAAAATTATGAGAAAGCCAGCTGATATAATGCCCCATTAAAAGCGGTCCTTAGCGGACCGTTTTGGGGGCGTTTTTGAGCCTTCTTGGCTGAGTGGTTTTGCTAGACGAAAGAAAAAGGTACATATACGTAGGAGAAAGAGAACGCGACAAGAAAGTTGCTCTGGATGACACAAATGTGGATCTGGTCCAGAGGTGGGAGACGTTTGCCGATCTTGGCCACCGGAGAGAGTAACTTAGTTAAGAGGAAAACCCGGAGTAACTGGCGGATGACCACAAAGGAACGAATTTTTGAAATAGGGCGGTTGCTCGGTAAATGGTCTGCGCTTTAGTGTTGTCCGGATGGACCATGTTAGCCGACATACCTTTGTCACAGGAATAAATGGGTGCAATATAGAAGTCAAGCTGACAAAAGGAGCACGACTGCAGTTTGATGTAACCAGGCTGGCTCTTCTGAAGCACGTTGTTATAGAGAAGATAGTCTTGCACTTGTGACTTCACTGTTTTTCAGGGTCGCGGCACAAAGTTCTTTTACACAATTGAAAAGCAAGGAATGTTTTCTGTCGGGATGATACTGTGCTGTAATCTACCAAAAAAACGGAATAGATTTATTGGTTAGTGGGCTATATATAGGTTATGTGGACAAATAAGTACTCGAGGAAACCGTCCGGGCCAATGCGAGTGAAAGTTTTCTTAGACCAAACGTTGTCCACAGCAGTCGTCAAGATATCACTGGAAGAGACTGAGGAAGGTGGGTGCTAATGAGGGACTAGACGGGAAGGTGAACGACAGGCGGTTTGGAGAAGTAAGAGGCAAAGCCGCTTTTGAATAATTCTGGAATGTCCTTTGTGTTGTTGGCCTTGTGTTAATCGGCGAGGATTAGCTCTAGCGACTCGTGAAGGAAATAGGGGGAACATCTCAGGGAACAGTCTGCAGAGGCCTTTTTGCCTATTATGGTCATGCGGTGCAAGCAGCACGATTTTGAGGTGGTTTGCAGTAGCGGCCAAGAAGACCCTATTTGATCTGTCTATATCTAGCGTGCACGCCATATGGATTCTTTTCCTCATAGATTTCTCTGTCCCTGATTTAATAATAATAATGTATATTTCTCGACTTGCGAGATGCATACGCAAGGCAAAAGCAAGTTTTTACTTAGATGATGCACAGGTAATACGGACAACATAAATCGAAGGGGGAGGGCTGAGAGCGGCCTTTGGTAATTTGGACAGTTTGTTTGTTTTTGTACATTTCTGGACATATGGGAGTCATGCGCAAGGTAAGATCAAAATTGGGCCAAGGAGGCACAGTGCAGACACGAAAACGGAAACCAAACATACAATGCAATGTGGTTTCGCCCACAAGATCATTATGGGAAATGTGATTTCCCGAGCACGGGACTTTAAATCAAACCTAGATAATGGCTCGCAAAGATTTTTCTGTGGCTGATTACCAGTTATGTACTGCGAGTGATACTGTTTTTGAATGCAGCAAGGTGCGTATCGCGGGCGCAAAATATGGCTATAGGGCAATGGCTGTCGCAGCCTGCTGGCCGGAATACGCAATAATCAAGAGTTATAAGGTGAAGATGAGGTCAACATGAATGTGATAACGGAATGGAGGTGAGTCAAAACCAGACTGGACATCATATGAGGCAGCATAAAAAGCAAAATATCTGGAAGCAAAGTCCACTGAGCAAGAAAAGCGGCGACAATGGATGGGAATTGTGAAATCTAAAGACCAATATATGACGTTTGTTATGAGCAACTCTGAGTTCATAAATTCCAGCTTGGTCCAGGGGTGGAAGTGGGGTTGAAAAAGAATTAGGAGAACCGGAGACAAATGAGGCGACATCTCGAGGACTCTTGTGAAGAACTGTTACCAGGAGAATCGGTCTATTGCCAAATTCCGCAGACCAGAGTAAAGGTTGATGAAAAATAGTGGTTCTCAGCTGTTTTCGGATGTCAAGATGCAATGTGAACTTCAGTTTATATCGGATGCCAATAAAAGTGCTGTCCATTCATGAGTCCGTTTTGTATGGATTTGTCAGAAGAATTTTGGGAAGGAGTAAGAGGAAGCCAGTACAAAGTGGTGCACGTGAACTTATGAGCTACAGTGCTGTTTACCACAACAGTGCTAATGAGTGGGGCTGACCGAGTGCTGGCCACCCAATATGGAAAACATCGTTTGGGGTGAACGCAGGAGGTGCAATCCGCCAACCTAGTTGCACACGCACACCGCTGCAGCCGAGCTGCCCGCCCGATGTGCGCCGGCCAAAGCGGTGGATATGAACGCACCCCGCACTATTGTGGCAACGCCGGCGTACTCGTGGTGTGGTGAAAGGAATTCAAGCATGGTATGGTAAGAGATATCGTCTTACCGGGTTCGGGTAATCGCCAGAGCACGGGGTAAGTGTATCCATCCAAACAGGACTATAAGGCCTGGAAGAGAAAAAAAGACGGAAGGCAGTCTGGCTTAGCTGCCAGTTGCAGATTAAGGGGCGATCAATCTTACCAGCAGCTCAGAGAAGGACGGTACTCGGGCGCAATTCAAAATATATGGACGGCTTTTTATATACATATGTATATATATTTTTAAGTAGGTGGGCCGGTTAATCTAATGTGTGGACCTTCTGCGCTATGAGTAAGGAGAATGAGCCGGTATTTAATAGGACGGACAGGAAATAACTGCTGCTGATATAAATAATGACCGAACCACAAAGATGGATGCACTAGGGATTGACTAAATTATACCTGGTAATCAAGGATTATATTTCATTCTAGGGCGCCGCGACTTTCGAAACAAGTAATGGTCGGGGCCAGTGGGTATGGTAGATGTAAACATTATCATCATCGTTCAGCGTTAAACAGCAAGGCAGGCCTCACTGACCGTTGCCTTTTCCCAGAGTTACACGTTTATATAAAAAGAGTGAATATCCAACAGGAACAGGGAGTGGACCTACACAGGTGGCAAAAGATAAGATACTGCTGCAGCCAACAAACGGAACACAGTCTGACTGTATAAACGCACGTATTTTCAATCATTCTGATTCGATAGAAAATGAGAGCACAATCGCTACTGTTTACAATTCACTGCCATATCCTTCATTGTCCGCAGCCAGCAAGTCGACAAGTCTTTCGGACCCCAAACACGAAGGCGTGAGACACCTACTTTACCTAGATTCGCTGTACATTTTCTCATCCCACGTTGCCACGTCATCTGTTGGCCTCCACATGGCTTCTTCCATTCCAAAGGAGGAACACAAAGTAAGGCACAGTATGGTAGACGAGTGTTCGTCGTACGCAACACGTGACCCAACCAGCGTAGTCTACTAAATTTCATACGCTGAACCAAGCTATTCTCAGAAGTGCCACACAATACCAGATTCCTAACCTCTATATTACTCACCCGGTCGCTCCCTCCAATCCTAGCCATGCTGCGTAAACATCGGTTGTCGAAAACCTGCAACCGACGAACATCGCCCACACGCATATTCCATGTCTCGCAACCATACAACAGAACTGAGCGCACTGCAGCACAGTACACTCGAACTTTCAACTTCAGTGAAATATAAGGCCGACGCCACATGTACTTCAATCCAGCGAAAGCTGCCCGAGCCTTGGATATACGCATACTTACCTCCAATCCCGAGCTACCATCGTTGGAAACACAGCTTCCAAGGTAGGTGAAACGGCCCACTATCGTTATTTCCTCTCCATCCAGTATCAAGTTCGGCGCTGCTGCCGTCCAGTCCTGTAACAGCACTTTGCACTTTGAAGGTGCAAAGCACATGCCAAAGCGAGCAACCGATCTCGACAATCTATCTATTGCCCGTTGTGCATGATCCGCAGACTGGAACAGGCACACGACGTCGTCTGCGTAATCCATTTCGCATAGCTTTCCTCCATTTCCCAGTTCGACTCCTACATCCCGGAGACCTCCTAAAGCATCTTCCATCAACTCGTCCACGACGAAGTTGATTAAGAATGGAGGGATGGGACACCCTTGTCGAACGCCACCAGTTGTTTCGAATGAACGTGACAGTTCACCGTATATCCTAACGCGACCATAGGTATGCGAGTACAATGCTCGCAACAGGTTCACAAACTTCGTTGGCATACCCTTTCAATGGAGAGCACTGAGTAGTGGTGGTCGTTCAACGGAGTCGAAAGCACCTTTCAAGTTGAGGAAGACTACGATCGTAGGGCGCCGGTGCATGTGGCGCATTTCGAGCATCTGTCAGAGAGTGAATATCTGGTCAAGGCAACCTCGGCCTGTTGTGAGCGGATAGTAATGTCGCGAGTCGGTGTCAAACGGCGCAGCATTATCGAAGCTAACACCTTAGTAACAATCCGAATTAAACTAATCCCACGATGATTGCTGCAGCCACTCCGTGTGTATTTCCAGAAGATGGGTATAATCAGTGACTCACCCCACGACAACGGGATACGCTCCTCGTTCCAAATATCACGAAGCAAGGAGGTAAGTGATTACATCAGCACCTCTCCACCCAATTTGAAAAGAACTGGGGGAAAGTCGTCAGGACCGGCAGCTTTTCCCCTCTTCAGAAGCCGAATATTCCATTGCACTTCCACTTCCGTTGGGGGATAAAGTGACACATCCCAAGGATTCACAGCTCCAGGCGTTGGACTAGATACGACAGCGTATGCCCAGTTGAACTGATCCTTGAAATGTTCTGCTAAACGGTCCAGTCTTTCCTGTCTACCATGGATGAGCTCCCCGNTTTGTTTTGATTCACGAACCCAAACTGAAGACGGATCAGAATCGACTGTGGAGTGGTAGCACCAAAAATTTCACTAAACCTATGTTCGACAAAAGAGGGAAGAAATAACTTGACACCACTGACTGAAGCAATCAAGCACTTACCAGTGTGTGCCGTAGTGATGTGCCGAGACAAAATATTGGCACGTGGAAAACGTTGGTTGCACACTGTACATTTGTGATCATTCACGGCTGAATGTCGAGATTTGGAAGAATAGAAATGGAATAGAAAAAGCGAATACCAGGACCGAACAACGTAAGAAGTGTGTCAATGTGTATCGATGCGCCATGTATTGGTATTTATTGTGAATGATATCATGTTAATAACACAGCGTTGTTGGTAGATGTCATGCGCCAACGTTTCGACTCCCGTAGGTAGTCTTAAAGCAAGTTTTACCACAAAAACAAACAGAGACACACACACGCAGAAACAACTTAACATCCGTTGGCATGTGAACGTTCCCTCAGTTATTTGATTGTAGAACTTGCCTTGAAACGTTGCCGAATTACATCTACCAACAATGCTGTTATTAACCTCAAATCATTCACAGGAATAAAAACAAATATTCGAGCAGCACAGACAATCCCCATCCATCACGCTTTTAGAAAGCGATATTTACGAGAACCGTATCAATGAACAGATACCGATTGTGGATTATCTTAGCAACAAAAAAAGCTCCTTCATCCAAACCATCCTGCAGATGAATCCTTTTGAATTTACATCTTTTGTAGCCGTCAGGGGAGAAAGGAACATGCAGGAACCCTCTCCATTGGCTTCAATTCCAGTACAAATGCTAGTAAATTAATTTTTGGAGGTTATTTTATGTAATAAGTGCAAACGTTTTGCCGAGTTGATGAATTCGTTTTCTTATACGCCCGATTTGGCGTATTTCAGCGTAAAACCTTTTGAAACTATCGCAGGAAAACGGAACTTTAGGGAACAGAAACATTTATTTTCAATGAAAAAGTTTCAATATCCGACAATTTTGTCATTAAAATGCACACTACTTGACAATCTCCTGATTACTAGTACACTTATTGAAAAAGCCACCACGAAAGTAATGATCAAAGAACTATCGGATGGCACATGCTAAGAAGGTGATAAGGTTTGGGAACACATAGTGCTAACGTATTCACTTCACAGCTAAACAATCATGTGTCCTCGCTACCTGGCCGAGAGTCTTGTTCACGTGATAAAGATCTAACTGAAATTACAATCGTGACCGCACAATGGCCTTCTACACTGAAGAGTGTCCGTGGAAATTCTTGGCATGCAAAATGAAATTTTTGGGAAAGAACCCTACGAACAGTGGGGATTATTGGGCAAGCACATTTGTCGAATGATAATAACCGTGAAATCAGTCACGTACGTGGAGTAACTGTGTTCATCCAGCCAGATACAACCCTTGTACGTGAAACACTGATCTGAGCAAAGATTGTGTCGAAAAAAGAGTGACATGAACTATCTAAGGCTGCGGGCCGCGGCAAATGGTTTGCTACCCGCGAGTGTTCTCTCTTGAGGAGAAATGATGATGATTATGATAATTAACGCAAGCCCAAATATGATTTTTTTGGTTTGAGATGCAACTTTTTGGGGATGTTCCAGAAGAGAGCGTCCAGAAGGAGAAGAGAGCGAGGTGAAACCATTGCAGGGGAAATGGAAATGTGTACTCCATGTTTTGTTGTGCACAAATTGCTTTTTACTTTTCTGAAAAGAAATAACCACAATCCCCGGAACTGACCCATACTGGCAGTTGCATTTCAACGTTTTATATAACAATAGTTAATCATATGTAACGCATTCAAGATGATAGTGCTTCTTGCTTTATCAAACGAACGCACAAAAGTTCCCCTTTACTGGGATTGCAAGCGACAGCAATCAGCCTGCAAAAACAGTAATTTTATCACGACGTACCTCGTCCTGCCACACATTTGTGAACACGCAGATGTGCCAGACGATAGAAACTGCGAAGACATACCTCGCATTTGTGCGGCCTTTTTCCTGACGAATGGGCAGATAAGACAAAAAAGAAGCGATAACGCTCGTCAAAAAAGGAACAAAAACGGGACATCTTCAAAAATCCGATTGTTTAACTTTAAAATTTTGTCACCCACTGTCGAGGGTATTTTTTTTGCACCGGTCCAACTGAAACCTACTAGTGAGTACACAAACACAGAAGATTATAAAAGCACCTGATCCACTTGCGACATTGGGAAATGCTAAAACAAGCTATTTTGGAGACAGACTTGACGAAGTTACTATGTTCACATCGGAAAACGAAACACAAAAGGGGTCATTCAGAACTGATAGTCGCAACCGAAAACAAACACGGTGAACAAGTTGTTCAGTCAGATCGTTCAGGTCTCATGAACAACAGGCCAGGCAAACATTTCGATAATCCACTTCAAAAGTGACAGTTTGATAAAGATTATGATGATGGTAGCCGATAATAGGCAAAATAAGTTTGACGCCTAGGTTGTAATTTCCTCAATGCCAGAGAGTTTGAGTCCATTTGGATTACTACCCAACTATATTGTGTTTGGAGTACCAGGCCGCAAAAAAACATTACATAACCAATTGAATAAACTAATACAGAGCAAGATGACAAGCATCGATTAGCAATGGTTTCAGAATTTGTGCTATCGTGATCATTTTCAAATCATTGGGCTCAGATCTAAAAAGATGGCAGCAACGACAGGATATATTCCAAACTACCCTCAGGTCCACGACGAGGTCATGGCATCCAAACAATGTGTAATTCACGATGAGGACAAAGGGTGTTTTGCATTGATTTTTGCTACGAATGGGAAGAGCGCTCACTAGTGGGGGATGTTGAACCAATTTCGACCCCAAGAATATTCCAGTTCATGTATAACCAGTACATACAGATTCCACGGGAAACGAGCACGTGGACAAATCAGAAAAATCATGAGGACCGGGAGAAACAAATGATCAAGATCGGATTAACAGAGACCGAAAATTGTAAACCTACCCTCGTGAACTGAGCTTTTGTGCGCTCGCAAATGTGCCAATTGCGAGAAGGCTGAACTGCAAACATTGCAAACAAACGGTCGTTTACCTAAAATGGTGAAATGAAAACGTCATGCAGTATATCAAAAACAACTACAACAAATTTATGTCTTAGAGACATCGATCAGAACCGTTTTGCGCGGCTCAATTCAGCTAACGTTCGGACACTAGAAACAAGGTAGACCTTGGTCGAAGTTCGGTTTTGATGAAACGTTTGCTATCTCAGGCATCACGCGTCCGAAGTCGAGCTCCATTGGTCAATTTGATGGGAGGGTGTAATCCTTTGACATTCGTCCCAGAACCAGGTCTGATCTATCGGGGATATGCATCGACCTTTACGCCCGGTTAGAATATTTGAACAAAAGTCGCCTCCGCATTGAAGCCACAATACTGACGAAAACTAGTGGCAACGACATTTCACAAATAAGACAGTCTAAGCCTTTCCCTCACGGCCCAGCCATTTACGGCTGAACCACCACTTCAGCATAAATGCTCCCTCTAAGAACACTGGTGAGACGGGCCCCACAGACTATGGGATAGTTCGCTCACCCTTCACTTATGAATCAAGTACGAATTAAAAATATCCGTCCAACCATAAAGTCATATGATAAAATTAACGGAAGGAAGGAGGGGAGAGTAGCGGATGAGTTGTATGCTGGATCGTCACCGGGTTACAGATAGGAGATAAGGCCACCTTGAATAAGACGGGTTCAGGCTTACCCAACAAGCGGCCGCCGACAAGCAGCGATGGTGTTCGAAGAGGTGGTGGGCTTTCGCTCTACTCCTCGTAAAAAGCCACAATTGACCATCGAGGGCACTGTGACATGATGGATGTGATTCACCATTCAAAATGGAGTTAATCATCCTTGCCTCACATGCGAGGCATTGTATTGGGAGAGGATGATGCGGATCACAATAATGGCTACCCGATAGACCAAATCAGCAGGGTGCGTTAGGCCCCTGGTAGACGAATCATTGACCATAAGGGGCTTGAACTGGTGTGCAGATCACCGGGTCCTAAGACGTTCGACGACTCATCTCGCCCTTTTGTCCAGTAGGTCAGACCGTTTGGACAAATGCTCGGAGTGGTAAACCTATATTTCGACCTAATTAATCAAATAATATGCTGTTTACTGAAGAAACATGGATTACATTACGCTCGTTTCTGTGCTTTCGTGTTCTGAGTGATTAACACTCAAGTCCTGTTCAAATCACGTCAGTGAACCCTTTTGAATATAATGCGCATTGACTCCATCCGATAATTTATTTTATCCTGTTGTTGGATGGCATGTGCACACAAGAACCTTCAATCAGATTCCTCTAGCATCTTTCTGTCACTAATTCGTTCAATGTTTGCCATTCCAACACGGAATGCCAAATTCTTCCTCAATCACATTCAGCGTTTAAAATGGTGACGTTCGAAGTAGGTTTGCAAATAGACAGGATAGACGACAAGGTTAGGACGCGCGTGAGTCCCACGATGAACATATGTAAAGTTTGTCGGAAACACGTCTCCAGTCGACTGACCTTGCACCCAAACTCTAACCACCGGTCCCATCTTCACATTTCCAGTTACTCTACTGCTGCATCAACTGATTTGGTTGGGGTTAGTACTATTCTTACGGCTAAAGAAGCTGAACCGCTAGATTGGATCATAGCTGACAACTGCTTGTGTCGTCGGACAGAATAGTTAGATTAGTTGCCGTCGTGGAGACAGACGTGTCCATGTTGTGGCATTTGCATATGCACAATTGATGGTAGCTCGAGTGAGGTATAAGATTTATTCTATCAAAATCTGCAACAGGTGCTTATGACACGTAGCCACACTAATGTCATTATTATTGCTGGAGAGAAGTCAACGTTTGCATGGGCCGTTCGCTACGCAGTGTATGCTGTAAGGGTAGTGGATAATGAATCACCATATCCGTTAATCTTAGTCGAAGGTTAGCACAAGTACAGCGACATCGTACTGGTTATGCCATTCGACAAAATGATCCAAGATTGGTTAATAGGGATGGGCTGAATTAGCCAGCGGACTGATCAATCATTGAGTGGTGATTTGTTTTTGGTCTAAAAAATCCTTTTGTATCTGCTCAGCTTCGCTGTCCTCTGTAGAATTAGCGGGAACCGGGACTAGCAGCGATTGCCGATTGACCAGTTGAAAACAGAAAAAGACATGTCATCCCCTTTTTGCGTTTTAAAACAGACGAGGGTTGGGAGATATGCACAGACTCGATAACGTTCATTCTGATAATAAGAACAGGTTATTGAATTTGAGACCATCATCAACTGTTCTTCTGTAGCTCGAATTTTCGCTACTCGAATCATGGGGCCTCCTAACTTCTGTTCAAAACCGATCACAAATCGATCATATCACTGTCGGTCGCTGCTGGCGTGTAGAGATCTCCGATTAGCAGTACCATTGGTTTATTTATTTTAATTCCGATCAGGCGTTGGTGAGCACAATAGTTTTCATGCAATTTGGTGGCAGACACCAGAATGTCGTTTACTTCGAATGGATATCGTCAAACTGGATGAACCCCTAATACAGACAAGGTAGTTTTACTGGCGAAATGTCTAAACCATACACGACCAGGCAATGTTGGACTTCATGGATCGCGTATTCAGAAGGCAATGTTAGTTACGATTTTGCACCTGGTTTTGGGCAATGAATCCCTCCTATGTCGCCATAGTCGGTTATCCATTCATGCTGGCACGAATTAGAGCGAACTTTGTTGGTCCGTGGACCTCAAACCGAAAACTAATCCGACAACCCAACCGTGCTGCTTAATTCGAAGCTGCTTCCGACACTGGAAATACTTGCAAGCTCGTCTAGTTGATTCGATCAATCGTTTTGAAACCGCAAGGTTGGCGAGACGATATGCGAAATAAACGACTGATCAATCTTCGATCTATGCAGACAGAGCATTTCAACGTACAATCTAACTGGCATCAATCAGTGCTGTTCGCATCCTCGAAACATCCACCAGCCATCAAAAAGGAGAGCTAGTATGATAATTCGATCCTTGAAATGTCATGAGGCTGCAGGCCCAGATAGTCTTACTCCAGAGCTCGTTGAACATCAGAGCAAAGGTGTTGATCTAGAGCTGGCCTCGCTATTCGCCAAAATATGAATTGAAGAAAAGATCCCGAGCAAACGGAAGATTTCGTCGTCCATAACATCTATAAGAAACGATCACGTAAGATTTGAAGCAACTTTCAAACTATCAGCTTAGTCTCTGTTCGGTCGAAATTGTTGATGTCTCTCGTGCTTCTCATCATCATCATCGTTCAGCGTTAAACAGCAGGGCAAGCCTCACTAGCCGCTGCCGTTCCCCAGAGTTACACGTTTCTATAAAATAAGTGAATATCCAACGGGAACAAGGAGTGGACCTACACAAGCGGGAAAAGATAAGGTGCTGCTGCAGCCAACACACGGAACACAGTCTAACTGTACAAACGCACGTGTTTTCAATCATTCTGATTCGA